>VYZM01012189.1:133923-347748 GCA_013398915.1 Dromas ardeola | reverse complement strand
CCGTTCCCCTTCCCTTCCCTCCGGTTCTTTATGTCCATCTCCTTCATCCTTATCACCGCAAATGACAGGGAGATGGGCTGAAGCAAGAAGGAAGGACCTCTTCTTTTCTGGGTTCTTGCACACATTATATTCATGCCAGAGCTTTTGTTTGCCCGTTACCTCATGGCAGCTCACATATTGGTAAACAATAATTTGGACAATCTAAAAAAATTTATTCCAGGCTACAGATGTTAGTTGTTTTGCTGGAAGACTATCAAAAATAGCAGGGAAGAGAACTGTTGCCAGACTACATTATCATGTGCCAGGGATGAATTTTCACTCATAGCAAAACTCAAATTCAGATCAAAATCAGGATTCTGCTCCATATGTGATCTAAATGCAAAGGGGTTCGTAGGTATTTAGTTTGCGAGGCACGATGGGTCACTGAGACATGGATGATTTGAACACTGTGATGGTGAAGAAGGGGTAAGAAGTACAGGGAGGCAGCCGCGCTCGTAGCTGGCGTGGGTTCACTGCTCATCCTGACCTGTGTGTGATGCTTCTGGAGGTACTGGTGCGGTAGGTAATGGTGAGACACACCCAGAGGATTGGTGGACTATAAGGGATTTATTCTCCATTAATCCTTCTTATGATGTTATCCTTTTAAAGGAAAGATTTTCAAAACAAGGAAAGCTCTTTATACATCTTAATAATGGAGGCTGTTGAAGTATAGAGCATTTTAATGCCTTTGCTGAAGGTCTATGGTAAATTTGTGGCAGATTTAGGATTAAAATTGATGTTTTCTCTCCTCTCGTCCTAAACTCAGCCTCACAGTCCTGACACAGGCTTTCTGAGCCAGCCCTGTGGAAATGGGAGACCGGCAGGGTCTTACAAGACGGTATATGATGTTAACTCATTCCTACAATGTGTCCTGCTCCCTCCTATGGTAACAAGACAGAGCCATGCATATTGGGAAATGGAAGAAGTCAGAATGAGTGCTAATCTTAAAAAAAAAAAAAAAAAAAGGTGAAAAACATGGCAGGAGAACAACTTATATGTCAATAGTATGACCACTTTCTGTCCCTTGATGCAAAGCGAGATGTTGTCAGAAGATTACTAATGCATAAAAATCTATTTATAGGAGGCCAACTAGAAGAATGCATCACAAAAGAGTATTTCCCAAGAGGCAGCTTCCTTCAGCTGAGCCTTGAGCCTAATCTCTCAAAAATAAAAAAATATTCAGCTACACGGAATATCACTTAGCTTGTAGCGTAAGAAGGCTGAAATGATGGTATTGGTAAAGTTAGTGGAGGCAGTAAGAAGGAAATTAATATAATAGCTGGAAAGGTATGATAGTTTATGGAAAATCCATTTCTAACATTAAGGGGCTTGTTCATAGTTGTTACAGCTTTCCCAGAATGGTTGGAGAATTTGTCATAACCTACATTTTTTTAAAGTGCAGTACCTGTATTGTATTTTCGCAGTCTGTTTACCTTTAAAAAGCCATAGACTTCATAATAAAGTAAAAAAAACACTTTTATTTTGGTCTGAGGTCAGAACATTTATATGAAAATCAGAGAGGCAGGGATAAATAGGCATGGATCTTAGAGCTGTGGTGTGTATGAATAATGGAGATACTAGCAGATTTCATAATGCGTTTAACACATTTTTGCCACAATTGGTTGTCATAAGTCTGTACCTGTGTTTAACATGTGTCCGTTCTGTATATTAAATACGTAGTTTCAGAATTGAGTGATAGGTATTTAAGTCCTATATGATAATGGACAGAGAGTTTCAGAAAGGGGGAGATTGAACGTTATGCATTTTATTGGAGCTTTGTGAAGTTGCAGACTTCAATTTGCAACAAGCCAGTGGAGCTAAACCAATGTTCACGAAGATGGGAATTTTTAGAGAAATAAACCTATAGCTTTTTTTCTCCTGCCTCTCGCTGTCTTAGAGGTTAAAACTGTATAATACTTTGTGCTAACAGTAAGCTTTATTACACAGGCTTTGCAGTATTTCAGACTACTACTGCATTATACTATTTTATTTTAGCGTTGATGCTCAATGCGAACTTCCAGGTGAAGAAGTTTTGAAGGAGCAGTGAATTTTACACTTCAGTGGTATCTTCTTTTTCTGTTAATAGGCTATATTAGACGTAAAACCACACCATGCTAAAATGAAGTCAAGGTTTATTGATAACTCTTTCCTTCAGCTCAGGTAGAAAACAAGTGTGCTAAGTTAAAAGATGTATATTCTCATTATCTTTGTAAATGCCTCCTAAAGGAGAATTAAAAATGCCATATCTGTCTTTCCATCATTAGAAACAAAATAAAATTATGAGAAAAAAAAAGAATAAATACTTTTGGTACGCCGCCACCTGAAATATCCGATATTTAGGCCGCTCTCCTTAACATTAAATTCTTGCTTTTGAACTTGAAAGCAGTGGTTTGTTATAGATCAACTTTGCATTTTTAATGCTAAAAACTGTAAAATAGATTATACAACCTAGATTAAACGATTTAGAAATAAGAGGAAGTATGTTAATGTGAATATAATCAGTAAATTGAACAGTTATTCATTATTGTGACATGTATGTCATGCGAGATGAATACTGAACGTTATTCTACCGTGTTAACAGTGACAATAGTATTTACCTTCAATATAATCTTTTACTTTTAAAATAATAAGGTTGTCCAACTACTAGAAAATAATCAGATTTTAAGTAGCATAGCTCTAGAAATTAAATTCAATAAATTTTCTATCTGTCTATCTATGTTTAACTGTCTTCTTTCATATAACATAATAGATGAAGTTTAGTTAATGAAAATGATGTACTAATCTGGTAAAATGCCACCTCACTTTTAAAGCTTTTCTTGCTTGTAAAATTGACTTTTTAAGGAGAAAAACTTCTATCAAGTATCCCAACTAATTGGAAAACTGTACTTGTGATATAATGTGATGGAAAGTAGTCAAGACAGCGGAAGGTCTCTAAGGGACGTTAAAAAGTAACAAGCCCTGCTTTTGTGGAGCCGACAGCTGCACTTAAAATTCAAAAGATTAGCAGATAATACTTTATTATTCTGTCCTGATTATCATAACTCTGCATTTTATTTATACATTTTTAGTGAAGCCTGCAAGCACTGAAGTTTGTGATGTTCCTCACCTCTTCCTTATTTACTACTTTATCTACATCTCACTCTCTTTCCCTAGTATCTCCAGCAGAGGTTATTTCCACAATCTTTTCTCATCTTGCTGGCAGAGTTAGTACCATTTTTTTTAGCTATCAGAATTTAATCAGGGAAGTCGCCTGGGCGAAGACGGGGAAATCTGCTCTGTGCTCAGAGGTGAGAAATGCCAGATTTATGGTGGACTGCGTGCAATCTGACTCTGGCCCCTTCCTGTGTCCGTACAGTGCACCAGCTGAGGCAGGGATCCTATGGAAAAGTGTGTTCCTGTAATTAAAGCACATATCACTCCATTTATGAGGGTATTGTTAAGGTTTAAAGGATAAGTATCAGCCTGGTGTTATCTGACACTGCCAGCCTGACGTAGAAACTTTCAAAAGATAAATGGCCTATTTTTAGGAGAAAAACAAACTGTAAGCATCGTCTCAGTAGATGTTGTTGCAGACTATTGCACTCGCAATCGTGATTTTCCTGTTGCCATTGCAGAAGCAATTACGTTAGCTGGCAGCCCTGTGCTGTCAGTGCCCACGATGGGGAGGAAGGGCTTGTGGGACCTGCTGCCCGTAGGGCTCTTCCCTGGCATCCAGAACAGCTTTGTGTTTGAGGCTTTGGCCAGCCTGGACTAGCCTGGGACAAAATAACTCATGAGGTTATAGAATCATAGAATCATAGAATGGTTTGGGTTGGAAGGGACCATCTAGTTCCACCCCCTGCCCCGGGCAGGGACACCTCCCACCAGACCAGGCTGCTCAAAGCCCCATCCAGCCTGGCCTTGAACACCTCCAGGGATGGGACATCCACATCTTCTTCCTGCTATGAAGAGGGGTCTGAGTGATGCTTTTGCCTGATGCTGTGGGCCATCCCGTGTCCCAACCCTTGGCAGCCACAGTTTGCCCTTTCAGCTCCTGCAGCTGTGTGCTGGGAGCCTGAGGGGTTCTAGCAATTTGGGAAGCTGGAGGCAAACCGAAAGACATGCTCCCCCAAGCCCCGATCCCGGCAGTCGAGGGCCCACGGGACGCAGCGAGGAGCTCCACCTTCTGCTCCCCCTAAGAGCATCAGACATTTCCGATTAGGCCTCCTGTAGAGTCACATTAGCACAAACCAGAGTTTCCATGGAAAATAATATCCTACAGCCAAATTAAGTTGTGCTGCAATGACTTAATGAACCTGCGTTACTGAATGCTCCTTGCCTGTGCCTGTTCCCTCGGTATGCCTTCTGCTCTGTGGAAACACCAACAAAAGAG
This sequence comes from Dromas ardeola, assembly GCA_013398915.1. NCBI lineage: Eukaryota > Metazoa > Chordata > Aves > Charadriiformes > Dromadidae > Dromas > Dromas ardeola. Next base: position 343,337 of record VYZM01012189.1, on the reverse strand, counting down.
GCTGCTTTGCTCAAAATAAGGCTTGACAGGTTTAAAAATGTTGATGTTGGGTAGGATAGCAAAAAAATCCCAATGCAGCTCATCAACAGCTGGGTTTTGTGTGAACGTTTCTGTCCACCGTGCCTGCTACCCGGGGAAATGAGACTACTCAGTCTCTTCATAAATATCCAATAAGCTATAATGTCATCAGTGTTCCTAAAGATAAAATATTAAACACTGTAAATGGTATTTGACCTCTATTATGGTGCCTGGAGGATTAAAAATGCTCGGATTCCGAGCGGTGTGCTGTCACGTGTGCCCCCAGCCTGCGCTGTGTGTTTGTGGTCCGAGCCTGTGGCAGGGGACGCCTGGGAGGAGGACAGCCCGCGCCAGCGCTGCCTGTCCTCCAGCACCTGCCCACAATGTTGTGAGCCCAGCACTCTTCTGTGCCTTCAGTTGTGGTTTAGAAATTATGTTGGAAATACGGAAAATGTGCTACTGTGACATCTCCAGACGTTACCAACAATACAGTGTCAAACTGCATTCCGGCAGCTTCGTTTTCAGTTTTTCAGCCATAATGTTTTTGCAAGACTATTTTTAAAATCCATACTTACAGTTCCCTTCTGAGCACTGGTATCGTATGTTTCAAAACAAGGATGGATTTGCCATGGAGAACTGCCATATTTGTCTTTAACAGCCAAAAACCAATGTTTTGTGTTGCTGAATGAGTGAAGCTGAACTGGTGCCTTAAGTTATTTGACAACACAGGATGATTATGGACGAATGTGTCTGTTCTCATTTCTGTCAGAATATCCATCATACTTCCGTTTTGAAATCAAAGATATGGAGCAAAGAATATCTGGCTCCAGGGCTTTGATTTTCAATGAGATCCGCTTGAAGAAAGAAAGGGAAAAAGGAGGAGCAAGTGGATGACAGAGGATTTTGTCTCTCTATGAATGTAGCCTGGTTACTGACAAGGACACAAATAATAGTCAACATGAATTTACTAAGAAAAAATCATGTCAAACCAATCCTTTTCTGTGGAAAGTGCTATGTGTCTTATCTTCATTGTCTTTTGCAACTGTGTCAGAATTTTTTTCCGCAGTCAGCTGAGGAAACCTGGTCTAGGTGCATTTGCAGTGGGGAGAGGAGGGAGCAAATCTGCGGAGTTACTGGTGGTTCACAGTGTCCGTGTGGACACATTTTGCTCCTGAGGCTCCATTGGGTCTGCCCCATGGCTGGTGATGGCCTGTTTTTGCTAGTGGCTGGGATGGTAGAACAGAAATCCTTTCTACAAAATGTGCAGGTAATACACAACTGCAGCGGGCTGCAAGCAAACTTAGGGTTAGGATTCAAAATGAGTTTAATAAATTGGAGCGGTTGTCTGAAAAAATAGGATGCTGTTCTACCATGGAAAGTACGACAGAGGACACTCAGCAGGAATAATTAGCAGCCTGAATACCAAACGGGTAGATGGCATTTTTGTGTAAAAGCATATAGAGGATTATAGTGGATCACAGAGAAAATATGAGTCAATAGTTTCTTGCTATAGAGAAGAAATCGAAAAGCACTCAGGGATATATAAATAAAAGTATTACATTAGTACTAATGTTGCCCGGCACCAAAAGGCCTCAGCTTTGTCCCTGCACTCAGACAGGGAAAGGGGACCTGAGGAAAGGTCTTGACCATTACAGAAGCGCAGAGGAGAGCAGTGAGAGCCGTCAGCAATGTCAAAAGAAGAGGGAGGAGTAAAGAGTGGGAGAAACAGAGTCTAAAGAAGAGAAGATATGGCAGGTCTTAAAATGACGCAGGAAGGCTGGTGCAAGCTGAGGGACTTTCCTGGTATAATGCCATGAAGGGTTGGTAAACTCCGGTTTTAACTGCTAATCCCTTCTTCGGCTCAAAACTAGACTTTTACCTATTCTCTGCTGATATGAACAGTGTATAAAAGGGAGGATATAGGAATCGAGGTGTATTTAGTGATAGTAAAAATATTACAAAAATAGGAAATGAGTCATTTTACCCATATGCCATGTAAGGCTTTACATTTTGAAATCTCATATTGGCTGGAAAATGTATTTATTTTTTCTCATTTTGAAGATGGATTATATAACCAAATATATTTTTTTCCTTTTCCTTAATATTATGATCCAAATTCATTTCAATTTTTGGCATATTTTCTTCACTAGAAATTGTTTACACGGTTAGAAAGTTAAAATGTAAATATTTCCATTGTCTTGGCAGCAATTTTATAAATAATGATAAAACATACAGTAAAAAGAAAGTAATTTTTGAAAAATCTAAAGGTCAGCCTTGATCTGATTGTGTCTCTCTGAATTATACTTTATTTTACCTATAAACTACAAATTAAAAAGTAAGTGCACTGTGCCCAATAAATGTCCATCTGTATTTGTGTTCTCCAGTAGTTACTTCTATCAAAGAGAAGTAAACAACCATTTTATAATTTTTAATGGAAGTGTATTATTTAATAATGGTTTAGCTTTTGTCTTCGATGACTCTTGCTGTAATTTTGTTAACGTAATCTCTGCTTAGTTTGTATGGCATATTCAATAATGACACTATGCTTTTTAATCAAAATACACTGAGTGCTGGCCTCAATCCCAATGCCTACTAGACAGCTTTCTAATTTTCAAATAATTTCAGTTTTTTTTATTTTGCTATTATGGACAGATAAATCCACAGCTTAGAACTCAGTTACAAGCTCTTCTTTTCTCCGAACTTCAATGCTGTGGCTTTATAAAAGAATATAACCTTTTGAAATCAAAGAAATTCTCTTTTTTGTGAGGGTTCACTTTGTTAGTTCACTTAAGCTCTTGAGTTGGAATACTGAGTAGTTCCCGTTACCTGCGTGCTCTCTGGGCAGCCCAAGGAGGAAATGCAGATGGTTTTTAGGTACGTCAACTGATGCACACTGAGTGTTTGTTTGACGTGCTACACCTTGGCTAGAGTATATAATGGCAAGAACATCTGTAGCTGAAACTCCGGCACGGATAAGGTGGTGTTGCAAAGCATGTGGAGGGGCTACAGGGAGCTGTGGGAAAGCGAGGAGCTGGAAGTGCTTTTGGCCTGGCTTCAATAGGGCAGGCAAAGCCTGCGCTTCTCCGGGCAGCTGTGGAGTCAGAGGGGATCCTGATTTCCTTCAGGCATCTCCCTTTGTGTCTATAAGGGCTGTGAGACTGTTTGATCTTGAGAAAGCTTGAGCTCAAAATTAGCCAGAAAACTTTCTGAACTCCTGCTTAATTTGTTCTGCTGTTGTCTTTAGTTCCCCCCCCCGCCCCCAATTTGTTCGTAATTTTGTACAAAACTTTGCTCAGATAGGAGCTACTTCAGCAGCGTACTATGAATCTGTGAGCACACCTAACTTGCATAAAATTGAGTGTATTGCAGGTGCCTTCTCTTAACTAGGAAAATTTAAAGCTACTGACTACAAATGCAAGCATGAAATGATCCAAAGTGGAACTCTGTATCTCATGTGGCCTTTTCTCCTTCATCTGAATTTCGCCCGCCAGTATACAGATGCATCTTGCTGTGCCCTTGCACCCAAAGGCAGGACTTAGCCCCCAGTGTCTAGGCAAAACACTCGCCAGCGCTCTCAGGCAGTAACAGATTGCAGTTCTGTAGTTGTCGGTACAGTATTAAAATTGCAGATTAAGATTTCTCTTCATGGACACAAAACACCACACAAATATTAGGAGTGGTTTGTAGAGAGTGCCAGGCTGCTGGGATGAAACTTTTCCCGTTAAGTGCAGGGACAATTTCTCACATGTCTATGGAATATTTATTAGTTCTCAGATCACTCATTAATTGGTATGAATGGGCAAGTGGATTTAGGTTCATACTAGAACTGAGGTGTTAAAATAGGTTTAAAATAGCTTGGACTTTGCTTTCTATAGTTTGTTTCAGCTGAACTGTGGACTAAACAGTGGCAGCGCGGCCTTAGAAACACTTGCCTTGAAGTTTGCTTTGTCTGAGTTTTAGCCTGTCCTTGTGGTGCCCTGTGACATTAACAGAGTCATGCAGGCTTTGAGAGTTAAGACTTTTGGGTAGTGTTCAATATCACTTAGTTGATATAATAGGCTCTTTTTTTTTAATAGAGCAAGACCAAACTGAAGTCAGCGTCTTCAGAAAGGAAAGACAGTGTTCTTGCAAGAGCATCAGTCTGGGACTGCAGGGATTTCTATTCAGATCTTGACCCTAAGGTTGTTTTGGAATACGCTTGGTTAGGCTTGGTGGAACCAGCCGCTAGAAGAACCACAGCCTCCAGAGGGCTGTGTGAGATGCTTCCGCTCTCCTGTTGACCTTACTGGAAATTGCTTCTCTTCCTCCTGCCCGCTCAGGCCGTGGAGACCTCCCCATCTCCCTCTTCCTTGGTCTCTTGGAGGATCTCACTCGTCTCACTGCCATTGGCAGTGGAGGGACGGTCGGATCTGGCAGAAGCATCTTGTCAGACCTATGGAAGGTGCCTTGCCTTGTTGCATCTGATTTCTTCATTTCACAGGTGTGTTTCATTTGTCCAGTTCTTGCATATAGATTGTAAGAAACTGGGTATTTGTATAATACACAGCTCAGGACTTGGACTTTGAAAATTTGGGTTCAAGTCCCTGTTCAAATCCCATCCCTTTCTGTGGCCATGACTGGCCTGTCACAGCTCAGTAGAAAATTCATTTTCCTTATTCTGGTACCTTCTGCTTTGTGAATAGTTACAGGAATGTTTAAGGAAGAACAATTTAGCATCCCCTCGCAGCCCTTTTCAGTACTAGTTTATTTTTGTGTTGAAGCCTTGGTTTATACAAGTGCAGTTCTCTTCTGCCTAACCAGTAACGTTTCCAAAAGTAAAGGTGTGAACAGTAGATTCGTGTGCTTCCTGCAAAATCGTGTGTTTAGCATCTACAGATCAATTATATCCAGTTAACCCATTGGGTTTGAGTTTGATTCTCTCAATAATTTAAAAACATAATGGGTACCATGATTATACAGATTTTATAAGCATTTCCACTGATAGACTCCCTCAGTTTAAGACCAGTGATCAGCCTATATGCAGCCCCTTCATAGTCACTGTTTTAACCTTTTAAATAAATTTCTCTTTACATTTTCCTGTTTAGACTGTAATCCACTTTATAGGTCTATAATAATTTCCTATTATTTTATGCAAACATTCTTTATCTTTCTTTTTTAATCCAGGTAGTTTCTAGTGTAATAGCGACTAATTTAGATCCTATCCACCCCACTCCTTCCTAATGCTGCCGTAACCTTTCTCAGGTTCTTTTCTGGTTTGGGGTTTTGTTGGGTTGTTTTTTTTTTTTTTCAGACATTATAACTCAAAATTCACTCCCAGCTTTTGCTATCTTGAGGCTGAGACTGGCTTTCTTTTGTTTATTTTGGATTCATTCCTCTCCTCCTATTCTGGTTTTTTTTTTAAGGAAAGGGAAATCAATGTTCTGGGCTTACTTTGTAATATCTGTATATCCTTATGTCAGTGTTAATCTCTGTGCTTTTGCCTTGTTCAAATACCACCCTATTTATTACATTGCTTTATTTTACAATAGCCTGAACCTTGCGTAATTTCAATAACTGATGGCTTTCCATCTTGATCTTCCTAGCTACAGTCTGTAAAACAATTCTGTTTAGCTGATTGCTCACGTCTTGACTTGTATCTTTATTCTCAAATGTTTCCAAGCAGAAGTTGCAAAAATAGTTCTTGTTATATATGAAGAAATAGAGAATAGAGCCAGGTTTGAATTTCATTTTGTGTGAATAGTGCTTTGGTCATTTCTGCCTCCTGCAGGAAATCCCTGCTGTTTCTTCATGTCACTTGCCTTCATGAACCTCCAGTCTTCTTCAGTAATTTGGTCTTGTAAAGTGATGGCAGGTCGTAGCTGTCAAGGGGAAAATGATTGCTTGGTATATAAGGGCATAAGCTTTTAAAAGGGTTTTAATAGCAGGAGAAAGATTTTTAAATGGTCTCTGTATTAAAGGGCAAATGAACATATTAGGTTGATGGTGGCTTGGGGTATTAAACAGACAGGCTGCTTCATTTTGTGCCCACTGACATTTTTTTTTCAGTACCCCAGACTTAGTTAAAACGTGAAATAAACAGGCTTGATGATCACAAAGGCTTGGATTTTCTTTCTCTGAGACATCCATGCGAGTAACAAACTCTTTGTTGACCATCAGGAGCTTGGCGCAGAGTACAGGGAACGTATGCAGCTTTAAATAGGGTAATCTAGTTTTGCTACACCTTTATGACAAATCTGTCTTATACCTGACACGGACTCTGACAGCACTAACAATCTAATAAATCAGTCATGGGTAATGCATGCCGAAAGCTGCTCTGGGGAAAAAAAGAAAGGAAAAAGAGGGGCACTTAAGAGCAGACCAGGAGTATGTTTCTTTCTTCCCGTGGCTCTAACGCAAACTGATTAAAAGCCTCTGTATTCTCTCAGTAAACTTACCACAAGTTATTCCCATCTTCCTGTTACAGTACAGATACCGGCAGGTTATATGTCTAGATAGAAATTATTTCTAAACAGGGGAAAAATAAAGTCTTAATCAGGTGTCAAAGAAATCAGCTGGGAAATTGGCTGATCCCATCAGCAACTCTATCATCACAGAAGAGTAAAAATTTGAGCGTAAAGTTAGTACGAAAATTTTTGACAAAATTATGATCATTAGGATAAAAGTTCTTTCTGGTTCAGACTGAGAATTTGTCTAGTTAGGTTTTTTCCTCAGAAACACTTTTCATTTTTTAATCAGCTTTAATAGAGCAACTTCTCCAAACCAGGTTAGCTGCAGAGTTTGGGGAGGTGTTGAGTCATCTATCAAATGGGAAGGTAATAACAGAACTGGCTGTGGCACAGAAGAGAGAGAGAAGAAGTAATTTTTTGAACTCTGAAGAGCTCGACTAACACATCTGATTTGGAACTGAGTTGTCTGTGACCCAGGCAGAGGCAGAAAAGAAAGGCACCTCTGGGTGACTCGTGTCTCAGGTGTTACAAATAGGAAGCAATATGGAAGCGAGAGTGATGTCCGTCTGCGTCCCGTAAGGCAGAGACCTTCTTCCTTTCCAAACCTGCCTTGCGGGTGCCCAGGGATCAATCCAAAGCTCCCCTTCTCAAGCACAACAGAAACTTGTTCTGAATAATGAACGTTAATTTTGGATGTGGCAGCTCCTCCTCAGAGCTCCTGAGTATGAATTAGTTTGCCGAAGTCTAAATGGCGATCTCAGAGGTACATATTGTTATGCAGACCGTGTGTATTCTGCTAGGTCCTGCTCCTTCTCCAACTGATATTAATGTTAAAAAATTAATTGAGCATAAAGGTGTAGTCCTAAGCCCACAGAGCATGTCATGCTTTACAGCTTTTGTAGTTAAATAATTTAAAGTGAAAATACTTTTATACATATTTCTATGTGTATTTATTTATGTATATGGAGTATTGCGAAGTCTTTTTCATTTGGGACGTGACACATTAGTTGGCAGACCCTCTCAATGTGTCATCAGCTTGAATTGAGCCCCAAAATGTACACATTTCAATCCATCATCTGCTGTTTTTTTCAGTGGCTCGTGCGGAACAGGGTTTTCTGGCAGGAAGGCTGACCGTTAAATACACATAGAGACCAGATCACGCGTCTCTCCCCTGTGGTTGGTCTCCCTAGGACAGGATTAGTGGCTTCTGCTGTTGAGCTGCTGCTGTACTTGTTTATGGACGATCCAAGGAATGACACCTGCAGAGCCCCAAAAGTGCTACATTTCTGGAGCAAAACTCTGCTCATTCTAGAAGGAGTTAAAACCTGCCTACCTATTCTGCAGGGAGTACACGCACTTCTTTCAACTTACGTAGCACATCCTAACATGAGAGAAAAAAGCCCTTTTTAAATGAAAAGAAAATGGTATTTTTTCCTGCTGGAATACTGAATAGCATGGCTGTTTTTCCATTAAAAGCATTTTCTTGGCTTCATAGCAATTTCTAGGAGGTTTTCAGCTAATGGACTATGGAGATACACATATATGTGCATACGTACATATGTGCAATGAAGCATATAACCTGCCCCATCTTTTTACTAAAGGTTAATAATGGTAGAGAGTAGGCACAAAAATTAACTCCTTCCTACTTATTGCAGTTTCCTGCTTTCTAGGCAGAAAAAGTGGTACTGTCATCTTTTCTCTTGAAAGCAACACAAAACCAATGGAAATTCAAATGGAATGCAATCAGGACCTTAATGTTTAAGCATCCACATGAATGAATATTATAAGCCATGGATGAGTTAAATCTGGCAATGATTGCGCTCTTAAGAAGGTTTACATTAAGCAAAAATCCCAGACACTGCCCCTTCTGCCTATTGGTTCTGTTTGCTGTTCCCATAACAAGATCATGATATGTTGTGCCCAATTTATTTGGGGTTTTAATAGGATTTTGAAATAAGCCTTCGGCAAACAAAGAGTTTTGGAAGTCATAGTGACAATTAGAACTAAATAACTTACAACTTCAAGTAACTATGCAGTGGTAGAGTGCAATTAGTAAGACTGGCTCCTGCCGTAAGCTTCTTGCAGTCTTTTTGGACAAATAGCAAGTAGAAGAAGTGCCTTATAAGTATAAGACAAGATTTAGAAAAATAAGACCTTGTATTTCCAAGAAAAAGTCCCAGCTGGGTATTTTTCAACAAGGTGTAGAACACCTATGAAATTCTAGAGGATATTTTTTCTCTGACATTATTCTATATCTTGTTTAAAACACAAGCTGAGCATATAGTCACCCCTGTATCTAGAGTCTTTTCAGCACAGTCTATTGAACAATCAAGGGAAGAAAAATCAGTTAAGTGCTGAAGAGGCTGGGAGAAAAGGAACAATATCAAATTCATCCTGAAGAAAAGAAGTGTTACACTGACATGGTCTGTGAAACTACAGGAGCTGTGGGTTACCTATAGTTTGATATCAGATACTGGAACCTGAGCGTCGCTATTTATCAGCAATTGTTTGTGGATTATAACCGTCCATGAACTATCCTCAGTGATGAAAAATAACTTTCTGATTGTCTAAAAATAGATGGGGATGTATATTGTCTCACATAGTCACGTCTAGAAATACAGTGAGAGGCTGCAAGGTGTTGAAAGCTGTTTTAGGTTTTCAAATCCAATCTTGGCAAGGGATTGCGTTCATTAGCACTGTCTCTTGTAGACCTTATGGAGGCAAGGTAATAGAAATCTTTTTTATTGATTGGGGCTGTACTTCAAGAAAGGCGTAATTGCCACCCTAAATTTAATCTTGTAGGTACTCACCTGGTGCCAAAGTTCTGTTTTAGTATTAATGCCTTCCCGGAACTGCTAAAATGAATGCTAAAAGCTTAACTTCATATTAACATTACTAACTATGATCTAGATCAATATGTATTAGTAAAATATAGCAAGTATTTTTGATGTCTGGTCCTTCGTCTAAGTGTTTGTTTAGTAGGAAACTTGCAAGGAGTGGCAAGTTTAATTTGCTTTTTTTAATCTTTTGCATTTGGGATACTATTTACGTTGGAGCAGTTCATAACGTAAAATAAAAGAGGAAACTTAAAAAATAAAGAATAGAGAGTCATTTATTGGAAAACAGATTGGATACATTTAAAAGCATTTTGCTATATTAGTTAGATGTGGGGAAAAAATGCTACTATTAGGAGCTGGGCGAAAGGGAGAAGGAATGTTTATGTGAGTTATAGTACTGAAAAGTTTCCCAAGATTTTTAAACACTTAATTTGCAGTATTCAAAGGTCTCACAGTCAGTATTTTTTATTCTTATAAATTGACAGTAAGGGTCAGATCAAATCTTACATCTAGTTACTACTTAGGGAGTGAGGGAATGTCAGAACTTCTGTATTCCTCCATCAAGGCACCGAGATTTTGGTCGATAGTTGCTCTGAACCTTCCAGTGAGACAAACGAAAGGAGAGCATGAATACTCAGAGCGTGGTTTGGGATGTACCTTACTGAACCCGAGAGTCGTCCAAAGTGACAGTTTATAACTCTTTTTTTCCAGGAGAACTTATAATTGGTTTCCTTATTCCCTTCCTCTCACTCCTTCCTCCTTCTCCCAGGTTTCCTCCCACTACTCCACCCTATCCCATCCCACCCCACCCCACGTCAGTACCGCTGCCTGGGATGAAACACGCGGCTTGTCTTTTGGCCACTGGTAGGTGAGCCAATGGTGGATTTCTGTAAATCTGAATTTTCCGATTAAAATGCACGTTTCTGAGAGCACCTAGATTTTCCAGCATTTTGCTAAGCCCCTGTTGTGTGATTTGAAAGCCATTTTTCTAAAATGCTTCCAGGGATTAAGGCTGTATGGCTACATGGGTCCTTGTGTGTCCTTAGCATGTCGACCGTTGACTTGCCTGGGAGCAATGTACAGCCATTACAGAAGACAAAGGAGAACTCAAGTGTAGATACAACTGAAAGCCAGAATTTCACCAGGTATTGCATTGATGCCTCCCCAGATAAATGCTGACACACTAGCAACTTAGAAAACCAAAGCAGTTACCCAGCGGAAAGACACTACAGGCTGGAGCTAGCGTTACTTAAACATTATTGAGGTCTTTCCCTCGGTAGTCACTGAAATTTCTCAGTAGAAGCTGGATCTTATTTATTGACTTTTCTCTAGACTCTGGGTAAACATACCTGTTTAAAAGAATGGGAAGAAATTAGGAAATTTATCCATGCCTTCAAATTTTAATGGAAGCAGAATAACATGGCACTAAAAATCTTTATAAAATGGTCTGTACCATTTTAAAATCTTGTTGTTGTCAGGAGCAGTAGTTGTGATGGTGTCACTGCAGCCACGGATCATGAATTTGAGCCTTGCCATAGATAAGTTTGAAAATAAATGTAGGTTTATTGGCGTATGAGAAGGGTTTGTTGGTTTTTTTTTATTCTTCTGTGTGATTGTATGAGGGTAAAAGGGAGAGAACTAGCAATTTCTTCACACTGTATCTTCCCGAATGGAAAACGTGCTCACTGCCAGGTTATCAATACCCAAATGATCATCTTCATTGTCCTGCAGTTATGTTATCTTCATCCTATTGGGAGCTGCAAAAAAGAAATGAGGATTCAGCTGCTTAAGGGACTACAGACGAAACAGCCTCATGCCTGTGGTGTCATGTAAGAAATATTGTGTGCAAACGTTCAAATGATTTATTATAGTTACTGTATTTTCTTTGGAATTTTTATGTAATTATGGCAAAATCACAATCCACATTTTTTTTTTTCACAATTTTGACTTACGTAACCAAAGTTTTTATTAACCAGGGAATGAAGAACATGTTTTTGAAAGGGATTAAGCAGTGAAATGATGAATGGAACTGTTTCCAAAGCATGCACATAAAGTGATATCATCTAGCTAAGGCTGATTTCTGCTCCAACGCTTCAACAGGAAAATAGCTATATTGCTGAAATGATTCGGCTTAGGCTCTATTATTTGCGGTGGTGCTTGACAGTTACGGAGTTGGAATTCAATTTCTTTCATCTAAAGCAGGTGTGCCTTAAAAAAATCACCCTGCCACTTCTGTATAACGCGTGGAGATTGTTGGCTTCTTGCCTGAAAACGTTTCAGTGCACTTATCCCATTTTCATACAGCAGAAGTTGTCCATGAATATCATCTTGGTTTAAATACATGAGTGAATTTTCTTTATCCCAAAACAAGATAATAGATGATATAAAAAGCTGTATTTTATGCCAGCACATAGATTTAAGAACCCGTTTTGAAGGGCAGTTTCATAGAAATCTATATTATAAAGCACATAAATATGTTGATATTAATTTATTATTCAGGACAAGAAGAAAGGTGCTCCTTAATCTTGATGTATCTGTATTTGATATGACAGGTTAACCTTGATATTAGCATCATGTATCCGAATTTTACTTCCCTCTTTGAGTCTAAAATACCTACCGTAGTTTCTGATAGTGATGTATCCAGGTAGCAGCTGTTTATTTGTGAATAGTACATGGCACATTTATTTTATCTGAAAAGAGAGTGTACTTGTACAAGTGCCTGCTGGGATTTAGACAGAGTAAGGATTTGATTTTACATGGAAAATGTGTGTAATATCTGGAAGAGTAATATATATTTATTGAGGTCAACTAAAAACATATGTGCGTGTCTGTGTCATATCACATGTTTCCATATATCTATATACACATTTATACTAAAATATATATCTGGATTTTAGATGTGTATATGTAATTTTATATATAAAATAGGATGTATAACGAAACATAAAATGCTGCAAAGGCCCCGTCCTGCTTTCTTTTGGTAAAACCAAGTTGGAGCATACATTTAGTATCAAACAGGACAGAAACTTGTAAGCATTCATGTTACACACAACTGTCTGCGATCACTCCAAAACCCCATTCTGAAGGAATTTGCCAACTGAAGTCAAAACATATCAGGGAAGACTTTCGGTAGGCTGATGTCTCCTGTGTTCATGAAACTCTAATGAGAGCAAAAGAAAAACATTGTAATTTCCAAATCAGTAATGCTCTTGTCTCCCATTTAGACTTAAAGAGAAGATACCTTTTTATTGCAGCGAAAGCATCAGCAGAAGTCCAGACTGAACACTTTTGTAAATTTTCTTTCTTCATAAGCTTCTCTGAGATTAAAAGGGTGTTCAAGTATTCATACACACTACAAATTTTCATTTTACTGTGCACTACCATAGTACTGTAAATCCTTTAGGGACCTGTGGCAGGACCAGTGGCAGGACCAGTGTAAATCCTGGGACCAGTGGCAGGCTTTGGTCATCACTAGGATGGAGCACACATGGAGACCTCCAGGCTAGCAGGGACCCGAGGTGGCGAGTTCACCTGGTAGGGCACATTGCTGTGTGGATTTATTCGGGCGCGCCTGGAATCCCAAGCTCTTCCAGGTCTAAACTAACTACAGTGTGTCAGGATGCCTCTGAATACGGTCTGAATCCCTGAACAAGTACGTGTGTTGAAGGTATTCAGTGATATGATGAGGAAGTCACAGTCATTTTTCTTGCTTAAATAGCATTAACTACTCTTACGTTCCTTTGTAATATGCAAGCAGATTGTCTGACATACATGTGTGGCTCGATCCTGTTTATATTTGACTTTCCCTTTTTAATCTCATATTACCTCAATTTATTTCTCAAATCATTTACGAATAGGCACGCCATTTTCCCCTAAAACTCCACTCCAGCCTGTGTATTCACAGACGCTGAGTAGCATTTGTATAACTTGAGCACCATGATTTGTGATTTAATGTCTCTTGATGTATAAATGAACAAAGTAATAGTGATGTTAAGGTCACTAACTGCAGGAAAGGCTTGCCTAATATGAGGAATTGTTTATTAAAAACATCTCGTATTTTCAGGCTGTACTGAAATCAATAGTATGTTTAATCTTTGGAAGGCGGTCACTGGGTTCATTCATAGGGAATGAATGGCCTGTTGCTGTTCGATTTACTGGTAAATTCCAGTGTTAAAGAGATCTGCTATCAGGTTTGCCTTTTCTTAATTATTATTTTCTGTAACAGGCTACACTTCTCGGTACCTTTATGCCTTCGAATAAATATTCAACAGACAGGCAACTTTAGAGCATTAATATTTAAACTGTTATTGGGAAAATACACCATCATGATAGCTTGTAGTGTAATATTATGTACCGTTTATATCTAACTAGATAACATTGTTTAGCTTAAATTAATTCTGTTGGCTTAATTAATGCTATTACTTTAATCCGTTTAGAAGGGAAAAAAAGAAAACCCAAGGAACGCGTGATGGTATCAGATAGGACAACAGATACAGTAGGAATTTCAACTTTCTGAAAAGCTCCCTGTTGTACAAATGATGCAGTGATTGTCTTAGTCTCTCTTGGGACTTGTGCCAAAGTTTTTAACCGTGGTTCCACTGGAAAAGGGCCTGTTTAGTCTGTTTTGTTTGGGTCGCCCCTTCCAGCCCCGAACAAATGTGCTCTAATGGCTGTTTTGAATGTAAAAGTCAGCGGGAGCATTTGTCTTCATGTCTGCCACGAAACTTGCTAAATTATCTGGCGCTCTCAAAGAGTCGATACAAATTAAAAATACGCAAAAGGTTTCTAAGAGAGTGATTGCTGTTCTAGCGAGTTCATTAGCCTTCTGAGGAATGCTGTTGGCAGGCTTTGTTTAGCAGAAGTCCAAAACAAAATAAACCAAAAATGTCAGAAAATGAATTGCAAATCACTTGGCAATATAAATGTGAGAACTAGGATGTAGATGATGAATAATTTGGGAAAATGTATACTGTTCCTCCAGGAATCTTAACTGCACAAAGGGGAACTATACCAAAGATTACAGCAGAGATAAGGGAATAACTTGATTAAGCGAATATGGGCCGTCCAGCTTTTCCAAATGCACCGGCAAAACCAGACTCCTGACACTATTTAGTTTGTGGAAAAAAAGAAAAGGAGCTGTGCAGAAAGGCCTTTTTTTTTTTTTCCAGTTCCCTCTATCTGTCTCCTGAGTGTTTTCAGTATGTATTGAGGAAAAAAATGCTGCTAAAAATGAATTTTTCGCTCTAATTTTGTGAGGCTAAGTTGAAGACCAGAAATTAAGTTGAAAGGAGCAAATCAGTCTCCTAAACTGGAGACGTGGTGATTACCTTGCATCTCCTTCCCTAGGAAAGGGAGGTAGGTGGGATTCGGTTAGCTGCAGGTGCAGTCACCTGGAGCATCCCTTGTCAGCTGCTGCTGAGGGAAGGGAAGAGGCAGCTCCACTCTAATTTAGTCCAGGTTTTTTGACAAATCTTACATGCCACTGCTACTGTATTGTTTCCATTATTTGATGATTCATAAGAGAAAGCAAGAGTTTTAACTCCCATAGCAAAACATAGTGGGCAGTCTCACAAGAAGGAGAGAAGACTGCAGACGACACAGGCAAGGCTAATGTGCTCAATGCCTTTTCTTTGGTCTTCACGGAAAGGTTAAATGTGACAAAAAGTTCAACATGATCAGAATTAACAAGGGAACAGGAATGCAAAGGAAAGTAGGGAAGGAACTGAATATTTAGATTCAGAAAAGTCAGATTTAAGGCCTGTTTACAAGGTTAAATGACCAGGCAATAAACTGGGATTTGTATTTATGCTATGCTATCTACTATGCATTAACTCCCCATATGGAAATTCTTAATGTATAAGAGAAGCGTTACATGAAGCAGCTTTTCCAGGTCAACAGGGCCTCATAGAGTTTACCCCAGCCTATTTAAAGATGCATTTTCTAAACCAGCAGTGAATTGCTTTGAGAACTCACAAAGGATATAAATAGTCCCAATAAACATAGTACATCTCTTTAAATGAGAAAAAAAAAGGAAAAGCAAGAGAAAAAAAAAGCAGCCAAACA
The DNA here is from genome assembly GCA_013398915.1 of Dromas ardeola. Classification (NCBI taxonomy): domain Eukaryota; kingdom Metazoa; phylum Chordata; class Aves; order Charadriiformes; family Dromadidae; genus Dromas; species Dromas ardeola. Next base: position 327,973 of record VYZM01012189.1, on the reverse strand, counting down.
TTCAGACTAAGTTGGTATCTGGAAAGATACTAACACAAATTATTAAACAATCAACTTATAAGCCCCTCAACTGTAATGAGGTAAGCAGCCACCAGGAGCAGATATGTTTTTCACTTTAGAGAGGCTTCTGACATGACTCAGTCACTCATGCCTGTATGATTCAGATGAAATAAGTAAGGAGCAAGCCCTGTTTGGGAAAGGATTATCAAGGAAAAATTTATCAGCATCAATTTTATCAGTCTGTAGGCCCTGACTTTTCTACTATTCACTACTTTCATTAATGTCTTAGACAATGAGATGACACATTTTCAAACAATGTCACATTTGGAGGCAGTGCAAGCAGGCTTTGAATTAAAAATCTTTTTGATAAATGGGTGATACAGCTTGAAATCCGTAAGAGAAAATTAAGGAAAGACAATAAAGATGGTGCTTACAGAGGAAAAAATCAACTGCGCAAATGCCGAATGGGAAATAAGTGATAAAGCATCAGCACTGTGGAAAAGACTCGGCAGGTTGCTGTTGCAGGTCTCTTGCTGTAAACGTATTAACCAAAGACTCAGGAGCTGCTGGGCACCAGCCCATGATGGCACACAGCTACAACACGTCAGGAAGGGGATGGAGACACTGGAGAGAGTTTAGACAAGAGCAAGAGAGAACAGGCTGCCAAACTTGTTTGGTTTAGTTTAGGAAAATGGGAGAAAATCAGGCAGGTGAGACTCTAACTGGCTTCAAACATGTAAATGTTGTTACTGGAAGAACTGTGATAACTATTCTCCGTTCCCACCAAGGTTACCCCAAGAAGTATCAGTTTTACTTGCAGTAGGTTGGCTTTAAGTTCAGTGTTAGGAAAAACAAAACTGTGCTCTAATGATGTAGTTAAATACTTCAACAACTACTTAGATAATTTGTGAGATTTCCATGACTGAGAGGGTTGGAGAAGCTGATTAAAGCCTGTTCAGATTGTTCACTTATGCCTGATCCAGTCTGAGAAATTAACTCTTGGGAGGCCTATCATCCCAACTTTTCTACAGTAATACGGCTATGAATTCCTGTGTTTACAATTTACTATAATCCATGCTAGTAAATGAGCTTTGTATTTTAATATCTCTCATAATTTTTTTTTTTTGAGCGGTAGCCCATTTACTTTCATATAATATAAGCCATGTAATTTAAACTAGACACCATTAAATCCATCATTTTTATTACTAACTTTGATTCTAGCTTTCAGCAAGGCTTACGGACCAAAGGAAACCTGTTAATTCTCTTTTATTCAGAACGTTTCCTTCTTCACATCAAAGCAATGCACGGTCATATCAGTGCAGCCAATCAGTATTTCTGTAGAATAAGCCGTGAAACTGAAGAGTGCTTCAAACAGTCTTTAAAAAATGTGAGATGAATCGTTGCTGGAGAGACCCATGTGTTTACATGTATCATTGATGGCTTGGCATTCTGGACATACATAATATGCAAAGTCTTTTTCTACTTTCTTTTCCTTTCAGGACTGATTTACTGTGTAATAGTTTATTCATGTGAGAAAGGAGGAAGTCTGGGGTTTTTTTTGATTTAATATTTTCTGTTAAGTGCAACAAAGTTCCATTTCATTTGTGAAATGACAAATATCATACTTCACACTTCCATAACTAGAATAACGCTCTAAAGCAATCCTGGTAATCTTGGTCTGCTGTATCAAAAAGGGGAACTCTTGACCTTCCGAGGGAAAGTCTCCTCGATATAAACACCTAAAGAGAGTGACTCCAATTTATCTTGGCATCTTCCTGCTTCCATTTGGACTTCTTCTGTTAATTATTCGGGAAAATGTGCACCATGTTTTCCTAGGCTACAGCCAACCTGTTTAATAGATTTTTTATATATAGAAAATTACAATACTTACTCATCTTATCTACATCAGCTGTGTTTCAGTATTGATATAGGAGCTGTAATGTAGTATGAGAATGTACTTGTTAAGAAAAATCCATACAGAACTTTAATTCTGATATTAAAATCCAATTATCATTAACAGGATAAAGTGACTATCTGAACAGATTTTCATCCTTTCTCTTAATGCATTATGTAATTGAAATGAAAATATGCTGATTTTTGCCCCTAGCCTTTGAATATAGATAAATGACAGGGCAACCTGCCTTTTTTGAAATCTGGAGTTCAGGTCGTCAGGACATCGGAGTGGAACAGTGTTTGAGTTATGGGAAATGACCGTGGCTTAAAAATGTGGCCTTTAACAATGGCAAACAAAATATTTCGGGTGTTTGTGACTCTGGAAGGGAGGAGATTCTCTGAGAAACAGGGGGTACAGGATATGAAATAAAGCAGCACTCGAAATAGAAGGTGAAATTCAAGTTGATGTATACCGTGTTCAGGAACAACAGGCAAGACGGAAAAAAAGGTTTTGTCTTAGCGGTGATGCGAGGGATAAACTGGACTCAACGACATACACTGACGTGATGGTCAGGTCAAGCCCAGCTGTCAGATGTACTATAGCCTTGCAAACCATTCTGTTAGTTGGACATGGTTTATTGTTTTTTTTGGGGGGGATTGGGAGTAAGGATAATGTTTGCCTGACTCAATCCTTCGCAAATTCATGCAAAAAAAAAAAAGATTTGCAGGAACAGGACTTCAGTTTGCTTTGGTCAATGCCAGGAAGAAAGAAATCGTTGTTCCTTCATAAGGCAACGGGAACAGCTATCACAGTAAGAAGATACAGAGTAGGGCAGTGTCGCCTGTTTTGGCTGGCATTCACCCTGGAAGGGCACAGAAGATTTAGCCCCATCAGCTCTGTCTGAGCACATGCTGGAGCATCCATTTGGTAATGGAGTAGCGAGTGCTAACAGGTGCTGGGAGAGTTCATCTTGGAAAAGAGCCTCCAGCAAAGTTACATGGAGGAGTGAGGTGGATCCCTTTGTGACCACGATGATTGTTTTGGAGTTTTGCCACTTTTGGGTAGGTCTGTAGTGACATTTAATGTAGACTTTGAGGTCAAGCTCAGCAAGATGAAGCGGGCTGTTTGTGGACATCGGAAACTGGAGTGGAGAAGGAATGAAGAAGACTAATTGCTGCTCGCAGACCTCCTGGGTGCAAGGCCTGAGATTTCACGTTGTGAACAAGAGGCAAAGTTAGGAAGGCGGAGGGGTGAAATGCACGGGGAGGGGTATCTGGTGGGGAGGAGCAGGTTACCTTTGCAATTTAGAAAAGCTTCCAGGCTTGGGCTGGACTGCAACCAGCTATTTTTCTCCAGGGTTTGCTGTGTAGGTGATTAGTGGGTTTGGGCAGGAGCACTGCATTAAGGATGACCCTAACTACCAGGATAGACACAGCTTTTGTGGGTTTTATATTTGAAGTATTAAACAGTTCGGTAAGGGAAAAATTTGTATAGAACTTGGATACAGGGTTATTTTGGCAGCTTAGCAGTCATTAAACTTCCTTTAAACTATTTTGTAACCTGATTTACATCTTTCATAAGGTTAACAAGTCTTTAATCCATTTTCCTGTGAGCTATTTCAGTTACATTTGGTTATTTTTGTCCCTCTTACCATAAGAATCAGTGGTTCTGGACTTTACCTTCTTTTCACATGCTGAACCAGAATAGCCACTTCCACAAGCACAGACATTTGGTCTTATGCATCTGCTTCCAAACAGACATTTTTGCTCACAAAGTGCTACAAATGAAAAATAAAGTTGTTTAGAAATACACTTATTCTAAGTCCTGTAATTAGAAAGGGAATATTTAGATGCTTTTGAGAACGTGTGACAAAATATTTTATGATTCTGTAGCTTCATCCAATGGAGGAAAGGACAATAAATAAAAAAATATTGAGGCATCAAAGATGGTTTGCCACAGGCCTTTTCATGTCTATGTGTCTGCTATGTTTACAATTGTCTTTATTTTTTTCCTTTTCTCCCCAGTGATGGGGAAAGAGAAGACTGTGCCAAAGTAATCGCCTCGCCTCAGTCAGAAATGGATCAGTGCAAGGCCAAATTTTGAAAGCCAGGATACGTTCTGGGCATTGATGGTTGGGTCGAAAATTGATTTTCTTTTGTTCCAATTGAAATAAAACAACAGCTGTTAAAAGATCCGTTCTTGACTTGAGATGAAAAGATATGTTAAATATGTATGCACAAAGGTGATGCTATCACAATAAATAGCAAGGAGAATTTGGTGTATTGCATACTTTACACCTCTGGAAGCCAGGGCATAATTTCATGGTCCCACAGAACCAGTAAATGAGCTACTTATTCCAAATAAAAAGGAGTCAGAAAAACTTTTTTATCTTATCTATAGTACCGGTGTACTTATAGAGGCCCATCCATTTGAAGATATTCTGTTAATAAAAGAATCAGTGTTCTTTTAAGAGAGAAAAAAGGTAATAAATTGAATTAGTCAAATTTCAGCCAGTTTTTCATCCTTATTAGCAGTTTATGTTGTTATGACATTGTTTTGGCATAGAGGAAAGAGAACAGCCAATTCATAGGGCACCAATTCAAGAAGAACACACATGTCATAGTATTTTAATTAGATCTCATGAGTTAAACCTATAAATATTGCCAGAATATTGTATCCTAGTTACCGGCAGTCAAACTAAATGCCTTCAAAACTGGTCAGATGTGTATCAACAAGTGGCGTCGTATTTTCTTGTGTGGCAGAGGCGTATAGGAGGCTGCAAACCATACACCGTTAAGACAGATCTGAAAATGAAGTAGACACATGTCTATGATTCAATACCATCTCCTTCATCGTGGAGCAAAGTGTTCCATCAGATCTGAAAGATTTTAATGTATCCCTCTGGGGTTTTTTTCATAGAAAATCAGTTTCAACAAGTTGAGAGGCTGAAGGAACATATTCTAGGATTTCAGTCTGTTAGACTTAAATTCAGATTTTGACACAGATTTAAGCTCATGTAAATTCTTTGTGTTAAGATCTGAAGTCTTAAAGATAGACCAGGCCAGTGAAATTTCTTTAGAAAACAAATAATGAGATCCTAGGCCACCCAAATGGGATTCTCAGAGTTATATTAATTGTTATAGTGGCCTTGGAAGGCCAACAACAAGATGGGTAACAACATCTGGTTTAGTGGGAGGTGTCCCTGCCCAGGGCAGGGGGGTTGGAACTAGATGATCTTTAAGGTCCCTTCCAACCCGAACCATTCTGTGATTCTGTGTGAATCTGTGATCTGGAATTTCTATTGGTTTTGTTCTATCAGGTTATCGTGGCAACTGACGCTCAGTGAGGAGGTCGAGATTTTGCCAGAGTAGGGAATATTAAAATCTAAGTATGTATACTGAACTTCGGGCCTGGCAGCTATGGGACAGAGGAGCGAAGAAGCAGACTTACTGCCACTCCACACATCTTGAAAAGGAGAAGCTGCGAACAGCTTGGTTAACTCTTGTGAGTACAGTCAGGTAGTGAGGGTTCATGCTATGTCAAAACTACTGACCCAAGCCATGTCCAGAACAAGATCTCACAGAGACCTGGACGTGCTGGTGACCTCCAGGTGCTCCTTTTTACAAAGCCAGCTGTTTCAGGTGGTTATCTGCTGTAGGACTCCAGTGACCTGGAGCCAGCAACTCGCCTTCCCAGTATATGAGCTAGTTGATATATTTCCGCTATTTTGAAAAGGTGAAAGTTCTGTTTTGTTGAAACAAGTTTTTATGAAGCCAACTTGTTTTTGTTAGGTGTCTGTTGCAAAACACTCCATAAGACCCACAATAGGCAGCTGCAAACCTCTGAACTTCTTCTTCTGAGGGGGGGAGGCCCACGTTTGAGTCCTGGGTGTGGATGGGGCAGAGGAGGAATGAAATCAGGCTCAAGCTAGAACAGTGTGCTCGTCATCTGCCGACTGCTACTTCAGCTCCTCCATGAACTTTGAAAGAACTCAGATTTGTAACTGGAAAAATCACAGAGTTTCATTCACTGGAACAAAAACCTTTCCCAGTAGGGAATGTGCTGTCAGCAGAAGGGGCTCCTTGTGCCTGCACCAGTTTTGTTCCACTGTGGTAAGCTAGAAGAGAGAGGACTGCGTATGATGATAGTTTTTCAGAGAACTGTGTATGGTATTACTGTCATTCATTTGCTATGAACTTGGGCTGGGGAGAAATGGAAGCAGAGCGTCCTTTCAGCTTGGCAGTGGATAAAGTAAAAACAGGTAAGGCAAAGAGAGGTGGGCTCTTCTGGAGACCCCTATAGCAGCTAGGGGTGTACTGGTGCGCATGGTCAGAAGAACAAGCATTAGATAAAATACTAGGCTTTTTTTCCGTTTATGGTTTCTTTGATTCTCAGTTGATGCAAACAAAGAAAACAAAGGAAAAAGATTTCCTCCTTTGCTACCTGCCTGTCTCTCCCTCTCCACACACTGCTTCCTGCCGTAGTGCTCAGAAAAACAACAGCTCAGTTAGGAGAAAAGTTAAAAACATTTTGGAAGAAAATTGGAAGTGAAATCACAGAGGATAATAACATAGCTGAAGTTCAAATGAATATTTCATAAATGTATTTACAAGGGATGCTAAGCCACTAAACACTAAAAATGACACGGGCTATGTATGCATTATCCTGTACAGATTCAGCAAAGAAAGTCATTTAATAAGCTAAGCGTATGTTAAAATTATAATCAATAAACGCCCCTTACAGAAAGAGATTTATCCCTGGGTGTTAAAAGAACAGAGCTATAATTTGCATGCGAACAACATTCTTTTTTTTAAAGATTTTTCTTTTTTAAGGTTTGAAAGGGTTACATAGGAAAGCTAGAAGAAAGCCTGTCTGAGATGTTGTTCAGTGCAGAGAGAGAGAACGAGGAAGAATGTTGAGGAAATTATAGGGCTATAAGCTTGACACTTATAACATGCAAATAAAGAGAAGATATTCTGAAGGGCAACGAGGAGCCGGTATGGGTTCAATAATATTAGAACAGAAGACAGCAGCATGAATTTTAATGAAGAAGATCCTTCACAACTATAACCTTCTTATACTTTATAATTAATTATTAGAATTATACCTTGGTCCTGCATTCAGAGCCTTAAACAACAGACTTATATCCCTGGCCAGAAGCCTTCTGACTTTACTGGGTTGTGTTCTGGCTATATCTGTCAACGTCATCAGATTGTACTGTCAGGTCTTCACTGCTTTGGTCTAATGTTTCTTTTCTAGCTCGAGAAAAAGGGAGATGTGAGTTAACGCTGCAGGAGGCAAGGGGAAGCCACAGGCATGGAGCTTTAGATTGGGTATCTGATATGGAATGGGAAGGAAATCACTGATGGAAAGATGGTGATCCTGGGATACTGTTTCTGTGTTTTCAGAGAGGGAATTTTTGGAATATTTGTGCTGAAAGCTGAATGTGAATATGAAAGCTAAAAACAGAGTCATAAAGAAAAAGCTTCTCATGGAAGAAGCCGAATCTATGAAGATGCTGGTTTCTATAGTTATGTTGAATATTTCAAAAGACATTTTTTAACCTGTCCCTCCAAAAGGTAATTTCCCTACATTTGCAATACAGTCTGAAACTTGTCCATTATTCCTTAAACTGTGACCATCAAAGTCATAGGTATTTATCAAGGATAATGCGTGTATTCCACCATACACCTTATTTGTTGGGACAAACGACCTATTTTATTGATTCTCTCTCAGAAGCTATTCTGTTCACTTACAGATGAGTGGGGAAGAAAACTATTCTCTGACCTCTTTATTTGCAGTCTGATAAAGGGGGACTATGGTGTTTTATCTGTTACCAATGGCTCCTAAAAGTCTACTTTCACTGTTGCCAAGTTCTGCAGTTTATTTGTAGCCAGAGACTGGTGAAACTGTAAGAAAAACAGCCTGCACAGACGTCTCTGGAATGTCATTGTGAGTTTGACTGATTGTAGCATTAAGAAATTCGTAATTCACTGCATTAAATGGACACGCAATTTCATTGCACATCATTGCAAAAGAGACAAAGCTTTTGCTTGTGTGATCGCATCTCCAAAATGTAGCAGACCGGTTCCAAATTAGATATAAGCTCCTTAATGTGTGGTAACTACTTCTGACAACACGGTCCGGTCTTGCTCTCTGAGACGTTTTGAAAATACTTCAGACATAAAATTATTCTGACTTAGGCATTGCCAGTCTTCATTGCAACAGAACTGAAAATCTGCTCTAGGTTACTGTCAATGGTGTTGTCTGCTGAAAGGTTGAAGCATTTTAGACTATCACTTGTGATAGAGATCTAGGTCCTTTTCTCCTGGTGAAAGGGGCATCAGTATTTGTGCTTCTAAGTATTTAAATTAGTTATTAGGGACCTAAAAGTAGGGGATGTTATGATTTAATTTTTCTGGTTTTATAGAAGACTGAATAGAGAAGATTCAGAAAAGTTTTTATTGTGGCAGCTATATCTACTGCAGGCTCCAAACATCTTCAACTGTCCGTGTAGGCTTAGGACAATATGAGGTAGAAAATGCACTGATGAAGGTGATCCTTGACTTCTTATTAAAGATAACTCAAGAGCAGATATCCAAGATGAATTTTTAGTATTTGTCCGTTGTCTCTTGTTGGCTTAATGGCCTACTCTGGCTAGCTATCTCAGTATAGAGGACTGAAACAATTTTTTCCTTCTGAGAAACGTTCAGAAAATAGTAGTGGAAGTCTCCGTAGATCCTTTGATTGAGTCACCCTACTGGGTGTGTGTTAGGAAGTTAATGAGGAAAAAATGAGGTTCAGTGTGTAGATGAAACCTGTATCTGTGTTTCCATCACTGCCATCCTGATAAGGGCAGCAGCGTGATACATAGGCTGAAAACAAAGAATGAATCTGGGGTTATCGAACCTCCTCCTCCCCTTGAAAAAGCCTTGAACAATCCAGGCCTAATCATTTCTGGACAATGGAGAAGGTACAGTGATTGCCGGGAAAAGCTATCTCGATTCTTGTAGGGTGAGATGAAATTGTGAAATGGGAAAAAATTAGATGAATAGTATGGAAAAATACATAATTAATAGATAACATAAACTAAGAATTTCACATACAACGTAATAAAAATACATAGTGTTTTTAGATAATATTTAATAGAATAAATTAATATGGTATATGACAGAATATTTCAATGTCATGAATATGTTGCTACTACTTTCTTATCTGATAAAGTGAACGTTGTGCTCTGTTGTTGAGTTTAAAAGCCAAAGTGTGTAGTTAAAGTGGTGCAAATCAAGACCGTATTCAGCCTTGTTGTTGATACTATGGCGAAGCACAGAATTTGTGCATACGTGTCCAAGCAAGAAGGGGGTGGTGAGCACAGGGAAACCTCAGGGGCTTAAACGTGACACAGCAGTTTTGCAGAGCGGAGTAGTGCGATGAACCAAACGCCTCCTTGCCAGGAACACGCTGGTTCTGGCAAAGCGTGTGGATTTGGGCCCACTCTTTGTGTGCTGCTGGGAGGTGGGAAAGAGGCCAAATTAATGAAGAGCAACAAAAAAGGTGTAACCAGAGGTTGGTTGCTCTCTTCTTTGCTGCTGCTCGCCAGTGCCAGAGCCGAGGCAAAGGGGAGCACTTCTTTGAGCACGGGAGGCGCTCAGAAGGCTTTTTAAGTCTAGGCAGATAAATGTTTTTTTTTCATTGAGTTCTGTATTTGGACAAATAGCCCCCCATTAAAACACAGAACCAGACCTGCTTTCAGGGCTTACACTTCTATGCGAAACCGTATACCTAACATCTGTGAGGATGAAGACTTTCTTGTTCCCCTGCTTGCTCCCTGCCTCACTGAAAGCCCTGGAGCAACATTATGAGACCTCACCATCTGCTCTCTGACAATACTCTTCTCTCTTTCTGTTTAAAAAAACAGAAATTCCAGCCACTTGGTGATTATTTGGGTTTGCTGTGGGACCTAGGAGTTTCAGCCAGCTCCTTTTGGACAAAAAGCTGATTTAATTCCCCACTAGAGTGAAAACATGGGAAGAAATAGTAAAAACAGAGTGACTAACAAGTGAACAGATTTGGAGCAAAGTTTCAAAGGAGATGCTTAAATAGATATATAAAAAGTTGTCTAGGCTTGTGTGCCTGCATAGCACAGCCGAAACTGTTAATGATAGTAAGCCTTACTTGCCTTTCACAGGAACAAGCACGATTTGTTTATTTATTAAATAAACTGAGTCAAGAATATGTCATCAATTAATAAATAACTTTGAACATTACCGTGTTTGAACTAGAAGACAGCTGGCACAAAGAAACAATTACACAGCCATTGGGATTTAACTGACAAAAGATTTCCATAAGTAATTACGCTCTGCGAGTGTGAGAGGAAAGAAAGATTGCCCTTTAAAGGGGATAATGCCTTGATATTTTCCTCATGCCCTTTTGCTGTAAAGCTAATAACATACACAAACTGAAGCGACCCTGTATGTAACAGGCAATAACGGGGCTCTTCAATTCCAGGTCTTCCAGTCCCTCCACACGCAAATACTTCCAGCCGTCTCGGTGGCCGGTCTGAACACGTAGCATTTACAGGGTCTGGCTCTTAGGTTAGCAGAAACATAGAATTTCTTTCTGTGCTTAATGCCACCTGGGTATGCAGAATGGGCCACTCCATTTCCTTTTGGCTCCGATCCTTCTTTTTTTTTTACCTTAAATTTCAAATTATTTAATTTAAAAACTACCAATTTTATCTGACAGATCAAGCTCACTGTCCACGTAAGTAAAAGGTGAGTCAGGTACCTTTCTCACGCTGATGGTGAGTTCAGAAATATCTTTGAAAGTAGTGGTTTTACTGGCAGCATAAGACAGTTTTGGCAAATGAGAGGCAGAATTTAGGTGCTAATCATGTTATGGTTTACTTTAACACGCAATAGAATCATAGAATCATTTAGTTTGGAAAAGATCTTTAAGATTATCGAGTCCAACCGTAAACCTAACACAATATACACATAGTACAAAATTTAATACGTAAAGATCTACGGTGCAATGTGCGTGGCTATGAAACTGTAGTAATTAAAGCAGCACTTACGCGTCTGGCACAGCGCTCCTACCCATCCTCCAGAGCACTCGCAGATGTTTGGACCTATACATTCTCCGCCGTTCAGACATTTCTGCAGGCAAACAGCTGAACAGATTGACATGAAACAAGTGAGAAGATGTACATGGTAGATCTGTATGTTCCAGATCTGTCTGAAAGGTGACCTGCTAGGTTTTCTTCCATATGGCTAATTTCTAACAAAACGAATGTGTTCTATTCATCAGATAATCAGTGTTCAGGATTCTTTGATATTTGCTTCTTAAGAAATTTATCTTTGATGACTGGCTGCTGGGAGCTTTGCTCTTTCTAATGCGCAGCTCACCATCAGCTAAGAATACTCCACATATGATATATTCATATGTGTTACATGCCTATTATCTGTTCCATGTTACAAATAAATATATTCCCATAGTAAAGTTTGATATGTTTATTGCATATATTATATCTTCAGAGATCCTGAAAGAGTGAATGAGCGCTTTGGTGCATATGTGTGAGAGACATAGACTTCCTTCAGAATTTCTGAAGAAATTATTAGTAATAGAATTTCAAAACACTGGTTCTGAAATCATATTTACTATCAGGACCCAAAGGGTAAAAAGCCAATATTTTAATCTGGTTTACATAGTGTATGTCATCTTGATTATAAATTTATTCAGTTTATCTGTCAACATCAGGGTAATGAATAGCCACGTAAGGAAAAATATTCCTTCAAAATATTTTTAGGGTGAGAGGGTTTTTTTAATTACATTTATATGTAACTGAAGTCAGATCTGTTTGAGTTACAGAGTAAGAACACATCTTTCTCCAAATTATGCACCAAAATGTATCTGGTGACCTTGAGAGTATATCAGTTTGGAAGGCTTTATAGCAGGCTTTAAATAGTTCTCGATTTTGAAATATATGGCATTTCTCTGTAAAATGTAAGAAAATATGTGAAGCTGTTAAAACATAAGATCAATGCTTCAAGTTTAATACTATACAAATGAATTTCCATAACAAGATGTATAAGACAGCTGCATGAAGCAGAACTGAGGGTTCCCCTACCCAGCTTTTTTTCCTTTGCAAGCATCAAATGTTTACGGCATTTTGCATTACCTGTATTTAAACCAGTCTTTCTGCAAACTGCTGAAGTAGCAAAACAGATTCTATTCGCTCTATTGGTTTTTAATATTAAAAGAAGATTACAATTGATGTTGACTGGCCTAAGTATTAGTAGCCTGTCTGATGGGCTTACGTTTATTGCAGTGCTTTCCCCTCCAACCGGACGGGCAGTCGCAGACATTTGGGCGTACACATTTCCCTCCGTTCATGCACACGGGATCGCAGACACCTGCAGGCACAGATCAAAGGAAGAACACGGTAGCTGGGAAAGGAGGGAAGACTTTAGTAGAGACTATTCGCTGCCTTTCAGAAGGTTCAATTGCTTGTAATTAAAACCTAGAAAAGTAATTTGGATTTGAGAATCTGAAACACAGAGGCTTGATAGCTCCCATAAATCCTCCTGGAAAATGCTGCGCCTTGTGTGGAAGATCTTTCGGGGAAGCTCCAGTAAGAGCTGTCTCACCAGAAAAATGAGGGAGGCATTAATTACAATGATTCTCAGAAAAACAAGAAAGAATTTTTCTGTGGCAGCTGTGGACAGACCAAATACTTGTTAGAGCTTTCACTTCCTGATTGGAAAAGCATGTTCTCAGATGTTCATTTGGATAAGAAAAGACTTGAAGAGGATAGATTGTTTTCACAAATTTGGGGAGTGTTTTTGCATTCAACCAAGCTTAAAGACTAAATAGATCTATTCCTCCGTCATCTTTTTGCACCATTATTTATTAAAGTACTTACCTTTTTACTTTATTCTTCCATATAAATAAGATGTGAAAGCTAAGTTTTTCTTTCAACCACAGGAAGCCAGATGATTTTTTTGGGTTAGATTTCATTAGAAATCTAATTGCTAATTTTTGCATCTCAGATTAAACCCTGTATTTATCAATATTGTTGTTTTACAACATCCAACAGTAAAACATCACTGTTCTGGCAAGTCAAACGTCTGCAATCCCAGCCCGCTTTGATATAGGTAGATGCCACAGGCAAATATCCAAAGTCCTCGTCTCCCATTTCTCCTTGCCTGTAAGTGTAGGAATGACCCGTCAGAGGCAACGGAGTTTAGAAACATGGCAGTGCTGGTATGATGGGAGTGGGAATGATTTGCCTTTTACAGAATCACAGAACGGTCAGGGTTGGAAGCGACCTTCAGAGATGATCTAGTCCAACCCCCCTGCCAAAGCAAGGTCACCTAGAGCAGGTTGCACAGGAACGCATTCAGGCGGGTTTTGAATCTCTCCAGAGAAGCGACTCCACCGCCTCTCTGGGCAGCCTGTGCCAGTGCTCCATCACCCTCAAAGTAAAGAAGTTTTTCCTCATGTTGAGATGAAACGTCCCGTGTTCCAGTTTGTGCCCATTGCCCCTTGTCCTGTTGCTGGCCACCACTGAAAAGAGTCTGTCCCCATCCTCTTGCCACCCGCCCTTTAGATATTGATAAGCATTGATGAGGTCCCCTCTCAGTCTTCTCTTCTCACAGAAGGCGGCATTTGATAAGGGGGTGGAAGACAATAAAGCTGTCTTACGTATGAAATGGTTGGAAGGACAATGAGTGTCAAGTTAGGAGGAGGCCGACAATGAAGGATTGAGAACACATTTGCGTCGAATGGCTTCTGCCATGTTTAAAGCTTTATAGGCACAATGGGATACCCCAGCAACTCGTTACCAACAGCAGCAATCAGCAGCAGTCCTCCTCGCCTGAGGAGCCAGGGGGCTGCCCAACACCCAGCTCTTCCTCAGCAGGGAGCAGGCTACTGGCTTCTGCAGGCACCGAGGGGGCTGACAGCTAAAATGTAACATTACGGTGCCTTTATTAGACTTAAGGTTGTGATGTCTTTTGGCGAATAAGCAGTAAGACCAGAGCTTGAATACTAATGCTGCAGCAATTCTGATTTTCAAGTCATTGCTATGTACAGGGCTCTGAAACTACCACAACCCCCCCTCAGACCTTTGCTGTAGAAGGTGGAATCCAGCAAAGAGCCTCAAAATGGGAATGATTATTAAAAAATAGCATGCAAAAATACAGCAACTGTTGTTTGATGGGAGCATAACCTCCTGTTCCTCTCTTAGGTACGATCAGGCATTTTTGGATAGGTAGATTTAGATTCCCTAATTATTCCTCTGGTGCACTGAAATATTGCTTTTGTGGCTTTTCGTGTCCTGGTCTGTTCCTTCAATGCAGCTGCTGCCGCGCTGGCAGCTTTTAGAGCTATATTGCAGCTCTTGGTTGGCTGCTACATTTGCATTTTGCTCTGTGCCAAACCTCCTGGATCCCTCAGCACAGTGACCTGCCCTCAGGCAGGTCAGACTTACCCACGCTTATAAGAGCTGCTTGGACCCAAGCCCTTAAACTATTGTCCTCGTTTTCCTTCTTTCTCTGCCTCTCCTGATCCATGCTGTAATCTTGGCCTCTGCTTACCACGGCTAACAGGGATCTACAGTTCTTGCTGACCTATCAAAAAGTGCTGCAAGTACTAGTTAAAACCCAGATGAGTTCAAAGTGTTATGGCAACCGGAACTCTGAAATCATTTACTCTTATTTTCCCTCTTCCTTTCTGTCCCCTTTTTGATCTCACGTCTCCAGCAACAGACTTCTGACCTACAGTCTTGTGTTGTGTTGTGTTGTATTCGACTTCCCGTTTCAGTTATAAAAGAGCTCAGATATTCAGAATTTAGAAGCGATGACCCCAAACCATAAAATGTGGATCTGTATTTCAAATGACCTTATTCTTTGTCATTCTCACGGACCATAGTGTCCCCAGTGCTAACCTGCTGTCCCAAAATCATACAGTTGAAATCCAGGGATTTGATTTTGAGATCAAATGAAACTTGGACGATGTCTTCCTCCCACCCCTTAAAAAGTAAAGCCAAGAAAGAGTAACTAGAAGGACAGTACTATTTGTTCAAGTGGGTGTTTCTCTTTTTTTTTGTCCCTTACATTTTCTGTGTGTTTTTAACGTCATACAAACAATTGCATTTTAAGATATTACTGGTTGCTTTGTACTGATATCAGATATTTTAAATGTTATGACGACACTCTTCCTTCAATTACAGGGAGTCAAACTAGCGTGCTTTCTGATTCACATTTAGTTTTCAGTTTGTGTATAACTCAATTTGTTCCAGGTTAATTTGTATTGCAACTCAGGAAAACTTTAAGTAGCAGGTGAGCTCCAGTCTTGGTCTGAGTGAAACACAACAGCTCAAACTGGCTTTAAACTTGGGATCTATTTCTTTGTGCAGCTGCCTTACAGATGAACAAGTAACTATGAAAATACACCATGAACTTCTTTTACATTGTTTATTACTTAAGGCATCTCTCATTTAAGTGGTAAATCCAAAAGGGTTCAATTCAGAGCGACCTAAGGGAAGTACTTAAGTGGGAAATGTAGGATTGGGCAATTGTAGGTTTAATGTGGACTGGAGCGGCCCTTCTGCCTGCCCACTCTCCAGGGCAGATGCTATCTCTTCTTGCTGGGGAATTCACCAGCACCTTTATGTAAACGAGTGCAGTGTTATCTCTCCCCTTCTCCGGTCTGACGTCCCCACCTTGTTCTCCCTTTCTTTAACTTTCTTAAATATGATTCCATCTCAATACCCATCAGGCAGGCTTCAACAGTTGTTGATGATAACTGGTTTGGATCCTTGCTAGTCCCACTCCTTGGCCTCTGTGGAGAAGCTCCAATTTCAAAATAGCAAACAAAAATGTTACAGCCTCTCACAGGAAAACTAAATAAATTATCAGACACTAAGAGAGCAAATCGAATTATTGTAATCCTCCCAGGCACTGGCATGACTTTGAAAAGACTCACAACTCTTTCTTTCCCCTCCCCTTAAAAAAGGCCTGGCATCTTGACCCAAAGACAACATTGGTTTGATAGGTTTTCCACCTGCCTTGGGGACAAGCCCTAATAATAGGGCTGTAAACACGTTCCTTTCTTCCCTTTGTTGGAGGTTGTTGGGTACATAACTGGGGGTAGGGAGGGTCCTGTACTGTCAACACATCCTGGGTGCGAGCTTGCTGGTGGTCCGTAAGTATCACTAAAGCCTTAATCCCATTCCCTTTGCTGTCAGCGTTGACATTTATATGCTCTTCAGTGAGAACCAAAGCACAGAATTTCATATGCACTAGAGTTACTCAATTCTATAGCACACCACAATTCTATAAGGCCACCGTTTAAAACTAGAAAGGACTCCCATGATCTTCTGTTTTCCAAAACTGTTAAGTTAGATAAGCTAAGCCTATGTTGAAGGTGATAATGCAGGTTAAAGAAAAAGCATGATTACATGCTGTATTTCAAATGAGGGGTGATTTTGATAAGGTAACAAGCAGGTGCAGGTGTAAAGATAAAACATAGGTGTTTCACGGAACATCATACAAAATGTACACAATTCTTTTGTGTGCTGAAAGGCATTCACAAGTTGTTAAGTCTTCTGTTTTATGCAGCAGCTCTTTCTCTTTGATGGCTTTAATGCATTTGGCCTTACAATCACTTAAAATTTCCTGTGACCCTTTTCATAGCTTATCCCCTCTAGGCTGACTTGACCCAGTGAAGTGCTTCTTGCAACACTTTTTATCAACCTCCATGGAGCTCCATAATTCAATTGTTCAGCCCCAACCTCTTTAAGGTAGTCAGACCTCCTGCTTTGTCAGCCAAAGGGAACAATTTTCCTGCAAATTAAATATTTCCAGAGATTACTAAAATTCTAAAAAAAAAAACCTCAGTGAACACCTTAGATGTTGTCTGTAAAGCCAAATTGGTCCTGCTGGTGTAAGTAGCATCAGTGATGGACATCTACAGTTCCAGTGTCTTCCTTTGCCTGCCCTTCTTGCCATCGATTTACAGTAGCAGTTCCTCTAAAACATACACAATATTAAACAAATTATCCCTGCTATGCAAAGCCAAAAGGGACTGGGGGCAAAGTTAAGCACCGGGCATGGTTTCCTGGACTGCAAATGCTAGATACAATTGAGAATAATCTCTTTTTCTAACAAACAGTCATGATATTTGCCAGCAGCAGTTGCTGATTAGTTTACAGTGATTAAAAGAAGCTAGACATTTCCTTCAGACTCCCACTGCTTCTGTGGATTAGCAGACAAAAACTTTTCAAGTTGAACCTAAGCCACCTTTTGATGCAAGTACCCCATTACACATTTTCTCGCTAGAAGGAGATAATAATAAGCAGTGAAAAGCCTGTAGTTTTGTTGAAATAGGCCAGTCTTCGTCACCGCCCTCATAAAGTCAAAACAGAGGGAATATTAAATCAGGCTCCTAAAATCTTGGCAGAAAGGGGTCCTCCGCAATGTTTCAGGAAGGCGCCTTGCCGCAGCTGAATGTCCATGTCCTTTCCTGACAGTGAGACTGCACAGACTATTTCTTTCTGAAACAAAAAGTACCTGCCATCACATATCCTGAGCCATGCTGCTGATGAGGAGATAGTGCGTCACGCTGCAGTGCTGATTAGAAGATGTAGTTTTCGAGACAACTTTTCTTTTTTTCTTTTTTTTTTAATCCCCTGTAGAAACTGAGAAAATTGACCTGCTTCTGTATGCATTCTGCCTTTGGATGCAAGAGAGAAAATAGCCTCAAGCAGTAACATCTGTGTGGGCCAGCTAAGGTAATGCATCAGGCTATAGCTTTACTGACAAAGAACACCGAAATGCGGCCAAAAGAACACCTACTGGTAGATATATACTTCAACGTATCCTTTAAGTCACCGTCCCCGTGCTGTCATTTATATGTGATTCACAGGCATTGCTTTTATTTCTGGCCAGGGTTGGCTTTGGACTGACTTCTCTGTGGGTCTAGTGCATATTTCGACTTGCTCTCTCTATTGCTCTTCTGAGGAGCAGGAAGCTTGATCACTTGCAGGTTTGGCTTTTGTATGTGTACATGTTTTAATGTTCATTTTCTCCTTCCTGCTTAGTGCTTATCTTGATTTGGTGTGACATTCTCAAACACAAAGAGCTGTAGCTGGGGAAGATACGACACAGTAAGGACACAGAGCATGGGACATTTAAAAATAACACCAACCGGTCTTGTCAGGAAAATAAAGATTACGGAACCCGAGTTGAGAATAAAAATGAAACCAATAGATGTGAAAGCAGTGGGTTTTTTGTTGAAACTGGCACTTCTAGTCCTTTTCCAATGTTTATAGGCAATATACATCACCTATTGATAAAACACAAAATCCGGGGAGAAGCTCTGTGCCAGGAACGGGACAATCATGAGCCTGCAGCCTTAAAATGTAAGGATGCTGCTGATCTTTTTCATAGGACGCGAACTGGAGGGTCAGGTCAGCAGTTTCACAAAATAGCACAGCTCGATTGATCGACTGGAAAGAAGGTTCCCCATCTCTCTGGACGCGTTATTCATCCCAGCAGCACTGCTGGAATGAAACATTATCCTCACCGCAGTAAGAAAACAATTGGTTCGATGCTTCTAGGCTCCAAATAAAGATTTGATCTTGCTGAATGATCTTTAATCCTTCGAAAAAAAATGAATCACAAAATGGGTGTGTTCTGGTCAAAAAGGGTGTTTCTAACAAAGGGCACCATTGTTTGGATTCTACTGCCCTGACACTAGCAGAAACTATTCATGGTAAAAAATGTCATTTTCCCCTTTAGAGGGTATAACTGATGCTCAACAGATCATTAGCGAGATGGATGTACCAATATATCTGCTGCTGTGAAGGTCCCAAATGCACATAGCTCTGAAAAACATCTTGGATTCGGGACACTAGCAATTTCTAGTCCTCTTTTTTTTCTGCTTCCAAGGGCAGTAAGGAACTAGTTTTGCCCGTGCTGAGTTTTAGGCACGTGCGTTCTTCCAGACCTTGATTTTCTCTGAAATTTCTCATCTATGTTGATTTGGATTTGTAAATAAAGAAATAACTTTCTCTCCAAGGTCTATCAATGTAACCTCACACGTGAGATCCACTGAGTGTCAGTAGGTATAGGCACAGATTTAATTTTAAGAAGAAGGAATATTTGTCATGTAATAAAATTGTTTGCAATTTTTGTGCAAGGTTCTTCTAAAATTTGGATCCTTATCCATGTCAAGCTACCAATCATTTTGAGGTTTGCTCATCCCTATTTCTCGCTTCATGTATCTCTGACAGAGATGCAAAGCACTTCTTCGATAAATTACCTTTCTGAATAGTAAAAATAATCTGGTAGAAACCTCTGAGGGATGCAGTGCGGGAGAACAAATTACTACAAGACACAGAGGGAGCTGTAAATGTGATTGTGATGGGTGTGGTGACAGTTTGCATTTATAATATATTCACTTTACCACACAGCTCCAGCAATGTGAGTTAGTTTGCATGACCAAGCACACATTTCAGAAGAAAAAATGGTCTGAAAAATTGTAGACCATATAGATAGCAGTGCAATGCCAGTGCTTTGCCTAATTGTGTCTGGGCTTCGTTCTGACGTGTACTCTGATATTCCCATGGGGCCTTTTAGTGTTATTAAAGCAGGAAATGCATCAAATTTAGGTATTAGTTCAGAAAAAAAATGGGAAAAAATAATTAGTACTGGATGGCAAAACTACTGAGATGCTAGACTAAACTCTGAGCGTCGGGTTGTAATGGACTGCATTCCTGTCTGCTCTGTCATGTCACTCTCATCAGATGATACAATTTTCTGTCAGTTAAACAACATCCTGATCTCTCCATCTGTACCTCCAAAAATTTCCCTGGTAATGGGCAAGACTCTGAAGCCTCAGGCAGCTGTAGAAACCAGTGAGAGATTGTGCGTCCAATACAGAGAGGGGACTCTCCACTCTCCATTGACCAAAATATTTCTCCCTCTGGGTCACCTGAACTTTATTGTGTCTCCTATCAGGTGAAACTCTTTCTAGAGATACAATGGTATGATGTTTGGATAGCTGCAAAATATTTCAGCATCTTTCAGAATGAAAGCTACTACAAACAAAATAAGCATGTGCAGGTGCACGTTTATGTATTTGGGGAATATTCTGCTAGGAACTGTCAGATTTTGAGATCATTAGCAAAACCTTTTTCTCATTTACTGATTGGTTTTAGTCTGATTGCAACACTATTAATTTGAAAAAGACTACAGCTATACTTTATTCTCATCTTTGCAACTGTTAGTACATAATTAATGTGGGGAATTGTAAAGTATACTCTCAGCACAGCTTATATTCCCATCTTGTTAGGGTCTCGGGTTTGGTAACATTTTCTCTTCATTGAAGAATGCTCTGTGTTTTATTAGGTCAGTGAACCATTGCAGCGTGTGTATAAATTGTTCTGTTGAGCTGCTTTCTTGTCATGCCCGAATAAGAAGGGAAAGAGGATTCTCATATACATTGTTTTCCTCTCTTGATTGTTTTTGCAGCTTGTGTGCTTGCAGTACGACCTGCCATTTCGGCACGTTTTCATCGCACTGAGTGGGCTAAGCCGTCGCCTGTGCTTGATGCAATTTGGTTTATTTTCATCTGTTCAAAGAAAAAGGGGGATTCAGGTGGAGTAACTGAAGAGAACCTCAATGGCATGGGAGATGCAGTCTCAAGCCATGAAGAAGACCAGCCACAGGCCACCGTGGTCCAGCTGATAACCCAGCCAAAGAACGAGGAGGACCTCAGGTGGGAGCCTGGGCAGGGGGTTGGGAAGAGACTGCTGTCTGCGTTGGCACCACACCAATCTGTTAGTCATGCTGTTGATATTTGTCTTAGAAAGTAAGCTAAGGCTTACTTGGGAATGACTGCTGGAGAGAATTGTCTTGCCAATGTCTTTTTGTGGATAGACAACATTAATCTCCAGAATTGTTCGTCATCTGGGCTTTTCAAGTGGTAGATCCCATGCTCCTTTTTTAAGAAGAGACATTTTTAAAATATTTTAATTAAAAATAGAGCCCCAAAAGTATTGTTTCTTAAATCAACTAGAGGAAAAAAAGCACATATCCTCACACAGAAGCCCACCACAAAGAGAAATGCAGTAATTCAGGAGTCCCTGCTATTTTAGTTTAAATATGCATTTACATACGGCAGCAGATCTGACACATTTCTTTAGCGCCTTTAAGATGCAAGTAAAGAAATACTGTCTCAAAACCTTGATTCTCTACTCTAGTAAAATTCATGCTGTAGTTTGTGAATGTTTTGCTTATGGAATGAATGAAAATTTAATAAGGCTTTTGGGCTTATTTAGGATATATATTCAGTTCTTATCCAGATATATTCTTGTTCTCTTCCTGCAAAATAAATTTAGAGACAACTGCATGTGCTCAAAGCCCCTATTAAAATAAATGCACCAGCTACATATATGTAAACAAAATGTGGCTTTTAAGAAAGGCCAGCTAGTGACTTTGTCACAAATTCTTACTAAGAGCGAGCAGAGAGGAGCACGGCTCTGTGAGCAGACCGCAAACTTGTACCTTGAGTCACTGCCTCCCCTTTGGGTCTCTCCCTTTCTCCGGGAAGTCAGAGCTCTCCCCGTTGTCCCCAGGTAAGATACATGGATTATGTTGTCTTCAGCTGAATGGGAAAGACAGTAGTAGCCCTGATTTTTTTTCTTCGTCTTCTGTTGTATTTCCTGCCCAAGGAAGGAAGATGACATCTAATATGAACTTATTCTGTTACATGGGCTGGAAAATCAAGTAAGAACTGAGACCAGTGTTTCCTTTTCTTATGTCTCTAGACTGTACACCAACTAGTCAACAAGGCAACCTGCCCATCGTTCTACTTCTGTCGCATAACTAATGCTTTTGGCAGTAAGTTACAAGTCTCTCTGCTATGAGCAGCTACTTACTTATGTCCAAACACCCACTGCCCGAGGATATTTGCCATCCAGAAATCTTAAGACAAAGAGCTGTTGCCTTTAAGCACATCCTTGACATATGAGAAACAAGTCTAATGCAAATGATTACTCCATCCACTTGTATGAGATAGGTGGATTGTCCCCCGCTCAGCTGTGTGGGAGGGTATGCTGGACCTCTGGTTTGCAAACTGGCTGATTTTAGATGGCCTGAGTCAATCTGCCTACTCAAGGAAGATATTCCAGAGGATATATCACCCGTTGTCAAGATGATAATTCGGTGGAGGTCTAATTTGTTGAGCAATAAAACTTCCTGCTTATGCAGCTGGTAAGGCAGTAATCTACAGAAACATTACATGGGAAGGCTGGAATATGGGAAATCAGTGACTTTCACAATATGACATTGCTTAGCAAAAAGCTGCCTTTGAAACCCTGTGTTCACATTTCCAATTAGTTTGCCTCTAGCTCTCACGCAAGTAAAGTCCTCATGGTATTGGGAAGGAAAAAGAGAGGGGGGAGGGAAGAGGAGCAAGCAGAGCTGGAAGAATGAGCCTGAGTTATATTGTGCACTGTGTATTGGCTATAAATCCTGCCTGCAGGAATTACTGAAATGAAGAAATAGTTATCTACTAACTTTGAGATCCAATCTGCAAAGTCCCAATGTCAGCGCAATGATTTATGCGATACAAAGTCGGCAGGATTCAGCCTGACGTGATAAAGTAGATGCGGGCAGAAACGGGGTCTCTCTGTTTTATAGCGTAAGTCAAGTCCCGCTCGCTGGGTGCCAGAGGAGCGGGCGAGAAGGAACGATGCCATCGGAGAGGCCGGGTCAGGCTGCAGGTGTGCTTGGTGCTCCGGAGAAGGGAGGAGGATGTTCATCACCATTCTCCCGTGACCTTTGCTGGCTGCTGAGCTCCAGAGGGAGCTGTGGCTTGCCTTTTTGCCCAGAGATGAACTCGCTAGAAGCAGACAGCAGCGGAGAAGGGATAAACGCGGGGTCCCATGTATCTCCCTTTTTCTCCCCTTCTCTTCACTCCAACCCTTCATAAGTAAAGGAAACTCGGCTTTTATTAGCTTTCCGTTTTTAAGAGTTGTTTCTAAAGCAGCTCTATGAAAATATGGGTAGGAAATACATGAAATCTAATCCATTTTCTTTGTTTATAATTTTTGTAAGGGTGTAGTAGAAATGAGTGCGAATGCTGCTTTAAAGCCTCATGAACAGGAGTGATATCCCAGGATTGTTACAGCTGTGCATTTTTTCAAAGGCGAATTTAAAACCGCACGCGCAAATAGCTTTCCTTTAGTATTAACACCGAGTATGTGTGTCTGATCCAGAAACGTATTTTATTTTGAGGTACTGCCAGCATTTGCCTCTTTCCGCTCAACCAGACTGATTATAGTGAAAACAACGCGTAGCAAGTGGGGATACAAGGTTGTAGAATTGCTGAGGCATAACCACGCATCTCCCTGTCAGCTCCGACACCCCCTCGTCCTGGGTGCGGGTGTCTGGTTTGCATAATCACCCGGCAGTTATTTACCAGTAAACACGCCAGGCAAAGCCCTGTATTTCAGCTGGCAGCCAATCAGACCTGGTTGATTTACATGTTTTTTGTTTTGGTTTTTTTTTTTGAGATGTTGTTTATTTACATACAAAACAAACATGAACTTTCAGGCTGAACGCCTTTCTCTCTACACTAAAGAAGCAAAGAAGAATAATCTCGAATGGCAAAGGCACGGTGCTGCCACGCCATCCTGCACGTTTTTGGCTGACAGGCAGAGAGTGTTAGAAATGCCAGACTGTACAGGGATGGAAGTGAAAATCCTAAGGCTTGGTGCTATATATTTAAAAGAAAACAATAGCGTATGTGGGTTCAGTTTAGAAATGACCTGTCTTTGATTGGCTGCCATGGCTTTTAGCTTTAATTATCTCCTTCAACTGAGAATCTGAAGCTGCCAAAAAGCAAACAGAAGCTTTTGTTTTTCTGTCTGTGCAGGTGAGATATTAAGAAGGAAAGAGTCTAAAAGCAGTGGAAACAATGCCAAAATATCCAAGGGGTAAGTGACCAAAAAACTGATTGGACTTCTTTTTATCTTTGCCTCTAAATGCTTACCTATCTAAAAAACCCTTTATAAATCTAGTATCATGACAAATATGCAATATGTATGTGAATTCTTTATTCTGTTATTTCCATTACGGATATTAAGGTGCCTTTTGATGATATTTTTTAAGATGAAAGAAGTACTTATGTGCATTAATTACTGGAGAAACGGACACTCACAGCTGTTAGTATTCTTATTTTGTTGACTCATCACAAGGACAAATGTCTGTCCCGCTTGACCAGCTGCTACATCTGAGTTGCAAGACATTTGGGTTCACACATCAGGAACAGCCCTAATGTGGGAATAATCTCCAGGATGGGCATCCAAGTGCTTCTAACCTCCCTGGCTTCACGTAGCTCCATCAAAGGGGTCATCCAGGAATGCGTTATGGTACCATGAGCCTGGAAACGGTAGCATCCCTACTGGAATCAGGGCTGTGCATGACAGGGAATTTTCCCCTTGCTCTAACTCTCTGTGTTGGAGCATACTAAAGCTGAAATCCAAGGCTTTACTGATGCAATTCATATCATTATTAACAGATTTCAGACATAAGTGTGCAAAACCCGTGTACTGCTGTGTATAAACAATGACAGAATTGAAAAGACTGCCAATTTCAAGCATTCGCTGCAGGTGCAAAGAGGTAATGTTTTTGTGCAGATCACTGTTTCTGAAAGGACTATTTCTCAGTTTTTATGGTTGGTGGGAAATTTCCCAAACCCACAAATATTTTCCCAAACTAAAAATCAAGAATGTTAGGCTGCTCTGCATGTAATCCATGGGTAGGAAACTTCTTCAGACTTGTCTTTTTTAGTCTTAAGTTTACTCACTCTATCTTGTTAGGTTTTATTAGGCAGGTAATAAATCCACCCAAAATTTCTAAGATTAGAGGCTCAGTGTAAGTACACAGTAAAGCTGATTTGCTGACAGAGGTTTTTGAAAGTGTACTGGAAGCGTAAAAGGAATTAAGGACACAGAAAACTCATATTCAGAGGGTGAATAGCAATTAAAATAATGATAAATCCCCTCACAAGGGATTGTTTTTCTCAGAATTGTCACATTCCTCCCTTTGGCTCAGCCAACTGCACATTTCTCAGTGAGGGGTGACCTGGCAGCGACAGGTTAGACACCACCGAGCTCTGGTTTGGGCCACAGGTTCACCTCTGGCAGCTCCTCTGACAATGGGGTACATCGTCCTGGTGATTTGAAAATGGGAGCTGTTGCAGTATTAAATTATTATTGTATCTAATTACAGTTTTTCTATTGTCATGTCTGTATTTCTTTTCCTTACTCTTTGTGTAAAGATATAACAACTCTGCTCAAGTTGTAATATCCTGTGCAACTCAGGGCACAGCTGGGTTACATGGGGTCCTCAAAGGCAAAGAGAAAAGATGCTCAAATCCAGAGAAAACCCTCTCTGTAAAGTAGAAATCCACTGGTTTTTTTTCCTATTCCTTCTTGCCGTACCCTTCCCAGGAAGGCTGGCAGAAGCATGGCAGGGATCGTGTCCCAGCTGGGTTTCTGAGCACTCAGGCACACGGCCCATGGGGCTGGTCTTACCTCTACAGAGTCAGCGACCCAAGCGGCCACAGGATTATCGAAAATAATTAGATTTTTGAATAACTATATATATATAGATACTGCTGGTAAAACTGCAAATGAGGCAGAATGAGCTACATGACATATTAGCTACTTTTGGAACATGCGATGGATATCGTGGTATTTTTTATACATTTTATTTAAGAAAAAGGGGTTGGGTAGTGGAACTTCTTCATGCAGGGAATTTACTTTCCACTTTTTCATTTGTCTGTGTGTAAATAAATGAGGAACACGTGTCTACGTATAAACTCCTGGACTTTAAGTGTATGCCAAGTACATCAGCTGATCCACTGATCGGGTCCGTGCCTGATTGAAAATATTATAAAATCATACCAAAAAAAAGTATGAAATGCCTTTGGCACTTGAACTCTGAGATGGATTGTGCTGAGGGCAGCCTCCAACTGATGGGAGCGCTACTTTTCTCCATTTTCTTTGCGGGGGAAGGTTTGTGGAGGTCAACTGAAACTCACTGCTGCTGTGTGCCCTGCGGTCCTTTGCTCCAGAGGAGGGGAGAAACCTGGATCCTCCGGCAGAGGAGAGAGAAGCTATTTCGTATGACGACAACAATAAGACATACAGCTCTAATAGCATCTGTTTGCTATGAAGAGCTTGTGAATAACCTATCTCTTTCTATGGATCGTGATACCTGCCCATGTGCAGTTGGTTGTAAGCAAGAAAAAAGAAATGTTACTGAATTATTTTTCTTATTAACAGTCAGGGAACAGTAAGAATAAGAAAATAGTAGCATTTTCCTTCCGCTTAATCATGTTTCTCTTCATTTATCACAGACACAGGTCCTTTCTTTAAGTTTTCATAACACTAAGCTAAATAAAACTGAAAATATATTGGTCATTGAAGTGGAATGGAAGTTGAGATTGGACAGAACAAAAATATTTTCATCACATCAGAAAGCTTTTTTGCAAAAGTTTATACCAAGATGGGTAACAAAACCTCACAAACTCTTTGAAAGTGGAAAGAAACGTGCTGTGGATTGGCAGCAGTTGGAGCATTTAGGGCAGCGCTTTGCTAGACTGCAATCATGATCACCTCTTTATTCCTTTGATCTGTCTGGAGATGTGGTAGCGTGTTTAAAGCTGGAAACGGCACTTTTCTAATGTTCTCTAACCTCAAAAACAAGATGCCAAACATAAGGTTTTTTTCCTCTTTTCTTCCCTCCAGCTTGTTTCTGCCAGAGCAGACTATTCAGTTGCGTGCTTTGCAGCCAGGCAGAACTGTGCATCGTGATTCTCTCTGCTGAAGGAAGGGAGAGCTGTAATATGGGGATTGAGAGGGCTTTTGTTGCTGGAAGGAATTTTTTTTACTAGCTTTTTTTTCTCTGTGTGTGAGAGACATAAACTGCTCTGGAAACGTACAGATTCTTCCTGCCAAGAATGGTTGTTTTCACAGCTCCCCTTTTGCCAATTTCAAACTGGTTAAGAAATAATAAAAAAATAAAAAAAAAAAAAAAAAAGGTTTTCACATACATATCCTAAACTCTCTGGGTGACAGGTATTGTTGAGCAATAGAGTCTGTAAAAGTGCCAAAACAACCTATTTCCCCTGAAGAATAGAAGAATCGAATATGAATACCGATGCTAAGGTGAAGAGGGAATTTTCAGTGACAAGAACAAAGGCAAGGCTGAAGCGTTATTAACCAACTGTCTTAATTAAGCTAGAAGTATGATGTTCTAATATTTTTCAGGATCTCAGTCAGCTGCTCTGCCTTTGCTTTTGAATTTTTTCCCAAAAAATCTTTAATGCAAAATAATGGATTCATCTCCAAATACAAGCGTTACTCAATGCGAATGCATGGAACATTTAGAGAGGATTCTAGCAAAATGTTCTACTCCTAACATTGACTTGACTTAATGTTATTCTAATTAACGGTTTGGTTTTAGACATAACATGGTGCTATATGTGCTCCGATAGAAATATAGGAGATCGTGGCATGAATCCAGACTATATATATTCTGTTGAACAAACACAAAAGGGAGAAAAGTTGTCTATGAGTCAGAGGACATTGGAAAGCAAAGGGAAGCTCGTAACTTACTTTTCTGACACCTCCTTCCAGTGTAGCCCTCAGTACAGGAGCACACGTTGGTCCGAACGCAGTGACCACCGTTCTTACAAGGGGGAATGCACACAGCTAGTGAAAGGAAAGCAAAAGTTTTGTGCACCAAAATCACACAGGGGATTGATATTGCCTAAATATAAGCTCCTTATTTAGGTGCCTGTGTTGGGAGACCAGTCTGCAGAGGCTTTTTTCTTTAGTTGGGAAGGTGTATCTCCAAAGGGTGATTCGGGCAGGTGCCTGCCTGGGCATCCTGATTCTCTCTTGTTTGTGGAAAGAATGTGGGACATGACTCCTGTCACCTAAGGGTCTCTTTTAGATACCTGCAGTTAAGTAGTCGAAGTATTCCTGAGAATCTGTGAGGTTTTTAACTCTCTAGCTAATGGTCTTCTTCAAGGGCTTCTGCCCTTGAAATATAGATGTGTTTGATATTTGCTAACTTGGTTTTGGTGCTGTTTCTTCCCCCTTTCTCAAGGAAGTAGAAGGAAGGGTTTTGCTTCAGCATCCATCCACTCTCTCCCCGTATCACTACCATAATCCACAAATGTGGATATTTATTTTCAAGTTTTAGTTCTGTCTAAACCATAACAGTTAAGGATAAAAATGCCAAATCATCTAGATGTTGAAAATCACCTTCCATGTTGAACCTCAAGAGAAAGATCATCAAATTACAGAGTCTGTATCATTTTCACTCTCTCCTTCACCCCCAACATCACAAAAACAAAGAGCTTCCAGCAAGCTCCATTTGCAATTAGATTTTTGTGTGTGAATCATTCACTTGCAAAAGTATGCATTGGGATTGCATTCATCTAGGAACTCCAGGGAAACAAAAGAGAGATAGAAAGAAAAAAAGAACTTTTACTATTGAAACAGTTCAGGTTTGGTAATAAGAGTGTATTTATATTCCCAGATGCAGGAGGGGTTATTAGAGGCATGCTCAAAAAAATGGTATAAGCACCGGAGTCATCCAGCTATTTGAGCCCTAAACGTAAGTTCCTCTGTCCTGTCTATTCTGCCTGAGCTAATGGGTAGTTAAAGTATTAATTTGGTAGTTAAAGTCATTAATTTGACTTCTGCAACACAAAGTGGGCAAGAAGCCCAAGATACTCTTAGTCACAGTTTAGAGCTCTCCTCTTTAGGACAGGGATTCAAAATCAGGCCCTGCTCTATGTCAGGCAGAGTGCTGTTTGATCGGATCTTTGAGCAGGGATCTGAAGAAGTCCTGTACAGGTCTCCCACCCACTGCACTCTAGGTTGCTCGGTCAAGTAGGTGACATTGAGAGCCCCATTTGAATATAAATTATCATCTAGCTCTGAAACACAGTGTTGTACACACTACAAAGTATGAAAAATGATCAAAGTAGAGCCATGCTTTAGCATTGAATTGAATAGTTGCTAATTAGTGATGTCACTGACTCAGACAGTTTTAGATTAATTGTTCAGTTATCATTAATGCCATCATAAATAAGTGCTTACTCCTTCACAATACCATTAAGAACAATATGATGTGGATTTACGACAGCCTGTAACATCAAAGGAGCACACAGGGAGTTATGACAAGGAAAGTCTCTGGATATACTTCATGTGGGGGCAGGTAATGCTATAGGCTGCTGTTTATATTTTAAGCCTGGATCCTTTATCAAGATGACAAATATAACTTTCTTACCTCTCTGGCACTGTGGCCCGTAGAAACCATAAGGACATGTACACATGTTTGGCCGTACACAGATTCCTCCATTCAAGCACACGGGATTGCACACAGCTGTATGTGAACATAAGATAACTCTATGAATCCCTTATAATTTTGAATTTTTTAAAGTAGGCACTCTTTTGCTGCTGCGCATGTCATTATAGAATAAACATTTCTCGCAGCATTGTGATAAATTTCACACCATCCTTGCTGGTCAGTTGTGCTGCGGCATTTATTCATTGTCGACACAGTGGGAGCATTTCAGTGGTGTTTTAGCATAGCTTGGGGGATGAAATAAAATATAATTTAATAGTTTATTTGTGATGTATTCCTTTGATTTGCACAGTTCATTTGCTGCCACTCTAGTATCCTCACCAAACAGGATCCCAAGGTAGTAAAATGCAGTCACATTGTGTACAGCCTGGATAACCTGGAGATAAGATATTAACCGTTTGCTGCTTTGTCTGAGTTCAGCGGAGCATCGTGGCATTTCCGTGAAGCTGAATAGGTATGTGCCACAAAACCTCCCTTTGTTCTGCCTCATTTAAATGCCAGTTCCCACAACATAT
Source organism: Dromas ardeola (assembly GCA_013398915.1). Classification (NCBI taxonomy): domain Eukaryota; kingdom Metazoa; phylum Chordata; class Aves; order Charadriiformes; family Dromadidae; genus Dromas; species Dromas ardeola. Next base: position 298,100 of record VYZM01012189.1, on the reverse strand, counting down.
TGGCTCATGCATCACCAACAGAGCCACTGGCTGAGCTCCCTTTGCCCTCTTTATTTATCCGCTATTACTGTAGATGATACAGCAGGCATTAGGAATTAAAAGCTGTCTTGCATATTTCTATGCAGCAAGTACCTGACTGTTGAAAAAAAGAGTATTAGAATTGCAAATTAGTTTAGTTGGGAAGTCAGTGTGTGAAGAATAAGGAATCTGATAAAGTTTTCATTGTAAAGCAGAGTGACACTTTAAAACAGTCTTTTTCTTTCTATTCCCTTTGTCTTTCAGTATCTTACAGAACAGCCCATTAAATAAATTAAATACATTTAAGCTTAAATGAATTAAGGGTCAATAAAATGTTTCTGATGAACTAAAGGAGAAATAAAATGCCAATTTGGAAAGAGAAAAAAAGTGAAATTGTAGTCTAGATGAGAGGCTTTTCTGACTAAGCAGCAGTCACTTACGAAGTCAAAATGGACTTCATTTCTTGCTAATGGTGAATTTGGATTAGTTGAATCGTTGTCGTAGCTAGTTCACAAATGTCCACATTCTGTCAGTGTTTATATCTCCATTGGTAAAGTTCCCCAAGTCCCTTTTTTTTTGTTTGTTTCTATATCTCTGTTCATCCAGAGACTCCTATTGTATCACTTGAGGTAGGAAACCTCGACAGTATCCTCAAAATACTTTGCGTAGTGCACACAAAACCATGCTGGAGAGGTGAGCCTGATAGCCTTTCACCTGAGGAATTATCAGACAAACAGATCCAGCTGCTGTTACTCTGGGTTGGAAATTACTGCTTCTGCTGCTGCTGATTGTCCTCCTCTTGGAATAATCTTGTTTAAAACCACCCCAAAATAAATTCGCAGAACCCAAGGAGAGTAATCTCCGACAGGAAAAAGAGGAGATAGTGGGAACCAGAATAGCTAGTGGCAATCCCAGGCATTTACCGTGGATCTTAGTTAGATTAATTTATGTGTCCTCAATAGGTCTGTCATTTCAACACTTACAGGAAGAGCAATCTCAGGGAGATGGAGGTTAAAATGACATCTCTCACCTTCCAGGAAAGGTAATGTAGGCTGAAGGTGTCTTAGTCATTTAATATTCACCATGGCAGAGGCAGACTGCCTCTGTAGCCTTGAGGTTTGGCACTAATTAAGGTACTCCTTGTGCTTGCTCCTTTTAATGTTTCGCTATTTTGCATGCCTTGTCCCAGGTGAGTGCTGTAGCGACTGTGCCTTTGGAGGAAAAATATGTACTCCAGCTTTTAGCACTTAGACCCCGAGAGGAAAGTCTGAGCTGTACCTATTTGAAACAAGGTCCAAAACGATGAATCCTGCCCAGAAATAGGTACCTAGTTCCAATCCTCACCTTGTCATTTGGTACTGGCGGGTGGAGGTGGCTTTTCCCTGAGCGTGCACACTTCTGTGCTTGCCTTTTGTAGGTACTCTGCAAGTATGAGTGGCTGGCAGGAGGCGCAGTGTGGATTCTGCCAGCAGCAGGGTGTTTAGCACTAGGGGCTGAATGGTTACATCCTCCTTGCAAAGTGGCTTTTGTTCTGCCTCATACAGTCACAGGTCATCTTCTGGAATGGAAAACTGAACCCAAGAACTAGACCACAAAAATCTTAGTGGTCAGTCTCAGTTTCTGGTAGCTTACCTTTCTAGGTTCACTTTTCTTCCTTAGACTATGGAGTATTAGAAGTGCGTACGTAGTTGCTAACTTAGCAGCTGAAGTCACCTTTGCTTGCTTATGTTCTTGTCTGAACTTAACCTGGCCTCCTGCCTCCATAAACTGTACTTTTAAGTTCAGATTTGACTGCATACCATTAAGAATCATGAAAAGCCAAACCCCTGTTCTTTCTGCCCCACCATCACACCTTGGGAGAAATGTGTAGGATTAAAAGCAATGAAAACTGGAAGTTGGGCAGATGGCCAGCAGTGCAGATGGTTGCGTTGCCCTCATCTTTGCCGCTGCAGGCATGGGGCAGGACTCAGTGTTTGGGCTCTCCATGAACAGGACGAACAAAGAGTGAGGTTATGTCCATGGCAGCTGAGGCTGTAAGTCACCGCATCTCCAAAGGCTCCAGTGAGAATTGTTCTCATTTGCAGAAGCTACCAAGCACCTAGAAAAGTTGTGACTTCTGAAATGGTGAATAGCTTTATTTTCGTTTTTGTGTAAGCTGAGGAGAAACTCCAGAACCACATGAGCTTAAAAAAAGCTGCAAAAAGGTTTTGTTTGTGGGTTTCCTCCATGTGACCCCGAGATTTAGATAAACATCTAAACTTATGAATATTTACATAAACTCAAAGCCTTCCAAGGTTTTGCCCTTTACTAGGTCTCCTTTTCTTACATTTTAATTCTTTAAGCAATTCCCGCTCTGACTGCTGAATTGCAGGAATCACATGGATTTCAGGCAGCAAAAGAAATGAGAGACCACTCATTTCTAACCACTTACCTGTTTCGCAAGAAGGGCTGCTCCATCCGTTTCTGCATTTGCACTCATCTGGTGACACGCAGACCCCACCGTTATGGCAGTGTCTGTTACACACCACTGGAAAATACGCAACGGATCAAAATCTCTTATCGGTAACAGCGATGCAAACCCTAAAGCTGCTCTATTACAGCAAATAACTAGTGGTATTAGTCCAAGAGGTAAATGGAGGGATGAATCTGCCCCTTTCCTTGGTTTTCCTTCTCTTTTCTACCCATTCTTTCCATCAGAAGTGTTGCATCTAAAATTCTTTGCTTTTTAAGTATTCCAGCTACCCTGGTTCAGAGATAAAATTATATTCCTGTCAAGAGCAACCTGATTTTTAAATAAGCAGCGAGGACTGTAATAATGAAACTGCATATGTTTCACCATTCAGCTAATATAGAAGGGTTTGAAGGCTGATTTTTTTCCCCAGATGTTCCGTATATTGAGCATCTTTTGTAACTTGTATCGCACAATAACGGGACTCCTAATAGGTATGGTTTTCTTTTTGTGTACTCAGTATTACTGCATTCACTCACACAACCTTGAATTTCATAAATGTTACTATAAATAACATGGAGGTTTTTGGTTGATTGTTTTTCCAGAAGCACTTTTATGTAGAAAGTGTTGATACAGATGTGCATATTTTTACATAATACTACTACGCTGCTGGTAAATATATGCTCTGAAATAGTTATTAAATATTACTTCAATATATTATACTTTGATTTCCTTGCTGTATTCAATCATCATTTCAAGGGACATACAGAAAAATAAAAAGGCTTTTTGTGTCTTACAATTTTCTGCAAATTCAAACATGTAATGAGGAGAAAAGCCTGAATGAATTCATACATACTTGTTTCACATCGGGGACCAACAAATCCATAAGCACAAGAACAAGTATTTTGAGATACACAAGTTCCTCCATGCTCACATGGTGGATCACACTGCACTGCAAGAATAAAATATGAGGACAAAAAAATACAGTTCAAATATTGTATTCTGTGTGGTTATGAGCACAACACTTGTTACGACTTTTCCTATGCCATTTTATTAATCCAACGGGTAATTTGGCTGCTGAGGAACTTGGTTACTGCAGGGTAGAAGTGGGTATCACATTAGTAATACAGCACTAGCTAATGAGTAGCTATGTAATGTCTGCAAGGGAATGATTTTAACATAATCACATTTAACTTCTGAGCAGGCAGATTTTTAAGGATGTATTTTGGAAGTCTAAGGATGGATCAACCACAGATGTAGTTAATACTAAAGACCTTGCCCATCTCTCTCTACAAAATTGCCTTGTGGATGTTCAGTAAGCCTTAACAGGGGCCAGAAGTTATGCTAAAGCAGAGATGAAGTGTTTCTTCTGTATAGAAAAGAGTTGCATGGGAATTTGTCACTAAAATGACAAATAAGTAAGCAATGATTTAAATGTTTAATAAGTAGCGCGAGGTCTGCAAAACAGCAAGTTAGATAATGCTTTCTTGACGTATTGCGATATGCAATGCCGTTCTGTGGGAAAAAGAGGATGTGCAGGTGTATTGTGTAAAACTGGAAAGTCCTCCAGCTCCTGAAACAGGCTATTTGCTGAAGACACTTGTTTAATTTTTAAATGGATTTTTAAATTATGAACCTATTGGCTTTGTCGTGCAGGGAGCCCGGAAGCTTTAGCCTCTTAAACCTAACATCTAAGGTAGGTATCTGACATCTGATGTCATGAATACTTCTATTTGTAGCCCTCTAATAAGGGGTAGTTCTGTATGCCGAGCACGGGAGAGGAGGAGAGACGACCACGGAAGGTAGAAGACAACCACTGACACTTACTTGAAGAAGAAGAAATGCTGTGTGCAGGAGCAGAGCAAGGCATGTGTGTCAGCTGGCTCTCACGCCTTCAGAAAAAAAAAGCCACCTCACATAAAAGAATGAAAAATATCTTTCCTTGTGCTTGGGAAGTGAATACAGAGAAAAATGTTGCACTTTGGCACACTTTACTGGCAGAGTTTTGTCTTTTATAATGGATATGAAGCTAAGCAAGGTTATTCCAAGGAAAACGCAAAGTGAAGCTAAAGAGATCTGAAACAAAACATCTTTCATTTTAAGTATTGTAACAAGGGCAAAAAACCCTCGAATGTACCACATTTTGCTCTTAAAACTGGAAAATGGACTACGTAACTGGAAAGCTAAACGAAGGACAAATACTTGTAGCACCACACAATTTAAACAAAGCTCGTGCATCAAAGGCCTCCTCACCTCTTATGATACCACCAAGCCTTCAGATAAAGCCATTGCATATCAACCTTGCCACCCAAAAACGTTACGAAAGCCAGCACACATTTTCCAATTGCAGTTAAAAAGACAAACTCCAAGAAGGTGCCTTTAAATAAACCATTTTGACACAAATAACATTAAAGAAATATATCTGGCATTAGATCTGCTCTTCAGGCACCTCAGTGTTTACATTTCCTGTTACCATATAGTTTTAACTGTGAAATTTTCAATGTTGTATTAAAATAACTTTAGGATTTTAACATGCCTGAGAACAGAAAACTTGCTAGATATAGTTTAGATCCCTACTACACATGCTGAGAATGTCATTAAGCTAAATTTAGTTTTGATTTGACGGGCTATAAGGTTTAGACGTTTGCAATTCAGCATGCGTTTAGCTGAAATTCGAAGTGTGCATCTGGGAGAAAAAAAAGAATGAAAAAAAAAACCCCCACGACATTTTCTGGACAACATAAATAGATTTGATTTAGACCCACTTAAGCAGTTAGCATCAACCTTTCCCAAAGTTCTTCTAATTCCGCCACCGGTAGCAGCGGTTGGAGCAGGTCAGAGGCTCAGGCAGCTCGGGGTCTGGTGCGAGCAGCAGGCAGCAGTCCGTGGTGGAATGGAAAGCGGAAGAAAGGGAAAGAAACCGAAGCTGTTTTCAAAGAAATTTGTTATTCTTTTAAAATTGCAGTTCTATATTTATAAGCCACCAGTCGCGTTCGGGGGCTTGCGGTAGACCTCACTGAAGTCAATGCCAGGCGTAAGGGAGGAGGGTGCCCACCCGCCCCCTGCACACACCTCCATCTGAAACATCTCCGCTCTTCTGGGCCTGGGTAACCGCGGGGCTTTGCTTATAAAGGGATTTCTTTGCAATTAGAAATTAACGGTAGGTAGAACGGGTTAATATTCTCTGCACGGAGGCGGGGAAACACAAAACCTGGGAAAAACGTACCGCTCTTTTTGAAGTACGTGAAATGTGATTGCCTTTCCTGTAGGACGATGGCTGCATAAAGCCTCCAGGTGCCTAAGAGCTGTGCCAAGCACACTGACATTCAAACATATTATGCTTTATTTCAGCGTGTTTTGTATGTAGCACTTAAAGTGAATGCGTCCATTTGAACAGAGTACTTTCCATCTGGCCTTTACACATTTCGAGATGCATCTGAACTGTCAGAAAAGAACATGGTATTTTGGATATTAAAACATTTAGCTCTTATGGTGACATTTAATAGTAAAATGTTTAAAACTATTCTATTACTGGTGAAGAGCAAAAGATAAAAACTGAACACTGGCTGCAATGTGAGAGCGAGACTAATATTCACCTAAAAGACATTTCCCTCCATAATAGAAATATACTGTTTGTGTCAAATTCTTTTTCCAAAACTTCTGTCTTTCATCTTCTGGAATGAATATTTTTTTTTCCATGAGCATTTGCTAAATTGTACAGAGGTATTGCACTGTTTTTATACTAAGCGATTTTGGATGGTATAAAATGACAGTAAAGAGGAAAACGTTGCTGCAAATGGTCAATCTTGCTGTCAAATGTACGTATGTTTATGTTTATAATTTAAAAACTGGAGGTAAAAATGGAGAAGTCCATTATTGTTTTCTCTGAAAGGGCTTTTTGGGAAATATCCTGAAACTACTCTGTTCCATTAAAATGAGATCATGCACTTCTTGTAGGTTTCTCTACGATAACTTTGGGGGTACTCAAGAATAACAGATGCCGTGTTGTTTCCTCCATTTTCGATAGCCTAATCAGCAAATGACTTCCACGACGGAGTTATTGCTTAACATCCCAACAGCCAGAAGGCTCCCTGTCCCGTCCGGCACGTGAGGTCCTGGGAGTGCGCCATTAAAGGAAGGCTCTCGCCATTAAAGGTGAGAGCATTACCTGCAGTTCCGTTTAAAAATTTGGAAATTCACTGGATGGACCCTAATCTGTCTTGTTTCATGTAATCGTTGTACGTTATTAATTTTTTTTCCATAGTTGTCTTAATCTAATTTCCTAAATGTACAGCTCAAGTTTGAATATTTGCAGCACAAGGGAGGGAAAATAAGGAAAAGAAAGTTACGTTGCAGGCTAGCGAGATTTTTTGTTCTCCTTTTGAACAGATATGGTTTGAAACCTTTCTTTTGCATGGAAGATACACAGATAAAGGAAATAAAGCATAGGGTTAAAGCATGTATTAGTGCAATTAAAATAACTCATATACATATTTAAATAGTCCAGCAGTCCAGGGCCCAGTTATGAAATAAATACCCATCATAGCAAATAGAAAATTAAGAAGATTAACTTGACTGAATAAATTGTGAATACAAATGCAGACAACGGTTCTGGTTAGGTTGTACTAATGGATTTTGTCTTGTGAAATGTCAGCTGAGTGCTCATCTGCAGTCAAACAAGCAAATAAAGTGTTAGGAATTGTTAAGAAATGAGCAGAGCACAAAATGCCAGACTTTCTCATGGTCGGTATCCATGGTAAGCTGCATCTTAAATACCGCGTTCAGGTCTGATCCCCCAGCTCAGAAAAGGTATAGTAAAAATTGAAAAGATGCAAGAGAAGGTGACAGGGAAAACCAAAGTTCTAGAACAATTTTTGTACGAAGAACAAGTGAATAGATTAGGTCTTTGGGAAAGACATGACTTGGGGAGATAAGACAGAAAACTACAACGTGAAATGTGGCCTGGAAAGGTTGACTAGGCTACTGTTCAAAGGCATCACCTTTGCTTTTTTGAAGCACATGATCCATAACTTGCTGAGAAACTGGACAGTATTCTGGACAGTATCCCGATATCTTTCCCGTATATTGCCAGACATCTGCTGTTGGTAGCTATTTGAGATAGGGGAAGGACTTTTGGTCTGGTACAGTAGAGTAGAGCTTTTTGAATGTAAAAATGTCAGAACAGATGAATGTCAGCTACCTGGATTTTTTGACCTCATTTCATACAGCTGTGCATCCTGAGGTCATAATACTTTCCTAACTACACCGTCTTTCCTGTTATTTTGAAAATTATTTAGTTTGAACAGTGGTTTTGTAATGTCAAGGCAATGCTGTGTTATTAACTCTTGAGCAGAAAGCATGACTACTACCGTTCTAGTCCTCCCCTTCCATCAGAAAATACTGTGAAAAGCCTATAAAATATCCAAGAGTTTTACTGACTTCACATTTTTAAGAAAATGTTTCTAAAGTAGCATGACTTCATCTTCCGTAGGAATCCTGAGGAACTTTTATGACTACTAAAAAATGAGAAAAATAATAGTCCTTAACTGTCACCTAATCCAAAATATTTTTAAATAATTGTCCGTATTCCATGGAAATGAATCTTTGGTGTTTTAATTGTACAATTTTAGCAACCAGACATTCCTCACTGAATAAGCTTAAGGTAAGAGAAACAAAAACAGGGATGACCGAGAATTTGGCTTAAATTCTTATTTTTCTTCAGGCTCCAGGTTTCGGTCTTTCGGAAAGAAGCACAACAATGATGCCCAGAGCAGAATTTTTTGTTAGCTTCATCCCTGTAGTGGAATGGAAAGGACATGTTCCACCTTAGGGCACCCTAAGGAGCTTAAGAAATACAACAGCTGTTCTCAGACAGTGCCATATGCACAGACCCTGGTGAATAAACCGAGCCCAGGGAAAAGACAGCATTTGGTTCCTTGTCCAGTGGATACAACATCTTTGAAAGTGCAGGTTTATGTCCCTATTGTAGAGTGGGGAACAGAGGCAGGACAATAAGCAATTGCTCTACTGTGACTAACAACACTAACGAACATTTCAGAGCCTTAGCCTCAAATGTTACAAAGTGCTGCGTTACACGTGCCAGTTGTAATAAATGAGATAAAGTATCAGAAACATTCTGAAAACAATCCTGTTTAGACTAGTTATGCGTTATCAAATTACTAGCTTTTTTATTCTGTTGCCATACTGAGATGAAATATTTAAAGCTCTGTAGGTGTCATGGCACTTCTGCAGCACCCTTTGGCAGGTGATCAGTGCTGTTCCGTAAAATTGCTAGGAGTTTACCGTAGCAATGCATTGGTTTTATGGTGTATATACTTGAAAAGGACACTCAGAGTGGAAATTATGCATTTAGTAACCTCCTTCGTCACCAGAGGACCGCTTGGCTAAGTTGGCTCCATGAAGGCCAGCGAGCATCTTGTGCCAGAGAATATGCAGGGGAATCCAGTGCACTACAATAGGCCTTATTTCTCCTGCTTATTTTTTATTTGCGTAGGTGATGTCGGCTATCTCAAAAATGCTACTCTGAATTGATGTTTTTGAAGGATTTGACGGTTTAACAGACTAGCCTTAGAGTTAGGTCACTAGTAAATGGTAATTGGCTTTGTGCAGGAAGGTGAAAGAGCTCTGCAAGCTGAGGACCTGGCCAGCTGCAGGAAAGGGCACGGGAGTGATGAGAAGAGCCTTGAGGAACTACTTCATCTCACCTCATCTGCAGAGTAAGTAGCCAGAATTAAGAGAATTAAGAATCTGTAATGCTTGTTACGTCAAAGCAAGATGGGTAAATGCAAGGTCCTACTTTTTACATATGACGAAGTTGTCAGTAGTGAAGGGGGTGATCTAAATGGAGGTTGCTAAGAGCATCCGAACATGTCTCAGTTTAGATGCCTGGATATAAGCCAAACACACTGACATCTAGCTATATTCTTCCCAAAGAAGATTGGAGGTTGGACCTGATGATCCCCAGAGGTCTTTTCCAGCCTGGACTCCTGTGAGTCTGTGATTCCCAAAGCAAGAAGGACAGAGTAGAGGGAGGGGACTTCCAACAAAATCATAATGGGGAGACAGACGGGCTTGACCAAAGGGACAAGAATATTAGAGAAATAAAATTTGATATGATTTATTTTAGAAGAGAAATTCATTTTCAGGATGCTGCTATTTTTTCCCTCCCAGTCCTCAAAGCCTGATTCTGAAGTGCACAACTGGAAAAAAAATAATTTATATTCTGTCACATGACAAATATCACCGGGTAAAGTATTTTTTATCTTAGAATATTTTCAGACACACTTATTAAACAAAGGTCACATCCCCTCAAGCTCCACAGGTATTAAAACTTGCTCCCGATGGGCTGTTTCTTTTATCTTGGTGAATTTTGATATCAAACAGGATGGTGACAACCATCGATAGCTTCTGAGGCTGTCGACATTTTTGCTCACTTGCCACGGATGTTGCATCAAAGTCTGAAGAGTTCACAAAAGCTGGTCTCACCTAAGCTTTGATCACTTGTTCAATTTTGCTGCCTCCTGCTCCTAGAGGGTACTACTGTTTTGAGGGAAGTCAGTACCATCGTGGCAGCATTTAAGGTGCTGAGAGCTGAGGTTACGACAGACCTTAATCCAAGGAATTATCCTCATCTTTCAACTTCATCGGTCATGATGAGTCAGCTGCATCTGACATGGGAAGAGACATCAACGGCTGGAGGTACAATGGGTGCTATTCACCCTCCTGGCCACGCTCCAGGTGGGCACTCGCAGGTGCATGGAGGGGCTCGGGATGAAGCCGAAGCAGGGAGCAGACAGGCTCATTATTGAGTCAGGTGACACGGTCAGTGACAAGAGACAAATAAAGGATGTTTGTGTATCGTGTCATCAAGCCCTGAGACAGAGAATGATGTTGGTAATAAAGTATTTCATCCTAAGGACTCTCCAGAGAGATTTTCAGTAATACCAGTAATTGAAGAAAACATCTCGTCTTGCGAGACAGTAAAAGGCAGAGGTAGATTTATGTTTTAAGAACTATACTGATGGGCATACTAAACATACACGAAGCAGCCATATGCCCATATTCATAAATATTCATATGTACATGGGCCTGGTCTTTGAGGGGAGGACATTCTGTGGTCAAACTTGCTTTGGGCTTCCCAGTAGTAGGAGCTACTTTGTACTTCTCCAGCTCCAGGTATAAAACAGAGGTCAAAGGCAGGGCCTTTTGTGCCAAGTAACCTTAAGTCCTTTAGAAGGGGCATTTCAGGAATGTGCAAACAGGAAAAAATTATAGCACCCAAGATGATAGTAACCTTTTCTTACGCATTTTGTAATATATCTCCGGCACTGCTCTGAGCTCAGAGGGCTGCAGTATTTCTGGGGGATTTGCATCCCCACGAAGCCTTGTTTACAGCAAGGAATCCCTGCAAGGTCCTCGGCGGTGGGTCACAGCTGAGACCCCCTACGCCTGTCTGCTCTGTGCGCAGAGCACATGTGAAAGAGAATGAAATAGATGATGCAAATGCTTTTCCTTTGTGTAGTGAAAGGCCAATTAAGATATCAACTTATCAGAGGGTTTTCAACAAAAGGTGTAATTAATGATAGCTAAGTCAGGGAATTCATTGTTTCAACAGTGTGCATAATACTATTGTTTTACAGAAGTATTCTAAGCAGCCTAATAAATAACTCACTATATTGTGAAAACCATTCCAGTGCTATATATTTCAGATGACAAGTTCAGTTTTGTATTTAAGATATTCGATATTTAAAATAATCTAAAAATAGTAGATTAGGTAGTAGAACAAAGATAGGTAGTAGAACAATTAGTTCTTCCTAGAATATTTGTTGTATAGAGAAATGGAGTTAATTTTACTCTTTCCCACAGAAGTTTTAGATGTTTTCAAACATAATGACTTCAGTAGAATGAATCTGGCCTTAAGCAAGGGTAAGCAAGATTGCAATCTGTCCCTGGTTTCAATTGATTAGATATTATCAAATAAATATGTCATTTATGTAAGCAGAAAGGGCTTTTTCAAAGTTATAGATTGTTTTGTCTATTATTTTGAAATATAATTGGCTTTGAAAACCAGAAAGATCCCAGCTAGAAAAATCTCCAAATTTATAATCAAAATTAATTTTTACTTGGAGAGTTATTAGATTTGAAGTTATAAAAGAATTTGAAAGAAGATTTTCCCCCTTACCTTCACATGTAATTCCATCACCCCTGTATCCGGTGGGACAAGACCCACATTTAAATCCTCCATCTTCGTCCGGCTCGCACTGCACACCAGTAAAGCACGGCATATTAGCACAAACGACTTTCTGATGCGTCCCACTGCTGGGTTTTGGCAGTTCCACATGATCCGTTGCTGTGTTGTACGCCTTTCTGGCTGCTGTGGACTGTGCTGGAAGCCTTGCCTGGGGAGCAGACCCTGCTGGGACACTAGCACTCTGGGAAGCTCCATCAAGGGAAGAACCTATTAAATGGGAAGGGGACGTGAGGCGTGTTGCCAATGGAGGTGCTCTCTGCTGCTCTGTTGGGACATCCTGGGGTGGTTTAGTCTTCAAGACTGCGACTCGACTGGGCCATTTCCTGGGAGAATAGACGTACGTGGAACGAGTTTGCTGAAAAGCATGTGGCCTTGAAAAGAATGAACTTGCGTTGGTGTTGTGATGAGAAGGAACAGTCCCTGTTGTCCCTGGTTTGTATTGTTTAAAATGGAGAGAGGAATGGGCTGTCACCCTGACAGTTGTGGCTCTGGGGTCTGGCTCCTCGTGCAGATGGAAAGTGTGTGTACCACTTCTTTTTTCAAGAAAAGACTCTTTCTCAGGTGCTGTGGACTCCGTGTCATTTTTTTTTGCTGATGATGTCTGAGCTTGGGAATTCTTCCTTTCCATTGTAAGGGATGGAGTGTTAATGACTGTGGGGTTTCTTTCCAAAAAGTATGTAGTTTCTTGTCTTGGAATTTGGGTTTGGGAAGGAAGGGAATATATGTTTCTTGATGTCTTTAAAACGTCTTCCTGGCGAGAGCCTCTAGCATCTTCAGTATTTCTTCCAGCAAAATCCACATGGCTTTGGGAAGATCTTGAAACTAGCGTAGAAGGAAGATATATATTAGCCAGATTTACTGGTTTAGAGTTTAAAGGAACTGCAGTGAACATTTAGCTTATGAGAAAACAAAGAACATCAATTCTAGAAGTAAAAGAGTTTATCATATATGCTAGCGGTGCGTTTATGCTGTCTGGCATAGAAATGACACGGTGTTATCTGCTATGGGTAACACCAGCACTGGATGTACAGGGAACTGCAATACTGAAACGTACAGAGTGGCACTTCACGAACTACATGAAATATGTTTATGCTGTCTTAACATCGAGCCTAAGGTAGTAAGTCTCAGTGAAGGTCACACATTATTCTTTGAGGTGTACCGCTGGGCTTACAGGGGTTAAATTGCAGCCAGGCAAAAACATTTGCCATGCTGATTTACTAATTTTGGCTTACACTAGTCCATGAGGTTTTGGCATCGTGCACCTTTCCGTGGTGCACCCTGCAGTTCTTGACCACCTGAGCTAATACTTGTTTCTCATTAACTGTCTATATTGCAATAGCGTGCTGGGAAATGTTCTGCTAGATGGTACATAATGCAGAGACTTTGCATTCAAGCTATCGCAGTCTAGGAGAAGGACGAGACATTGCAGTTTGGGACAGATAGTTAATGGAGATGGAGAAATAAACAATGTTGAGATGGTCCTTGGCAACACCATGTCCTAGAGAGACTCCAGTCCCATCACACCAGCGTATAACTATGTAATGCTTTTGCAGTCCTTATGGCAAAGGGAAGTTTTAGGAAAGCATTTAAAGGAGACAAATGGAAAAGCTTTGTTAATGCTGTGTACGGCTCCCTCCAGACGTGAGGGGCAGCATGTAAGAGAGAGTGCTGGTTTGTAACTGTCACCCACTTGTTACAAAGCCAGCCACCTTTTCAGTTGTGTAAGGAGGGATGATAGATGGGGAGAGGGAAGTCTGTGAAGGGCCTTGAAAGTGGAGACGAGTAGTTTGAATCAATACTTTCAGGAAGATTAATGGCCATCTGCTGACTCTAATGAATGGAAGAAGCTATTTTTAACCGCTTCTGGCATACTCACTCCATAGGAAACGGAATGCATTGGATCCTGAACAAAAAAACCTCAATTGCTTCTAGGGTTAACCCCATGCGGGATGTACCTCTTCCTTTTAAATATAAATATTAATCACTTTCTTAAAACTCCTATTGATGTAGAAATTAGCTATAGTTAGCAAGGAAAGAGATTAAGATGCTTGGCAAAGGTCAAAATGTAAGTTAGAGCATTGACTAGATCAAAGCATATCCTGGAATCCAAAGTTGTGTTTATTTGACTGATAAAAAGTGTCATCTACTAGTGGCTGATGAGTTTTTATTGCCCTGAAGCCTAATGTTTTGGAGTTTTACAATGGTACTGAGTCAAGCTATGGTCATCAGTAGGTAAATACATGGTATTTAGTACAGCAGTAGGTAAATACATGGATTTTACTGTCCAAAGTAAGGCTGATGAATGATGAGGTACACAGAATGGAAGAAAAGAGATGCCGAAGCAGGTAGGACATGAGCAAAAAGAGCATGAGAGGATAGGAGAAGTCAAAGGATTTCTAAAAATGAATGAGAGAGAGATGAAAGAAATATCCCCATAGAAAAATATCAGTAATAGATGATCATTACTGTCATTATAAAATTTGATCCAGGGACCAGAAATCAACAGGAATGACAATTAAGGGCTGAATGACCTCTCCGACATATTTCCAAAATAAGCCCTGATTATAGCATTGAGGTCCTTCCACTCTGTCATAATTAAATGGGATTACTCCTAACCAAATTTTAGCAACTAGTAAGGGGATCAGACTGACTACCTGAGGAAGGGGAATCTTTTATTTCTTTATCAGATGATACAGGTGATATAGCAAATAAGCTACAGCTTTCCCTCTAAGACGGAGCATACTCTTGGAGTGTATACCTATGATAATGTAATTTTTACATCTCAAATAATACTACGAATGAAGAGTAGCAATATGCTTTGGTTGGCTGTTCATTATGATATATACTGATCAAGGTCTCTTAGCCACTCTGTAGAAGCCACTAAAGTTTATAAGATGTTGGCATCATTCAAATGTGGTGACTAGAGTGTCTTCTCAGCTCACATCATTTCAGATTTTTACTTATAGTGATGCTGTGCAGTTTAGTTAGGATTAGAATGCCATAGATTTTTTCTGGAATACCTGAAAATTTCTTTCTGCAGTCTTCCAGATATCTAAATAAGCTAAAACAAAGAAGAATACCAAAAGATTGTGGACTCAGTTGTCTGTAGTCAGCAGCTTTCTCAAATCCTGTATTACTTCAATTTATTTTCCTTGCAGTCGATCAATATCTTCAAATGTATAACCCATTATCAATGCAGAAGTGTGATTGCGTGAATCTGGTTTTCTCTGTGATGCCACTGTATGATTACATATTGGACTGGATGAAAATAACAAAAAAATGACAAGGCAAACTGCTCAAGGTTGTATGACGGTACAAAAACACATTTTCACTGCCTGTCAGTATTTCTGCCTGTACTAACGGTGAAATGTGCAGCAGTGGAACGATTGAGTTTATTTTTCACCAAGGTAGATAAGGCACCGAGAACCTGCTGCTTTGCTCCAGCTGTGCGTGGCAGGATCTCCCTTCGTTTCAATGGAGTTACACCACTGTAGGCACAGTGCAATGCCGGGATGGATCAGGCCCTGAGAAGATGGATTCCTCTGTGTCACGCTATCCGGGGAAGATTAGAACAAGGGTGATAGAGGGCAAATTTCCGAGACAGAAGTTTAACATCTTTTCTCCAACTCAGTGCCGGGACACTTCCCATCTATGTGGTGCAGGAGTTCCCCAACATGAGAACCGCCCCCCCAGCCTTCGGTTCTCCTGGTGTTTCAGATATTTTGTGCCACTCACACTAAACTCATAAATCAGAATCCTCATAACCAGTCTCTTGTTCACGTTTGCCAATGCCGTCATGGCGTTGTTAAGGCACAGCAAATTCTGATTTCTTCTTTCACTTGAATTGCATTTTATAGCGAACTACTAGATGTCTGTAGTTGAAGAGGATCATGCTCGTTTTGAAGGTAATAAAATGACTATATAAGCTAGTGAAAATAGCGGTTCACAAACAGAGAAAACACTTGACAGTCTCTTAAAGCCAGGGCGAGATAGCAACACTATGAAACACGGAAAAGAAATCTATTTTCTCTCTTCTGAGTTTCTGGCTATTTTTTTTGCATTTACAAACTTTCAGAAAAAGGCCACATTCAGACTTGAATTAAGAGAAATCCCATTCACTTCTGACCCCAACCATTCCTGTTCCCAGAGAAGCGGCACACATTTCATACTCTGCCTGGACAGAGAGGACCAGGTTGGTTACCATATTCCTCTGTGCCGTTCACCCAAGTCTTTGCTTTGTCTTACACTCATGCACCTCCACACCTTTCTTCCCAAGCCTTGTGCCTTGGAGACAGCCCCATCTTGACCTACAACTAGCGGCTGACACCTCAAACACCTGCTTAAGCTTCTTGTAGACATGCGTATTTATTACCTTTTCATTGTCGTGCTTTTCTTTGCAGCTATTGGAGTTAGAAACTTACAGCTTTCTTTTTAAATGCAAGTGTAACTTTTATAGCTAATGACATGTGGGAGAGGCTATAAGCATCACCATGTAATCTCAAGGGCTGCTTCCTCCTTTAATCTAATAAAATGCCCCAAACCAGCCTACTCTTCTGGTGGAGAATCTCTCCTCCTTAGCAAGATCATCTGGCTGTGGTCTCTTCTCCCTGTCAGTTCAGAGGATTATGGGCACCTTTAATTCTGACCAGGTTACAACTATTTCCAAATTCTGTGAATAGTGTAAGAATTTATCTCATTATTAACACAATTCAATAAATTTACAATTTGTGTAGTTTTAGAGCTATTAACATTTAGCAGTACATGCTGTGTAGCACTTTTCTCATTCAGAAGAATGTCGAAAGAGAAATGCTCTTCTGACATATTACACTGTGTGGGTCATCATTTAAAATTTGAAACATCTACCAGCACATAAATCTTATTTAAAATGTCAAGAGAGAATAGAAAAATTACACTGGTCTAAGAAGTCTTGTTATCAGAGTATTAAGGATCATCCCTTCTCTTTCTCTTCTTTTTCACATTAATATTTTTTTTCTGAATTTACTTGGTGAGAAAGGGGAAAGGGAGCAGCTGTCAATAGGAAGCTCTAGGGAAATTCTGTTTTTCCATCAATTCTTAATCTGCTGCTTTGTATGATTAAGTTCTGGCATAACTTTATTCTCTAATCAGAGTATGTTTAATTCCTAAATCTTCTGTTTAGCCATCTAAGCATACCCTAAAGTCTTCCTTCTCCCAAATATTCAGAAATATAGCTTTGATTTTCCCTTCCTTCCTCTTAAGCATCCAGAATTTCCCCACATTCAGATGCTGGTTGAAATTCCCAGTCACCAATGTCCCTTGTCTTACAACCACAAGCAATAACTCCCAGAATAAATTCCTCAGCTCCTTTAGGTGAGGTACAGCTCCGGCTTCCAAGTTTTGCAAAGGGTATACTTCCAGGATTATTTTTGTAGAAAAAAAAGCTTTTTGTTTCTACAATTATTGAGTTTGGAATATTATTATAAATTTAGGTAGGAGCTTAAGTTTAGAACTCATGATCCTTTACCTGTTTTTCATGTCAAAAACTGAAAAGTCAAATGTGTTGTAAAAGACTTTAGGAAGACACAACACACTGGGAGTAGGCACAGGCAAAAGTTAATCCCCACTTTGAAAAATGTGGAAATAGAGGATATGAGTAATAACTTTTATATAAGAGGTGCCCAGATCTGGAATTCGCAAATCAGAAAACGATGTGGAGCTGCATGTGACCGAATGAACCAGCCAGGCTATTTAGCTTGTGCTGGGCTAACCGAGCGGGACAGCTTGTGGAACTGCCATGCCTTACATCCAGGCAGGGCAGCACATGAGTAAAGCAGTCGCACGACTCCGTATCCGTCTGCGTAGGTACATTCAGTCTCAGTAAAATCTGTGCTCTCCAACCACCTCTTCTGTGATGTGTAAATTTATTTACTTGTTGCTTTAATGATGAAATTAAAAGGTGAACATCTAGTTCACTCTCCCTGGGCTATGTTTCATATGGATAGAAAATGAGATTGTGTGGCTGATGTTGCTACCTGGTGAGAAATTTTCTTTCCCTTCACCTACCAAAATCACGAGCAATAGGGAATATTCCGTGGAGCCTGCATCATCAGGCTACTTCTGATTTTAATTATTCCTCTGCTTCTGACTTTTCACATGGGCTGCAGCTACATATACACAAATCTGTGCATCCAGATTTTGCAGTGCAAATTTGTTTTGTGTGTATGAAATGCAAAATGATTCTGCTCTAACACAATGCGTTTTGTGGAGGAAAAACCCTGGGATCTTCAGCCAGCTCACCCGCTAAACTTTGTTTACGAATCTTCCTATATTCAGAGGAATTGATTCCCACAAATGGAATGGGGTCCAGACTCTACCATCAAGGAGATCCTTTCCCAGTTCTCAGATGTTGAAATCCTGTGTGAGTGTATGAGGAAGTATTACCTCAAGAAGAAATAATGTGTTTGCTTATGTCACTTTAAGGGCCTTTTGTATTTGTTTGCATCAACGCATGGTTCATTTGCCTCTAGGTTTTCAGAACAATATAATTAACATCTCAATTCATTAACTTATGAATTTAAACAAAATAGGCGTTCTGAGATGCTCAAGCAGGAACTAAAAAGTTTATGAACATAGAAATGATGTTACTGACTACACGTCAGAGAACAGTTTCAGACGTATCTAAGATATGTCAAGGAACACATAAAATTAAAGACAATCCCTTTCATGCTCAACAAATACCAAAACAATGCCTTTGAAAGATTTTGCTTAGGTATATCCCTTTCCTTATATGAAATATTTTCCTATTCATAAATCTTTTCCACTAGAACACATTATAATTTAGGGATTAAGAGAAACAAAAAACTTAAAAAAGTTGGGGCACTAATGCTGCCTTAGTTTATATTCATTTAAACCAGATTTCTCCATAGACTTTAAATGATCGGCTCCTTTTTAGGTGTCCTGAACAGAAAATACGTTCTGCTGGACGTATATAAGGTTATAAGCCGGATTTCTAGAATGTCACTCAAATCTAAAGTAACAAAACAGTTTTAAATATGAAACTTATCCTAATACATGACGCTTCCACATAATATATGTGTAACTGCATTCCAAGGAGGTATCCATCAGCTTTTGGTTAGTACAGTTCTTGGGACAAGGCATCATATGCAGGCAAAGTGCAAGCAGGGTGCACGAAGGTGATGAACACGGTGATAGCTGTACAGAAAAATGGGCCTGAAATAATATGTTTTGTGCACTTTGTTTGCAGACTCTGTTTGTTGTGTTGCTTTTCTTTTTTTTTTCTTTTTTTTTTTTTACTTTTGTGATGCTTTCTGTTAAGTTTTTAATAGAAATTTTAACATCAGGGTCACCAGAGACAGTGTTTTTAAAAATGATGTAGAAATTACTGATTGCAAAGATATGAGCGTGCTCCCCAAACAGGGATTTTTTTCCCCTCCATCAATATTTTTCTTTATCAGTATCTATTTTGGATTGTACGCGAAGAGTTATAAACCGGCTATGTTTTTACAAACATTGCTCTCTCAAACACCTCTCCTACCTTCCAGTTTATTTCAAGATTTAATTGAAAAGTTCTCTCCTAGGGGTGGGGAAAACTCAACGCGTTTGATGTACTCTCACCCCTCGCGCAGGAGACTTGCTCCTCTTGCTCCTTTGTTACTAGATCTCTTTTTCTGCTCTTTATGTTCCTTGGGTCTAACCCATTCTCTGCTGCCGTTTTTAGAAGTGCTCTTCCTGTGCTTTTCTCTGAATATCCAGCTAACAAAACAGGAAGCGAAGGAGAAATATGGTTGTGTTTCAAAACACCATGGATCACCCACTTAACCACCTCGTCACTGTTTTATTGTCCTTTCCTTCGCTATTCCTTGTCCATCTTTCAGGTCTGAACTTTTAGCTCTCCTCTTTGTGTTTTACCGTCTCCAATTATTTGAGCCTGCAACTGTATTATTTCAGCAGCTACAAAGGCAGTATTAAGATAGAGTTCATAAAACTAAATTATATTTTCTATTCAGGAAGTGGCAGTATATTTTACTTCTCAGCGCTGCGAGAGATGGAAAAAATTAATAAAAACGGTGTTCTTATCTGATGATGCCTCATGGGCCTCCAGACTCTCTCATGGCTTGAACAGGTTGATAGATATATACAAAATAGGCTAAATCAAGACAGATCCTCTCTGAAGCATCCCTGTCTAATTCTCTGAAACATCTATGTAGACTCCTTTAGAACTGTAATAATACATTATAAAGAAAGTTCATAACATTTCTTCAAAAGAAAATGCATAATATTTCTTCAAAGAAAAAATAGCTTAAATTTGAATATTTTACTGAAATTTTCCTTTTATTTGATTCAAGAAGTAAGTAATCTAAAACTATAATTATGTTGGTTTGGGCTGTAAACACAGAAAAATGAGTTGCTTTACATATGAAAGCCAAGGAACAATCTGAACTATGCCTTGCTGGAGACCAGTAATGAATCTATTTTAATATCATATAAGCACATATAAATACTCTCAATGAAATCATGCTTTTATGGATTTTTTCCACAATTTCAACTGATTAGGATTAGGCTGTCAGCTATCTATAGTTTTTTTCTAGTATAGTTAAAAAAAAAAAAAAAAGCGGGGAATTTCGATAATAAGTTTTCACAAATGTTCTTAGGCAGTTGTCCTAATTTGTGTCTAGTTGAACCAAATGGGTTTTTCACTATTGCCGGCAGGTTAGCACTGATAAACGGTGTGTCCATTTAGCTGTGCATAAAGAGTAGGAACAATGTGCATTGAATTCAAGGTGCGGTTTAGAAGAGGGGTCGGCATCCCTAAATGCAAGCTAAGCAGCATTAGTACAGAATTTGAAGCTTATCTTCCATCTGTGCTGTTCATGCAACAGTTCCTGAAATACGGTTATTTAGCTATAGCTCACTGCTTTATTAAACGTAGGTGTCATCAGCTCTTGGCAAAACTGACTTCTGCCCTTTGAATTCTATGGTAACACGTTGGGGACAGTCATGTCATAAGACTTTCTTCCTTTGTAATGCTTGTGGTTTTCTCTTTGAAAGAATATTAGGATGAGCAAGTAGAGACATTTGATAGTTGCACTTCAGCTAGCAACAGTGTCGTGTTTAATCTTTTCCTCTCTTAGGCTCTGAGGATATATTATGGAAATTATTGTTTTTCATGGAGCAAGAATTTTGAAGCAAGCTGAGGTCACTCAGGGATTCAACACTGTGACATAAATAGCCGTGAAGAAGATAATAGGTCTTATTTTTTGCATTCAAACAAATATAAAGGGGAAGTTACGAACTAACCAGGGGCATGTGGGGGAGAAGGAAAGAAGAAGGCTTAAGGATTACCTTTCCTCTGAGGTATTACATTAGCTTCAGAAGAATTTAAAATTCCATGAACCAATAGCTTGATTCAAGTCTGAAATTTTTAAGACAGTATTCCATAACTACCATAAGCAATGTGTGTTAACATGGAGAAACGCTTAGTGAGAACTTTTATTTTTCAGTAATGTAAAAGATTATCAGCTGTTACACTACCTATGGACCAGGGAGCTCTGGTGATGCTCTCCAATGTGCAGTTCTGCCCCACTGTATCCTATAGAAATTTAAACAAAACAAAAGTCTTTTGTATTTTTATCATAATATTGTGAGATAAACTCTCTTTGAGAAATCAAAGGTTGGACAAGATGATCTTTTGAGGTCTCTTCAACCTGGGCTGTTCTGTGGTTCTATGAAATTCTTAATCTAAGAAACTATCAGCATGAGCGATCATTCTCTCCTGCGTGCTAGAGCGTCAGCTGGGTCGTGTTAGCTATGGGCTACTGCTCTGTCCCTTCAGTAATTAACTAGCTCTAGACATGTAATATCTGGGGCAAAATTCACAGGGATTGGCCATGACTATCACCTGTTTCTGCAAGCAAGATCAGTGAAATGAGTGCCACTACATCTGTAGGTACCTGTTCATCAACAACAGCAGGATGTTAAGGAACTAGTCCTAAATTTGTCCTGAGCAACGGTGGGTCTGTGTATTTCACACCTATTTTTACTCCCTGTACTGTGCTGCGCTTTGTATTGCTTATGATGCCTTTTTCTTCAGCTCCTGCTTGGCTTTTGCAGTTAGTGGGAAAACTCTTGTGCTGCTTTAATGAGGCCAGGATATTGGTCCAGTATGAGTTACTTACAGTTTTAAAGGGCTTCTAAGTGCATTTAACAAAACAGCAATCTTATCAAATTTGTGGAAACAGGGTTGGCTCGCTTTAAAAGCTGTGTGCTATTATAGCTGGCTGATTAAATGAGCTTGGAAGTTTTAAGAGGAGATAATCTTGCTCTCTGTTCTGTCAATGTAAAAAAACTACAGGGCTTGTATCCTCCGCGGATTATTTGTTGGAGACTGAGTTGTTATTATCACTTAAAAGTCACGATGGCATAGTGATTGCTTAAGCAAAAGGTGGCACATTCTTGGTAGGGGAGAAATGTAATCTGTACTTGATGTTCTGATTGAATGTAAATATTATTCATGGCATATAGCTGAGTCCTCTTCCCTAGTGGTTTTATGGCTTGGGCTTCATTGGTCTTCTATTGCTGAGCTACATCATTTCCTAAATATATCATCTGTATTGGAAGCACTTAACAAATTCTGGATTGACAGAGTGTATGGATCAGTGAAGCTGGAAACCGTTTATCTTTTAAATTATCTAAACATATTCTTCCCACCGTGCCTACTTTAGTTGTTATGTTTGGGTCACAGCATATACCACACAGCCCTGTGTTGATATTTTTCTGAAAATACTTAATATTTTATTAGGTATCCCTAAGGAGGAGAAAGCCATCAGAAAAAAATCTCAGATTCCCTTTCTATCTTGACAGGTACGGGAGTGGATTTTCAGTGGCAATTACATACTCAGAGGGCAGAAAAGGGTCACAGCTTATGTCCAGCATGCCAGGCTGATCCTCGTCTTGTGCGAAGATCACTGGCATACCATTTGCAAAACTGTGTCTTTCGTGAGTCCAAATTTATATGGAATGTTTTTGTGTGGCATTTCTAACCCCACTTCAATTGCCATTTCATCATGTACCCTTGAAGGAGACATCATTGCATCATAACTGGTCAGTCTGAAAAAATGTTCATTTTTTCCTGAAATACACACGCTAGAAACACTGAAACATAGCTTACAAAAGGGATCAGCAACTTCCACCATCAATTCCAAGATGAGTTGTGGGCAGAATTTCAATGGCCTGAGTCAGAGTTTGGAGCTGGAAGTCATGGCATTGAGATGCAACACTTCCCGGTTTTGGAGCCCACAAGAACAGCTGAGGGCTGTACCACACAGAGGCAAGTCAGAGTATTATTTACTATTTATTTTGTATTTCTGTTATGCCTTCTTTGAGAGGATCTCGGACAACCTCACAGCTAAAGACTGCAGCATCAAAATATTCCTGCCTTCAAGTGAGCCTTGTAACTCATTGCATAAACCAAGTCAAGACTAGTTAATTACTCATTACAAAGCACCCGCTGAATGCTGAAAAGTGTGTGAGTTTTATCTATAACTATTGGTACATACAGATTTCTTATTTAAAAGTTCTGTGTGTGATGTGCCTACCTTTACAGGTTTTAAGATGTGTCTTCCAGGAACAGTGCTCGGCTCACTCCATTAGGGTAATGCTAGTCATTTAAGGGAATCACTTATGATTTACACTGCTGTAAGAGAGACTGGAATCTGGGCCTTGATCTTTTTAATGAAAATTCATCAATTCTGTTAGATAAGAGATGAAAGGAGTCCATTATGTTCTTCAGTAACCTCTTGAAGCAAAATCATTTGATTGGTTCCAGGCAGCAAGGGGTCCCCACTCCTGCAGTTAGCTCCAGAGGTGAAGTCTTGGGTTGGTGACCAAAGCTCTTACTGGAGTTATTTATTTTTCATGGGCAGTGATCAATGATGAGTGCTAATAATGACAGCAGTGATTTCAAAGTTAAAAGTTGAGAATGTAAAACTTAAGACTAATATGTTCCTCTGGTGTTAGACTGAGCACTATGTGTTTAAACACACATTCCTTTAATTCAAAACATTTTGTTCTCCTTTTAAATCTACACCTTGATGTTGATCTGACGGTGGTGCAAATGAGAAGGTCACAGAGGTCTCTCTGATGTAAAATCAAAGTGAATTCAGAAGCATAGTGCAGATACCGAAATAGTGTAAAATATAGAGTACATAAACATAAAAAACAGCTGGCACATACAAAAGTATATCAAGTGCCAAATGTCTACAATACTGCAAATTAACTGCTACGGCAGGAGAGCTAGCAGTGGTGCTCAGGATGGAGAAGCAGAACTCGATTACAGAGATCGTAAAATAATCCTCTCCCTTGATCTTCCGCTCCCTAAACCGGGAGAGGCAGTAAGCGCTGGCTCTGAGCAAACAATCTTTTATCGGTGATGGATGTGGCTCTGCTTTGTCCAGTAAAATTGCTGATTTACTAATGGGAAAAAAATAAATCTTTTGTGATGACACCAACCTCTCTAACCTGCTAAAGAAAGTGCAAACAGATGGGTATCTCTGTGACTGTGAGTGATGAAACCAGTCCAGAGAAATACCAGTAGCGTCTGACGAGAACTAATATTGCAACATGCAGTAACATCACCAGCATCCCCCGTTAGGATGTATTCATTTTCTGTGTGCCAAGAATATGACCAATGATACTGCATGGTTTGATTTAAGAGATCTGCCTCTTGTAACCAAAAGGTAACAGATATTTTATACGAATGTGAAATGTGCCCAGTGAAGCCTGGACAGATTTAAATTCCTTAGACTTTCCTCTTTATTCAATGACAGTAAAATTAAGGGAATTTTGATCCCACTAGTAATTTAAAAAAAAAAATGTAAGATACCTGCCTTATGGATTTTGAAGGGAGAGAAACAGTTTTTTGTTTCTGATAGGAGAACGTATTTTTAAAAATAATAATTTCCCTTTACATACATGAAACTCCATACCAACTCCGTTACTGGTAATATTTTTCCTTAAAACTAATCCAATGTACTTCAAAAACAATTACAACCAAGTCTGGTTGATTTAAACTGGTACAAACTACTGATATAAACCAGGAAAAAGACCTAAGTGAGAGCAGGAGGCCCTGCATTGTTGGCAGAGCAGGTAAATATAGCTCAGAAACTTATTTGTGGAGTTACATAGTTTGCAGTAAGTCAAGTACATCAAAAGATTAATACCAATCACATATCAATGCTGAGGAAATGGGACTTTGTTGATTATAAATCAGAATTGAAGGACTTTTGGGTGCAGCTCATCTAACACTGTCTTAGGAAACAATTTTCTTCTGGCATCTTTTTTCTCCTCAGTGGTCTACAAAGGCAGTTGGGTAAATTTTGCAGTTTCTATATGAAAAAATACTTATCCCTTAATCCTTAAATCACAACAATTGAGTATAACTTCATGTCAAAAGCAGCCAATAAAAGTACAAAATAGGGATTAGCAAGAGTATTTTTAGATTAAAATTACTAGAGTTGGAAAGAAGTGGCACATAATCTCAGTACCTTCAGAAGCACTGTAGCGAGCTGAAGAGGATTTGTTCTGTTTCATTTGAAGACTGATACCATGAGTTACAAGGGAGAGAAGCTATTATTCTAACAGGGAGGATTTCACAATAATCATAATCCATAACTTTATATAAATTTAATTGAAACCATAACTTTATATAAATTTAATTGAAAGTTAATTCTTTTTTGTCTGATATCTTTTAATCATCAATGCTATACAGTACTTCTGCTTGAACTAGCAAAGCGCATGGGAAAGGAAGTTAAACCCGTCATTTTGGTCATAAATTAGGACACACGTACAGCTGCAGCAGTTGCTTTCATTTCTAAATATTAAAACAAATGACTGCTCTCGTTTAACCTTGAGGCACAAGATTCTCACAGTTTATATTGTGATATAATTCACATGCGTGAATATAAGGTTCTGATGGAACAAAAAGATAGCTCCTCTTCATTCCCTCCCCGAAGTGCTCAAGCTGTTTGCGTGCCACATCTGCAGCATGAAGACCCAGGCTTAGTTTGCATATTCGAGAGGAAAAAGAACCACCACCACCCCCCCAGCTTGTGATATACAGCTTGCTTTTGAAAGAAGCATGTATTAGTTTCAGATCCTGATACTTGGGATATTTTTTAAATCTTGCCTGGAGCTGTGTATGACAGGTATGAATCACAGTAAATGGCAACTACTGTCTACACTTCCCTTTTTAGAACATACACAAATTTATTGGTCAGTGTTTACATAAGCACAATGTAAGTGTGTCTGATTTACTGTACCAATATCTACAGCTGTAGACTACATGTGCTACTCAAGAGCATTTAAATGACCTTTGGGGTGTACAATGGATATCCCATTATCCCATTAATGACAAGGTGCAGCTTTGGGCAATAACAGAAATGTTAGTTTATTTATATGCACAATGATTTATTTATTTATTTTTTTTGCTCAACTGCTTTTACAGCTTCACCAAGTTATAGAAGAGCCAGTAGCTGACGTAGTGACTCTGACAAACTAAGTAATGCGTTGTACATACTCATTGCTAGCGAAAGAAAAATGTTTGGTTTATTTTTTGACCTTTAGATTCAGTGAACTGGCTAAAATCGATTTATAGTTCAAAGAGACTGGATGATACCTACACTAAGCAGTAAAATTGCTTCCACTTTGATAGCGTGCATTAAAATACAACACTAAGGTAACAGTCATTGATTGGGTACAGAATGGGGAGTGAAGGTGGGTTTGTCAAGTGTAGGAGGTTGGGGAACAATTTGACAGGTTTCAAGCCAGTCTGTCTTGAATACTTAAGAAAAAGATTTAGAAGAATACCAGGGAATCTAAGGCAGTAGGTATTGCTATTAAAGAATAAACATGAGTTCTCTTGGCAACTCACTGTGCATAAAAAGGGGACAACCATCCAGACTGTCCCTAGAGAACCATCCATTGAATTATGAGAATTTCATTGAGAGAAAGCAGGATCGGATGACTGATGAGCGGTTGCTATGCTATTGCCACTTTCTGCCTGAGGTCAGGACCCAACTTTTCTTTTATCACAGCAGAAGACCTCTTCTAATGGTCAGTCCTCAGAGATTAATGGGTCCAGCTGAGCTACAGAGTCCCCTGAGGTAGATTATTGCTCAGGGTATGAACGATACTATTGAAATGTGTTAATTATCTGTTGCCTTTAGGTGTTGGTATAGTTGTTCTTACATGACACTTTGTCTATCATCATCTTCACAGGTCACCTTGGAGAACAGATGCCTTGCAGCAAAAGAATTAGGAAAGGAGGAAAGCGGAGTGATACTGGCATGTGTCATTTTTGGATTTCACTGAGGAAGAAACATGTTTTGAAATCCTGTGCCAGTGCTGTGGCAGAAATACAGATGTGGTGATTCATACCGCCTAGTAAGTCCTGTTATGAAGAATTCTCCCTAGTGGCAAATGAGCTGGTTAATCTATCGAATTTCAACTCAGAGATCCAGCCTGAAATAAGACCTGGTAGCTGCTTACCAGGTAAGTGTGAAAGGAAAAAGCCTTCAGTGTTCGATTATAAAGTACATTGTATTTTAATGCCATACTAGTTCCTATTTTCTCACAACCTTTGTATGCAAAACCTTTTTAAAATTCTAGAAATTAGAAAGTACCTGGTCTGGGGACTTTGGTACAGATTCGACCATTTCCAAAAAACCCTGCTGGACATCGGCCGCAGACGTACCCGATGTAAGGGGGTTTCCGATCAAAACACAAAACCCCGGGAAAACACGGCCTGTTGGCACAGGTAGTGATATGTGACAGTGGTGCTGCATGGCCTAAAAAAGAAGGGAGTTCAAGCATGTTTATTTATAATTTCTCAAATCAAATGCATATATAAAATTAAGCAGTGACGGCCTGAGCCCGACTAAAGCTTTATAACTGCTTTTATTCTTTTAAAATCTAATTAATGCAGAATGTTCCCAAAGCTTGAGCCAAACATGAGAATGTCCTGTAGGCACAGTGTAACAGAACAGCTGTTTCTCATTAAAGCAAGATTTATTAGTCCTCTAATTACATGTTTTCAAGCTTATTACTCAAAGTTGTTTGGCATTTACCATAGATAATATAGAAACTGTAATTTTCAGCGTAAGTGAAAGATTAACTGAGTAAGAAACTGTATTATTCGACATCCTTTTGTCTTTTATAATTAGAAGGTAATCATCAAACCTTACAGAACATATACCATACCTTTAAATATACACTGTCAATTACGTATGTTTCTGGTCTAGAAATCATCCTTAATGAGTCAAACCTTATACGACAGGAGACTACTTTAATTATCTCAGAACTACACGCAAAATGTAACACTCCGGTAGTATATAATATTTTATCAATTATGATATCACTGAATAGCAAGTGTATATGAACTGCCTGTGAAGTATTTAATAGCGACAAGATAGAGACCAGATGATGAATAAAATCTTAATGATGGTTGTAGATCTTTTTTAATTGCCGCCAGTGAGGTCTCCATCATGATTCTCAGGTATTTTCAACATTATTCTTGCACCAGCATTATGATGCTTGCCTGTAAGAGGCGTTTCTTTTACATATACCCCTACACAACAGACGTGTCCAGCATCTATGCTTCTACTCTCTGCTTTCACTAGAAAATCAACTAAAAATTGAATACCCTATAGAACTGCGCCAACTTAAGCATCATGTGGGTGCACACCCTGCTGTAGTGCGCCAAGTCTGGGGAAAGCAGCTGCCACAGTCAAGTTCGTACTTCAAGAGTTGATCTTATGCACAAAACTCAGTCTTAATTCAGTGGCTGCCTGTCAAGCACTGGAATAAAATGTCAGTGTCACTTGGCAATGGCAATTTGGCATAAGCTGTCATTCTTATCGTCTTGCTTTCCATTGATCACTGAGATTTGGAGTGATTTTGTTCTACCTCCGTAGCGATGTGATTTCTAGTTGAGCCTGACCACTCTGATTGCTGTTGCTGCAATGGCTCTCTTCCCATGTAAAATTGTTTAGAAGCAGCGGTCTGATGTATTGAGGGGTTTTTTTTGATTTTTAACTCTACTTTTCTATGATGTATTATAAACAGCTAGTTTACATTTATTGTTATGATGGTAAAATGTATGGTTTCTGAATACGTAAACTGCAGCAACAGAAAAAGATTTCACATCCTTGTATACCTACCACGTCTATCACTGATGTTAAAATTCTTAATTACAGGAGAATCCTTTGCCTCTAAGGGCTGAAGTAGCTGCTTAACCTCGGTCTTGTTCAAATCACCTTTGCCATTGCCTTTTTCAATGCTTAAAGCTTTTGTAATGTCAGCAGCAAGCACGGCTGTGAAAAGAAAGCAGGGAGACAAGGAAACAAGGTGTTAGAGCTTAGCTGTGATTGATGATAAAAAGCAACAGGAACAGCAAATCAGATAACCTGACATAAGTTTATTCTGGAAGCCAACCATCAAGCAAATAAAGGCAAATCAGGTGAGTCAGCTGCTGACATGCAGCAAAGCTTCAACACAAATATAGAAAAAAATTATTGTGCCCAAACTCACTGAACTTTGCCTGTCTGGGAGATATACTTAATATGCACAGTGATCTTTTATTGAGCTAAGGGCAGTAAGACAGCCACGGGTCCCCATGTATTAGACAGCATTGTTGCTTGGGTGAAGATGCTACACCACACACGGGGACCCGTGCTCCGTTCAATTCCTGCCTCTCCTTGAAAGCTTCTTTCTGAAATTATTTTGTGCATTTTTCTTGGCTTCGGGTAGTTCAGCTGCAACCTGTGGATCTGCACAAGATATGCATGGATGTAAAGAGGAAAACTGATTGGTGGAGACTCTAAAAAATATTGATTTCTGCATGATTTTAAGATAGTTTTTTGAATGAATTAGGGATTGTAAAGTCTACGTGGATATATGTTGTGAGCTAAACAGCCCTCCCCCGGGTCTCTTGGCTGTTCTGTACTCTTAATAAAGCCTGAGACTATGACTCTTTTTATGTATTAAATAATGCTATGAGCTATAGCCCACTCTAACAGCTACAAAGTTGCTTCAGTTTTCCCCTCCTTCCTCCCAGAAGCCTTTATATTTGCTTCAGCAAGGGAAGTAGGAGTAGGCATGTTAATCCTGTGTAACAGAACCACAAAGAACAATTTCTGTCCTATTTTGGGGGGACAAGGAAGCCCTCAGGTTGATTCCTTCTAATAAATGCACATTTTGGAAATAGAGAATTTTTTCTGTAATTAAAAAAATGCAAAGGAAGAAATTACTTTTCTGATATATTTCAAAAAAAGAGGCATTATTTTGTATATCCTTCCTTCACTGGTCAAATTAGCTACAAAAATATGCATTAGTGAAACAGATGCAAAATCACTTTGAAATAAAAAATGTGGTCAAATAATACAGCAAATAAACCCCCATTCTGTAAAGACATTTGGCAATATGATTGAAGGGATATTTGGTAAACCTGGCAAAGGCAGTCCTGCTGGTGCCAGCATCGTGCAGTTACAACGGAGTCTTTCTATATCAGATTTTTTTCTTTTCTTTTTGGTAGTCAGTATGAGGAAAAGTTAATGTCTTCACAGCTAATATCTGTAGCTTTTGCTTCTCGGATTTCTTTGGAAACACCAACAAACGAAAAACCAAACATTAAACACTTCCATTGTTGATTTCTCTCCTTCTGGCCAACCGAATGTTATATTTGGGGAAGATTTGTGTGTATATGACTGAAACAAGCAGCGTGTGAGTTGGTTGCATCCCACGCACTGGGAAGGTCTCAGCAGAGTACAGAGTCACTGTAGCCTCCCTACTAAAGAGTGTGTTGCCCCAAAAGCAAGTAATGAGCAAGTGTAAAATTGTTCCTAGCCATTTCCTTCGCTGGTTGGGACCTGTGGCATGACTTTACACCAAGCGTGAGCTCAGCAGCTGTGGACTGTGTCCTCTAATGAAAGCCCACCTTGGAAACGGAGGTGAAAGGATGTGAAGGATTTGCACACGGACCTTCTTCCTCTTATCTTACATCCTGCTTACGCATCCCGCCCAAAACAAAAGTAATCCTGGGGGTTCTCCCCAAGTACTTGTTAGTGGATGGTATATTTAGGAGTGAAATCATGGAGAACATGGGGAACGTCCTTGGCAAATTGCCTAGCTGGCATCTGGAAAATACTTTTTTCTATGCTACGGTGTTCATTCTAATCAAAACGAAACTAAACTGCAGTGAAAAATAACAAACAGAGACCAATTTGCAATTATCCATATTAATATAACATGACAATAGTCTGCTTTGTATATTTAAAGGTCTGTACCTGAAGCAAGTGGCAAAAGTACTCAATTAAGGATGATAATAGTAGAATTGAACTCATTTTCCCCCTCCATCTATTAAAATAAATCATGCAAAACACTTACATTTGCAAATTTTACCATTTCCCTCCATCCCACTGGGGCAAATTCCACATGCATATGATCCAAAGGTATTCGTACAGGACACTCCAGGAAAACAAAGACTCTCTTCACATTCATTCCTGTCTTCCTGACAAGTAAGCCCTGTGGCAAAACAAAGGGGAGGTTAATAATCAGGAAAGATTCCCTGTTTATTCCTCAGCTCAAAAGTTGAAGCCG
The DNA here is from genome assembly GCA_013398915.1 of Dromas ardeola. NCBI lineage: Eukaryota > Metazoa > Chordata > Aves > Charadriiformes > Dromadidae > Dromas > Dromas ardeola. The sequence goes on along the minus strand of VYZM01012189.1, from coordinate 266,712 downwards.
ACTAAGGCTTGCGTCTCAGCTGTAAACTCATTACAGGGTATGTCACTCACGTTAGAGCCAAATTCCCCACTGCCTCTCTTAAACTTGCTTTTATCACACTGTTTATTGCTGTTGTTGCTGGCACCAGAAGTGCTGAACTTGAGGCTACTCCTCATAGGAAACTGTGCATGTTAAATAAATTATTTCCCCTGCATTTCACATCTTTGCTGCTGCTTTTGTTGCCTTGTTTAGGTGAGTTCTTTGTCATATACTGAAGAAGCCAATGAATGTCACCATTTTGGCTTTAGGATATGAAGAGCCAGGTACTGACCTATTGTGCCTTTCATTTCCATGTGAACCTCACATAACTAACAGCTTATTGTGAACCAGCCTGATAGACTCTGGCTGAAGGTAAACCTTACAAAATGACCAGATTTATTTTTTAAAAAACCAATTTTTTCTATTTAAAATTAAAATTTGAAGATGCCTTCTGAATACATCTCTGAGCTACAGTGCTGGTGTACAGAAGATAAGCTGCTATAGGATCTGAACCCAAAACGGTGCGTCTTGACTATTGCCGATTTTGGAAATAAGGTTTTAAAAATCCCTTGACGTAATTGATATTCAAATTCACAACTCTGGATGATTTAATTGATACCTACAGGGGAAGGTGACCCAAAAGTTAAAATTACTATCTGAACAGCAAATGATGCAGAGTAATCACATATAATGTTGTTAAAAACTCCCTCAGGCTTCAGATAAGCGTGATGTGATCTCTGTGCACTTGACAAAAACTTGCTTGGCTATTGCTGGTTACCAGAATATGCAGCCCTTATAGCAGGTCGTAAAGGAGCCCGTATCACATCTATTAAGTCATGCCCTTTGTCCCTTGTGGGAATACCCAAGGAGGCTGGGACACCTTCTGGAGAGTCCAGGTACCTGCTTCAAGACATACCACAAGGTACAGAAAGGCTTGCTCCATACCAGATATTCAGCTTTATTACGGAAGAAGATCTAAGGATAAGATGGTATTTTTTTTCTTCAGTACAGAAATTTGTCTCAGTGGAATGAATTAGGGACATGGTTTAGTGGTGGACTTGCCAGTGCTGGGTTAATGCTTGGACTTGATGATCTTAAAGGTCATTTCCAACCTAAATGATTCTATGATTCCATGATTTTATCAATTACAGGATGATAAAAACAGAGCATTACTATCCATCTTCTACAACATAATCTCTCATTGCTTCAGCATTTCAGATAGCTCCCACTACTCCTTTCAAGTTCAAATAGCATCTCCATGTAAAAATTTCAAATTGAAGTCTCTATTGATTGAGCTGCCTGAAAAAGCTAGTGACACCGCCTTCACATGCCTGCTTTGTCTTGCGGAAAAAAAAAAGAACAGCAGCGCAAAAGCCACGTCCCTTTTTTGGTGCCATCTCAAGCTAAGTTGTTCTGGTTTTGCATGCTTCTTGGTTCTTTCATTTAAGTCAGACATCACATAGGATCACAGAGCTTTAACTTACTTTTTTTCCTCCCTTGTTACGTTTTGGATTGCTATTTCTATTGTATAATTTAATTAGCGCATTCGTAGCATCGGGTTGCTTTTCTCTGATACTGCTTTCTAATGATGCTTTGGGAAATTATTAGACATCACATTTTGGAAAATATCGAATGAGTTACCCTCTGATTAGATTAATAATTATTTTCTTTCTCTGAGTATCATATAAAGATTAAACATGATACCATAGACAATGAAAGTAGGAATAAAGTTCCCAGTTTCAGTAACAACAGCCACTTCTCCCTCTGTCCCCTCTCCTCCCTCCTACATACTCTATTTTTGCTGCAAAGGGCTGTCTTTAAAATCTCAAAGATGAGTGAATTACAAAAAGCAAAGGAACACCATAAGTAAAAAGCTAAATTTTAAAATTCAGTCACTTGACTGATTCTTGTAAAGTAAAGGAGGAACTATGCAACCACTTCATTTCACTCAGGGGGTTTTGATTTTAAACAGTATCGGATCAATTTGGGCATAAATGATAATCCAGCTGAGTCTGAGGACAAATGTTTGCAAAGTCTGAAACTTGGCTGAAAGTTGCTAAAGAACCAGCAGAAATGGATGGAAAACTGTCTGCAACAAGAAGTGTCAATTATTCTGTTTGCACGACCTCCAGTGCACTGCAACACAAGGGGGTCTCAATTCTCTTGGCAATGCTACATGACAAATAAAAATAATAGGAACAAAAGATCTACAGGTTGCAAGGTTGAAATATCTGTTTCTCCAACCCTGCATGGGAAACTGGCTGAGAAGATCAAGTCCTTTTATGCCTCAAGAGTAGCTGACCACCTACAGATGCAGAGAAAGACTTTTTGACTGTGTTCACATTAAGTTGCCTCTAAAGGAACAGTCAATCTCATTTAGGGACTCTGTGGTTATAATACACCATGAACAAATCTTGGGGGTTTTTTACAGTTTCCTGAAAAGTAAAGTGAAATTGTAATTCTTTCTTCCCCACTGCCCCAGTTTTATATTAATCAATGGTACACAGAATCATAGAATGGTTTGGGTTGGAAGGGACCTTAAAAATAATCTACTTCCAACCCCCCTGCCCTGGGCAGGGACACCTCCCACTAGACCAGGCTGCTCAAAGCCCCGTCCAACCTGGCCTTGAACACCTCCAGGGATGGGGCAGCCACAGCTTCTTTGGGCAGCCTGTTCCAGTGCCTCACCACCCTCAGAGTAAAGAATTTCTTCCTAATATCTAATCTAAATCTCCCCTCTTTCAGTTTAAAACCATTACCCCTTGTCCTATCATTACAATCCCTGATAAAGAGTCCCTCCCCATCTTTCCTGTAGGCCCCCTTTAGGTACTGGAAGGCCACTATAAGGTCTCCTTGGAGCCTTCTCTTCTCCAGGCTGAACAACCTCAATTCTGTCAACCTGTCCTCATAGGAGGGTTCTCCAGCCCTCTGATCATCTTCGTGGCCTCCTCTGGACTTGTTCCAACAGGTCCATGTCCTTCTTGTGCTGAGGACTCCAAAGCTGGACTCAGTACTCCAGGTGGGATCTCACCAGAGCAGAGTAGAGGGGTAGAATCACCTCCCTCAATCTGCTGGCCACACTTCTTTTGATGCAGCCCAGGATGCAGCTGGCTTTCTGTCTGCGAGCGCACATTGCTCGCTCATGTTGAGCTTCTCATCCATCAACACCCCCAAGTCCTTCTCCTCAGGGCTGCTCTCAATCCCTTCTCTACCCAGCCTGTATTTGTGCTTGGGATTGCCTCAACCCACGTGCAGGACCTTGCACTTGGCCTGGTTGAACTTCATGAGGTTTGCACAGGCCCACTTCTCAAGCCTGTCCAGGTCCCTCTGGATGGCATCCCTTTCCTCCAGCATGCTGACTGCTCCACACAGCTTGATGTTGTCAGCAAACTTGCTGAGGGTGCACTCAATCCCATTGTCCATGTTGCTGACCAAGATGTTATGTTCCCCCTTTTCCAGGCAGCGGGAACTTCACCAGATTGCCACGACTTCTCAGATGTGATGGATAGTGGCTTAGCAACTTCATCTGCCAGTTCACTCGGGACCCACGGATGCATCTCATCAGGTCGCATGAACTTGTGCACCTTCAGGTTCCTCATATGGTCTCCAACGTGGTCTTCTCCCACAGTGGGTGGTACCTCATTCTCCCAGTCCCTGCCTTTGCCTTCTGTGACTTGGGCACTGTGGTTAGAGCACTTGACAGTGAAGGCTGAGGCAAAACAGTCATTGAGTACCTCAGCCTTCTCCATATCCCAGGTGACCAGGTCTGCTGTTTCCCGTGGGGCAAGAAAGAATGGTCTTGTGATTGAGATAATGGTTTTCGAGGTTGAGTTCTGTTCTCATGCAGGTGATGTTCTTGCTTTCAGTGGCCAAAAGAAGAGATAACAGGAATTTTTGTTATCTTGTTAACACTGTAGAAGAAAAATGAATGAGCTTTGAACACTCAACGGGGTAAACATGTATAAGTCTCTGCAGAAATTTAAAGTAGCAATAATTTGGGAGTAATCCTTCTCTCAGATTTTCCTGTGGCTTCTCTCCCTGCCTTGTTCCCATTCCTACATTATACCCTTACATTGCCTGAGATAGATACACCAATGCACTTGAATTGCTTGAATTAGCAACACACTGTGCTCCCTGTGCTGCGGCTTCTCTTGCAATGGTGTTTGGGAAGCTCGCAAAAGAGTTAACTTTTTGTTTCTTCTACCTGTTCACTATCATTTGTAAAGATTTGACAGTGAAGTGGTGCTGTCACGCGAGCAGTATAGCATTGCCTTCTCATTAGATTATTGATGGTTTTCTGGGGAATTGAGACATAAACACAGCATCATGGATGAGCTTTTATTATTGTCACAGAACCTGCCCTGAAGTAAAATCATCTGCTTCCCAGCTGGCTTTCAGCTCCACTTGCTTATAATTTTTCACCTGCTATTAAAACTTTGAGATATATTCCTGTTTCACTCAATCATATATTTTTTTTTCGGTTGTTGCTTGTGTTTTAGCATTTTTGGCGATGGAAGTACAGCTAAAACAAAAGGCGTTTGTTTAACCTGGCAAGAATTAAGCGTTCAGGAAGACCATGTTTCTCTGGCCACCAAGGTGTCCTGTGTCCTTGTCTCTAGAGTCAGCTGTATGTTGCTTTCCAGTGTGTTATTTTGAAGTGTTGGGTATTTCATTCGTTACTCTTTGTGTAAGAATGAGAACCTCATTTCAGAGTACGCTCCATGTGAATTTATAAACAATGCATTGTAATTATGGCAGACTATTTTATGTGGAATAACAGAGCTTGATTTCACCCCATCTGTGTGCAACACCGCAGAAAGTGAGAAGGGCAGCAGTGGGAAAGTGGTGGTGAACGCGCAACAGGAGCAGATCCACCGCAGTAATAATTATGTGAATTTGATGTTACTACTTCTGGATTTTTCACACCTACAGCACTGCACAGCAGCCAATGTTATGGGTCTCATTAATTCATTTATGCTTTCATATGTGAACAGAGTAGGGTTTTTGACAGGTTCAAGGACTGAAATCTGAGCTCACCTTAAGATGTTTTTTTCTTATTCTGCTTTTGAAATGGTTCTTATCCAAGAGATGTTCTAACACAGTTTCTTTTAACACCTTTCATTTGCAGGAGACCAATTTGACAAGAATGGGTAGCAACACAATGTCTTTACTTTCCCATGACAGTTATTTTCCATGGCCCTGTGTTTGCAAAGCTAAGCAAGAGCCAGGTTTAGAAATGCTGTTCAAGTCCTGTATGTTCAGATTTGCCTTGTACCTCCTGAAGAGCTGAACTGCAAATGAAAAGAAGACAACATCCGTGAAACTCCAGGAGAAGGCGTGTTTAGGCCAATGTGAAACTCTGTTGTGTTGGAAGTAGTGGTGTTACACAGAGCTGGAGCGCGGTTCCCAGCTTGGAGGAGGTGGTAGGTGCTCTGTGAGACCCAGCAGTGACTCAGCTCAGCCAGACTCCAGAAGCTTAATTCAGCAGAGAGGCTGGCTCTGCTGGTTCCAGTCTGCACGGGGGAGTCATTGTCCGCATGCTGTCACAAGTGCTTTTTCACGTGTGTGAATCATTCACAGATGTCCTCGTTGCAGTGAAGATGACTATAACTTGCATGATAGGTACCAACATGTTCTCTCCTCTTTTACATTGTCTATTAGATGCTTCTCTTTCTCCCCATATTTCAGGTTTTCCTGTTTGCACCGTGTGTCTTGCCTCCACCTCTTCGGCCTCACTGCATTTCGTTCTCCAACCCCTCCTCCCCATGTTTTTCATTCTGCTGTTCTAAAAGAACCTTTTTTAGTGCAGTGATCATCCCTCTTCCCTGCACCTCTTGAAATCATATTGTGGCCTGCCCTGAACTGTTTAAAAGGTCAGATTTGTTCCGTCAGCATGTCTGACACCCTAAGGGGTTTGTGGTTTTCCAATGCTTAAATTTTAATGAAGCTTCAAGTGGACTAAAGGACGATTTATTGTTGCATGTTTTCCATATCTACTTCTCCTTCCTAGACCTAGAAAAATCATTCATTGCCAGTTCTTTCATTGTCTTAATTTAGTAAAATCCTGTGGAGTGCAAAAGGGTCCTGGATCTTTGCCTTTTCTCTCTTCCACTAAGCCTTCTCCTAGCTCGTCTCATGGATGGACAATTCCATGGGAAATAAGCAGGTGGAAACTGAGATCAGGGAGGTTCACTGCCTCCTTGAGTGATCATTTCAGGACCACAGGGCTTTGGGTAATTTTTCCTTCCTCGAGCATGGATAATTGCATAGCTGATTTTGCACATTTTCTATCTGTCTAAAGGTAAGTCATGAGAGCAGAAGAGGAGGCTTCTGTAGTCCATTTGACAGATGCTTGTGGTCATGCTGCACTCAAAAAACCCTGCAGCACGATATACCTCTAGTTAAATCAGAGACAGAAACAGTGAGGTGTTACCTCCCAAACCAGGGGGACATTTACAAAAGTAGCTATCCACACCGTCCACGCATGTCCCGCTGCCGCAGGGGTTTGATTTGCAGTCATTAATGTCTTCCTGGCAAAATTCTCCATCAAATCCATTTGGACATAAGCAGAGGTATTCACCAAGGCCTGGAGGGAATTTAATATTAGTAACACATGTTCCACCATTGAGGCAGCTGCAGGGCTTCACTCCAACCTGAGGAAGGCAACAGGGAGTTGTGGTAAGATTCCTCCAAATAATCACAGCTGAGAGAGGTGTATTGTTACCCTTTAGGAAGGGTAGATTTGCAGTGCAAACATGGTTTCTAGTATTATGAAAACTCATTTCTAACCAATTTCCTTTGTCTAGATAGATGGTCTCATACCCAGCATTCTTATTTGACTGAAAGCTTGACTTTGAAGGGATTTTTTTTCCATCATTTAGGGGCACATTCTAACTTCTTTAAAAAAAAAAAAATCCTATTTGCTAAACCAGCAGTTTTTACATAGTATCTGAGGGCAGAATTTGTTCCTTATTCTTCAAAGAAGAAATGAAAAGTCCTTTCTCTTTGCCTGCCTGCCCTCCTTACTGTTTCACATTACAAATGGCTCCCGGGCAAGAACATGATTGTGGAATTCCTTAGCTGGTCTTCAGGGAAGCGAGGTCCAGAGTTTTATTTTACGTATGTACAAGAACAGCATTTCAACAGATTCAAACCTCTGTATTATCTCACCTAGTTAAACATAGGTCTCGTTTGAAATGTTTCCATTTAAAACCGTATCTAAACTCCAGTTTCCCCTTTGCTGTGTGGGTTCAGCAGATTGGTATTTTTGATGACTGATGCTTTGAATGAGTAAAAACTGGAATCTTTAGGAAAAAAAACCCTTTTCTTCACAAAACTGTTCTTGTGTCAAGACTCTGCATCCCACTTTATTAGCTCATCCTATCGCAGGATTAATGTTAAGCTATACAATACAGAGAAAGCAATGCACAAGCTCTGCCAAGAAACTTAAAGTGTGGAGTAATGACATGAGAGCAAGACACCCTCTAAAAATATCATTGAGAATGAGTTATAATCTCCCTTTTATAGCTAAAACTTGGTCTTTTATGTTATATGCTTTTTCTGCAATCCAAATGCAGAATGTGAATTTTAAAGCAGATTGATGAACCATTAAAAGGCTCTGCAAGAGTGTTCTTTCAAACAGCAATCAATAGCACTCTTTCTTGTTCCCCGTGTATATAGTTCCTATGTTCTCAGAGATATTTATTCCATTAATTGATCATTATTGCTGTGCTGGATAATATACAGTTATGAGGAAATAGCTGGAGTCTTACTTTTCAAGACAGTAACAAATTATTAGCTATAATGACAATTGCACCAAAGCACTGACGTGATAAACAGGTTTGTTTTGTTTTCCCTTTAAAGTGTTCGTTTCCTTACCTCAATCAAGTATCTGCTCTGCGCATTGCATTCATCCGCCACGGTGAATTCAAAGGTCTGCATTTCTTCTGAATCAACTTTCCAGATGAGAAGGCCAGCGGGAGAGAGCCTGGCATCCTGTGGCCCAGCTTCTAAGATGAATAGTACAGCTGACCCTTCCGGATCTGCTGCTATTAACTGGTAAACAAAATTCTCACCAATAAATGTCAGCAGCTGGCTGGAGGGGGCCTGGAACACAGGAGGCAGGTTGTCTAAACAGCAAAAGTGAAACCACGATTACATAAATTCCAGTTTCTCCCATGTAAAGATTCGCAGCGCGGGTCTTTGTAGGAGTTCTCTCAAAGAAAAAGGTACAGAATGTACCCTTAGACTGTCGGAGGAAGCAATTTAGATGTTAGATGCAGCAAACGGCTTTACAAAAATGTATACCTTTTTCCTCCTGTTGTTTTCATGCCCCATACTGAACTTTTCTCCCATGCTGAACTTTGATTACTTTTGGTGAGTTATCTGTTACATGGGAGGAGATCAGACATGACTTCTATAGCCTCCCACCAGTCCCCCAGTTCTTACTAAAACTTCAATTATTTGTACTTCTAATACTTACATAAATATATATTTATTCTAGCTACCACTCAATCTCCCTATGCATTTAAATATAAGTAAAATAAATCTCAAAATGGTGAATGGCAAATGANGGAATAATCGTTTAGCTCTTCCGTTGAGTAGACTCTCCTGCCTTTGCACATGAATAGCAATTAAGCCTGAGCAGTTTGACCGAATTCAGTTGGACATTTCATCAGGAATAAAGGTCTTCTCAGTGCCAGCAGAGGTATATCAGTGATGCTGAGATTCTCTGTCCCCAGTGACAGTAGTGCATATCATGTCGCCATTGGCACTGTTATTTCTAGTGGTGGTGTTTACATTCAGCATTTTCTTAATGAGGATAAAAGCCTAATTGTACAAGGCTAGTTTATAGTAGAAGACAAATGCTACCTGAAGATACTTATAATATATAAATAGGTAAGGATGACAAGATAGAGAAAAGTATTATATTTTATAATCAGAAACCAAGGAAAAGTAAGATTGAATGAGCACCCTGAGGTGACAGCAGCTCCGTGCAGGGCTGGGAATTTCATCTCCATGTCCTACGCCTCCTCAGTCTCAAGCCATCTTTAACCAGCAGTACAAATTGACATATATTGATATTTAAAGGAGTCTTCTCACAATGTAATTTGACCACAGTTATGTTTAACTTAAAGAACATTTCTAATACCGAGGATTAATTTCAAGTCACACTCTAAAACTAGGAACTGTATACGTGTTCTCACAACGACTGCATGTGGCCTTGCATTATGCTTGTGGGGAGTCATCATTGGGGTTTTTTTGTGGTGCATATCCTTTTATCAAGCTTTGCTTTCCATACCATGTCTCACATTATGCAATTATTTAAATGTGTCTCTCCCCTCATTGCTGCTGTGCTACCAGAGCTTTCTAAACTGCTTGTCCAGCAGATTGTCCTGGCATAACTGTTGAAAGCTTCCATCTATTAATTTAGCTTTTATTTCCCAAACACTTAAACCATGGAGCCCATACAAGTAGTGCCCAAAGTAATCAACGAAATATTGATGCTGGGTATGCACTTGCAGGTAAACACAAAGGTGTTAACTGGATGGAGGGTAATGGGAAATTGTAGGCACAAAATAACATAAAATCAGATGTTCTGAAAGTAGTCTGTGAATAAGAGTGTTTCTAATTCCACAGAGATCTCCTTGCCATCCAGTGAATGTATATATGCGCTCGCAATTATTGCAAACTTTGAAAAAGGTTTTCACAATTTTGAAAACAAGTCTGACAAACCCTTTCTTTTCAATATTTTTAAATTTTGAAATCATTGAAAAGTGAACCGTGATCTGTTTCAGATTTCCCAAATCACTTCTAGCTTTATAAATTCCAAAACAAAAGCCATTTTCTGAATTTTAAAATCAAACTGTCTCGGTATTAGTAATGAGTCTGTCTATATAACAGTCAGGATCAGCTCATCCCTAGAGATGCTACTGGTGTGGCCAATACAAGGGAGGACAGAAAAGCAGCAAGGTTTTTGAGTTACAAATAATATCTCTTATTAGACCAAACTATATCCTTGGGGGAAAGAACACACGCTTTCAGGTGTACAAGCTCTTCTTCAGGTCTGGCTTACCTGTAGGCATTTTAACTACTCGTACAAGTAACTGTACGGGATTTTTTTGTTGGGATTTTTAGTTGGCCAACACTTGGGATGGATTCTTACTGCACCTTTTCCTGATGGGGATTTTAAATTCCAAAAGCTGGATTTTTTAGGACATAAACTAGATGTGTATATTTTTAAATAGAGAAAATTCAAAGTGGAGAGCCTGGAGCAGGAATTAAAAGGACTCATGAACACCTCACTCCCTTCTTATTGTATTCTTGCTTCTAAAATTGATTTCAGACAACTTATGACTTCTTGTGTTGTGGGAAACTGTTGGGTCCTTTCTGGTCTTTCTCAAAGGCATTTCTGTCACCTCTGAGGAGAGCGTGTCCGCTCACTTCTCCCCTTGGCAGTGTGTCCGCCGGAGCTGTGGACACCAGCCGTTGTGTTACAGCTCTCGCTGCTCCTGCTGCCATACCTTGCGCTTTCTAGGAGCCTCTGTCCCTGAGCATGCCCTGCTGTTCCCCAAGGACAAGAGCAATCTTCCTCTCCTTCCAGAAGGGTCATGCTGACCTAGTCACCCTAAAAGAATATAAAACTGCAAACAAACAAAGCAAACTAGTCCTGTCACGTACCTCTCTGCAATTTGCTTGTGTTTACAGAACTAGAAGCGCAGAGAAACTCTTTCTAGAACCAACACATGAATCTACTTAAAAGTGGTAATACAATCTTTATATTGACCAGATGCACATGGGCGCTGTGAGGATAATGCTGCTAGAAACATGTATTATCTGTAAAGCATGTGGCAAGTAATAGCTGTTGTTTACAATGGGAATGTAGCCATGAAAAAAGCTTTGATTAAGTCCTTAGCATTCAGGAGATGCTTCAAAAGGCAGCCTTCTCCATGACCCCTGCCATCACAGGCTGCAGATGAGCCTTTAGGTTCTGTGGCAGTGAAGATAATGAGTGGCTCATCCCTATCACTTAGAGTCCCTGCCAAGCCAAGGTCTTTGGTGTGGCATTTCATAGGATTTGGCTCAGAGAAAGAAAACAATTCTTCCAGATACCAAAAATATACAGTAGTCTTTTAAAAGCAGTGTTTTCCCAAAATTGTTCCCTTAAAGATTCATACCTGCGAGAGGATGACAGATGTATTTAGGGTCCATTACCTTTAGCTGACAGACTTGGGCACTGCATGGGGCACTGGCATATCAACAATTTAATTTTCAGGTGTTATTTTGGTTTTATTAATTTGAGATTTGTCAGGTTTCAGCCAGAAGAAGATACGTGCCCGGACGCCTAGTGCACGCTGTGGAGTACTGTCTACTTCTGGTCAGCCTGCACTTCTGGTGCAGCCAATTATTCCCGTTGCAAACAGTCCACACGCACTATTGTGCAGGATGGATTCATGTTAGCCAAATGAAGAAACCACGTATTTCATAGACCGAGTCATAAGCTCCCAGCTAAGTGCTTCTAAATCTTAGAAAAAAACTGTCTTACTTTCATTAATAGACCAGGTGAACTTAGAAATGTCAGGTTCACAGAGAAGACAAGGACTGGTAGGGCTTGACTCTCCTTCACCATAGCAAAGTCCATCTATATTACAAGTATTTTCCTGCGAAAAAAGGAAATAAAAATGGGTGGTAGGTAGTGGTAAGGAAAAAAAGAAATAAGAAAGATAAGAAATTAGCAGTTAATAGTTTCTGGAGGTAAGCAGAAACTCACTTGTCTCTTGAAACAATAAAACAGCAGCATTTTAAATGCTGCTACTTTCTTCCAACTAGGAGAAAACAAGATACGTTAAGTTTTCAACTGTGACGTCCTTGTAGCTGTGAATGTTTTAGCTTAGTCAACATGTGATGTTGAGTGCGTTTTTCATTTCCACACTCATATAGCGTATGTGATCGTTATTCCCAGCTGTGACTGCTAATATGATGATTATTAAGTAACACTCAAAAGTGAGTTCCATGAGATTAACAAAAACTGAGACTGGATAAAAACTCGGTTTGAAATTTTGGAATCCTCTTCTGGTAACTTTATTATTTCTGGAGGTGCTTCATAAAAAAAAAAAAAGAAAAAGCAAAAATATAAAAGCAGAATAAAGAACTGCATTAGATTTTAGGCTTCCATGAGATAGTTGTAAACAACAGCTAAACACATCGACAGTGCCTAGATCGGGCAGAACGTCCCAGCAGAAGTTTGTGCGGTGCACTGTGGCCACAGCAGCCTTTAAAGCTGACCTGGTCCTCTCCTAGTTAGGGTGGCCACCAGGGCCAGGGAGGCCTTGTGGCTTCTGGGTGGGCTGAAGACACTTGGGTTTTTTGAGGAGCAAACACAGGGACGTAATTAATGGATGTAATTGAACATCTACACCATGAGAAGGTCCTATGGCAGAGTTATGCCTTTTGCTTGTAGTCTCTGTTGGGGCACACCTGCAGATGGGACTTCACTGGACTCCCAGGAACACATAAGGCTCTGTTGGGGACACAGGGGATGTCACCGCTACAGCGGGACAGCAGGAGGGAGAAGCTGCCAGGGCCCAAATACATTTTTCCTCTTCCCTCCTTTGAATACACTTTGCTTTTCTGAGACCGGTGTGTGTCCTATAACTGGCCTTGTGGTTTCTATCTGCTGCTTTATTAGTTTCTCAAACTTCTTTTGGAAAGTATATTGGTCGATATTTTAAATAATACCACTTTAAGAATAATGGGTAAGGTAGAGAAACAAAAAGAACTCTTATAACTGCCCCAACATGATAGAACATGATAGAGCTTCAGCATTAAAATCTGGACGTTAATTAGATTTTATTACATTGTTGTTTGCAAAGGCTTGCTGTTCCGATGGAAAAGACACTTTTTGTGGTACAGAATGTGAAATGGCCTGATATAAAATGTCCCCTAATTGAAACACCTTTTCTGGAAGCAATTTAGGTATTACAAAGTAATGTTATAAGAGGGGTAATTAGAATGTGGGCTGATGCAATTGGAAGCCTAGTTCAAATAGTCCCTTGAAGCATTTTAGGATAGAAAGTATTATAATCCCTAGAGAACACTAGCATATTGAGAAAACATATATATTTCAAAAACGTAAGAATAAGGAAAGTCTTTGATAAAAAAACCACCCTAGCTTTAATTGAAATGGTTCTGACACAATTATTTTAATCTGAAATTTAAGTGGTTTTGCCCTGTTTGGGCCTATAAAGTAATTTCTATTCACTGATTTATTTGAAAAAATTTGAACTTTCATTTTATTTTGGTAACTGGTATGTTCCTGCAATCAGTGCAAGTTTGAAACCTGCATTTTCCCATTGGAGTTAATGAGAACAGTGAGGCAAATGAGTTAAGATATACCTGATTAATCCCCATTTTATAAAAATGTAGACTGGTGGTGCCCTATTCACTCATACTTGTCTCCGGGTAGGAAAGCAGGATCAGCACATTCAAATATCCCCAAACCCTCCAAAAGTTTCTTTACAGCCCCACTGAAAAACAGAAAAGTTGTCTAATGCAACCCTACAGAAAATAAGAGCAGGGAAGCTCTTTTTTAAGGGACGGGGGACATTACACTAATAAGTCCACAGGAAAACAGGGAGCTGTAGTGCTCTCCAGGCAGTTTCTAACATGTTGGCAGTTTAAAACGCAGCACTAGGCTTTTGATTACGGGTTTGAAACTGTGAAAGTACTATATGTTTGTGCTCAGCAGTGTTTAATGTAAGCTAGAATGTTTTGTGTTCTCTCAAGGGTGTTTTCATATGACAAAAACTATAACGTGCGTCTTAGTGTACCTCTGTCTAAGGCAGAAAAAGGGTATAGAAATGATACAGCTTACAGTCACAGTGCCCCTGCCAAAGAGGGCAGGAGAGGTGTAATAGCGACACTTCAAAAGTGAAGTTAAGCTGCCTTTCAGGGGAGACTCCTCAGTCTTACTAACTTCCATTAACAGCTGCAAAGGATAAATATTGTCAACCATAGTCTATCCGAAAGTGTCTGTCTGTGAAAGTTCCATCATAAAGCACGCTCTATCGGGTATTCATTCCCCAAGTAAATATGAAAAAAAAAAAAAAACTACCACAGAAAGGAGCTTGTGAAAGAGAGAAAAGTGTTAGCTGTGCAGCTGACCTATGAAATAGATTTTCCTCTTCTAAAGCAGTTATTACACACAGTACATCAAAGGGAGGGAGCGGGCTAAGGAAGGGATGAACGATCCATATTAAACCTTTATGCTCTTTAAATTACCTTTAATTTACAAAGTCCGGTTGGATGGAACTGGCAGGCCTGGCAGACTGCGTCGTACAGGGTCAGCGCTCTGGAATTACTGTACTGGAAGCCATCGTTAGTGATCTAAATGATACAAAAGCCATCCTTATAAGTAATAATGTTCCATATGGAGACTGTCTGCTCGTTTTGGAGCATATACCATTGCCCCCTTGAACTGGATGCTTGCCAGCAAGATAAATTAAACCACTTGTGAGTGGCTCTACTGCAAGCTAACAAATTGCTTAATGCTCCAAACTGGAAACTGTTCATTAATAACCAAAAAATCTTTTGGCTCAGCTGGCATTCAACTTTTCTGATTGCCATTAGGGGTTTTTTTCTGAGGGTTTTTTCAATACCCTTATGGAAACTGCAGAGGTACTCAAGTACCACAAGGGTGTCTTTCAAGTTGTGAAATGAAATTAAGATTTTTGGCTGAAATTCATGGCCACTTTCTTATTAATGGCAAATCAGTAAGTAAGCTCCTTGGGGTAAAAAAAAAAAAAAGAAAATACATATCATTTAGGTGATTTTAAATTAACCTTAAAAAAAAATTGCTAGAGTGGATAATACCAGACAGCAACAGCTCCATTTCCATAGGAAGGTGCATTAGAACAGTCACCTCCTGGCCCAGTTCATACTTTCCTGTACACGTAGATAATTTAGAAATCCTGAAGTTAGCATGGCATTTTTCATGCATGAATGCTTACCTAATAAGAAAGGGTTAAGTGAGTTTATATTTTAATTTTTCTACAGTAAAAATGAAAAGATACCAGACTAGCGTGGAAAGGGTTAGCTTTGGAGGAAGCATTCTACCACCTCTTGAGACATGTGAACGTTAAAGAACACCCCAAAATACTGCTGAAAGCCACGCTGTAAACACTGCTGAACACCAGCAAGAAGGTAAAGCCCTTTCTGTCAGGTATTTTTTAGGTTTTGGCTTCTCACAATCAAACTAATGCCACTGTTTAGAAGATCTAACAAGGCCTTTGCTTTGGATCTGTCAGGTCCCCCTTCTGTCCTTTTTGCTATAAAACCAGCCCCCAAGCCCTCCTCCATCTCTCCTGTGCCCCCAAAGCTGAAACATCCTCAGTGCCTTTACAGAGGACTTTTACCAGGTCAAGAGTATAAAGTTTTTTGACCAATTAATAAACTATTTCAGTTCACAGAAAGAATGTACGTTAAATTGACCGAAGATAACTGGAAGTGCACAGAGTAAAAATTACTAAGTTTCATCAAAAGCATCAATTATAAGTTCACGAAGAATGATTTGAAAGCTCATGGAACACAGTACAGCAGATATTCCCACAGTATCACATGTTCTCAGCTCAAAATGCACTGCAAGCTAAGAGCGTTTGTTGCTGCAGAAACCAACAGAAGGAGGTAAACGGGCAGTGTTCACAGATATTCATGATTTGAAATTGTGGAAGAGAAATAAATTCTTTGGACTAACTTAAATTGGTCCAAAAATTCAGTAAAATTCATTGGTATAGCTTTAAGGAAAAACATACTTTTTTCCTGGGCATCATACTCTGTTGAAATATTAGACTATTGTGTGTTACACTAAAGGTAAAAAACTCTTTTAAAAGATGCAAAGAAGTTATGCTGCAGTTTGAGAGGAGAAAACAATAAAACAGGCAACCCCCCTCAAGACCTGCACTTCACTGAAAGACAGTGCTTATTGGCAGCAAGGCTTCCATTAAGAATATATTATTCCTAATGCAATTTACATTTCATTTCATTCTTTTACCAGAGCATCCAATGTTGTCTTAATACCAGTCAACTAATAATGGGTGAAGAAATGGGTAGACAGGGAAAAATATAAAAAGCTATAAAATTGCACTAATTGTTCTGTCTGAAGTGAGCATTGTGAGTGAAATGTAACTCTTGCCAATTTGATTTTTTTTTTTTAATCTGTATTTTTTTTCTACGTTCTATTAAAAACATCCATTTTGGTGTGGGTTTTTTTTTTTTTTTTAGAATTGGGTTATTTTATAGCTATTTTAATTGCTTTTCCATTAGTCACCTTAGTGATGTGGAACAAATACTTCAATGAGACCTAAGCTGAGCAAATTCAGTCGGCCCTTAAAAGCCAAAGACATGCTTAGAGTTGTGCCTTGATTGCTTGAACATGTGTATCCTCTGGAAAGAAAGAGCCACTTCTGGATAAGCAGTCAGGACAATAAGGAAGTCTGTCACTTCTGCCTGAAGTATTTCATTCATCATCAAACAATCCTGGCTATTTGTATCACTCATAATCCACATACAGTTTGACTCGTGTGAATGTTTATAAAAGAAAGCTGCAAAAACTTGCTGAACTGAAACTCAGTTTCTGCCTCACTGACTTTTTAACAAATATTTTTCCTCCTCTTGACAAATACAGGCAACGATAACAAACTGAGGATAAGCGGGAGACCTGCTTCCCAAATTAGATAGGCTCCTGCCAAGCTCTTCCACCTTTTCACCCAGGCATCCGTGTGGACAGCCTAAGTCATCTGCTGCCCAAGTAGGAGTTTGTATTTTGATATCTAAACTAATTATACCAAACGCTCTGGTGTAGCCCCACATACTTTCTTATCTGCGTTCGGCAGCACATCATGGGAAGAATGAGCAAAATCTGAAACATGAATACAAGAGCAGATAAAGTGAAAGACCACTGAGAAGAGTTTGTCAAACCCCCATTCCCCCAACATTGGTAGTGAAAAAAGCTAATGTGAAACTGCTGATTCCTCTGAAATTTGAATTGGGAAGGGGAACAGATTCTGAAAATATTGAACGATGGTATTTCCAGAAAGAATTGTTTTGATTTTTGGTTCTGAAAAATCTTCTACCTGCATTTCAAAGTGTATCTATTAAAATAACCCAGGAGATCAATGTCGCAGTAAATTTCATGAGACATTTTCTGGAGCACAAATTTTTGAACATCTGTGGAATTCATTTCAAATCATTTTTTATCTTGAAAAGCTCCATTGTTTTGTTCTCTTCGCTGCTGTGTAAGGCCAGCTGCCTTTGAAACCAAGCACTGAGCTCTGCCTTCCCAATTCCTTCAACGAAAAGATCCACAGGAGAATAAGGATTCACATACGGACTGAGACGATTTGATTGTGCATTCGCTGCATAGCCATAACCATGTTTTTTCTGCAGGGTTTGAAGGAGGGGGAAAGGGCAGAAGGCTTTCAGGTGCGGAGGTTTTCCTGAACTTGAGCACAAGAAAAGAGATATTCTGTATGTGTTTTGAGGGGGAAAAAATGAGAAAAATTGTACAGACCTCCTCAGGGCTGAAAGGCAGCACTTGAAAGCAAACTGCATCATAATACACCTGAGCGGAGAGGAAGCTATCCAAGTTACACTGGAGAAACAGCCCTGTGCATGTGCAAAAATGTTAGCTGTCCTCTTGGGCCACGAAACTCAAGGGTTTCTCCCTCTCAGATCCTTGAGGTGTCGTTTCATCTCACTGTTGGCAGAGTTCAGCATCTCCTTAGAGAAATTTTGGAACCCTGAGCACAGGAACTGCCTTCCTGGTTCAGCCTCAGTGTCTGCCTGCTGAGGGCTCCTTCTCCAGAAGGAAGGTGCAAGGTCCACACCAGCAGCCAATGGTCAGGCTCTGCTCCCACAGAGATCTTACACTAATCTCTTAAAACACAAATCCTTGTCTATTTAAAATAAATGACTGGATGGCAAACATGCACCGCCAAACACCTTTCTGTTTCTCCAAAGCCATGTCCCCAGTCTGATCTGGGGTACAGACAGCTGTGGGTGCAGGACAGGCCATAACACTGCAGTGAAGCGAGTGTTTTACGCATTTCATTTCCACACACTGCAATTTTCAAAGCACATCTGCAGTCTTCCTACAACGACAATATATTTTTCTCAGCTATGGAGCCTTTAAATGATCTCAGTCTTAAAAAACCCCAACCAATATGCAGAAAACAACCATCCAGGCTGAGAGCAAGACCAGGGGTAGCAGGTGCAGGGTCGGTAAGGCACTGATTTTCTGGAAATATTTAGAAAGTAGGTATCACTTTGTAAACAAAAGGGGCTAAAACCACAGCAGAGAATGTGGTATAAGCAGGTAGCACACACGTTTCTTCCTGCAGTCATTCAAGACCACGACTGCGACTGCGACCACGACCGCGACCATGACCACGACCTCCATGCTCACGCGGTGCCAGCCCTCACCTGCTGCCCAGGAACCAGCTGGTGCTGTGCCACAAGCATCAATCTTGCAACCAGAGAGTCAAAGCTGTCTTATACTTGCTGCCTAATCAGGAGTTTGAGCTGGGGTTTCCAGAAATGAAATACTAATGATTAGCAATTGATTAGTCCAACTGCATCAATCTCAGGTGATTACCTGGAGAATTGATTGTAATTTGCACTTTTGGATTGCCTACAAAGACACCTGTTTTAACTCATATTGTTTGGGTTGGTGGTTTCGTTTTTTTTCCCCTACATGACATTAACGTATTTCTACAGGCCTTTTCATTTCTGAAGGGAAGCAAATTGTGCTTTGCACTTTAATTTACCATGACAACTGATTTTCTCCTTTTAAATCATTTCTTAGAAACTTAAGAAATTCCTACTTTCACTTGCCATCTTGCGAACGGCTCATCACCAGCCACAAAGCGCACAGCCTCTGTCTCTGTAAGGTTCAGGAGAGGAATCTGGCAGTCAACAGCCTCAGAGCTGAGAAAATCTGCTTTTGTGGTTTCTTGTTCTCTTGATATCCATTTGCCATTGAGATGCTACAGTAAAACAGAAGGAGAGGGCAGAAACTGAAGGCTCATATAAAGAAATTCCAGTTGCCAACATATGTTTGTATTTATAATTAATAATATAAGGCATTTCCAGATGGTTTATTTAAAAGAAATGATGATACTACACCCACAGTAAAGAGCAAGCCATGCTCATCTATGCATGCAGGTGGTCTATTGATTCAGGAAGTGCTGTGGTCTGCGCTTGGGATGAGCAGCTGGGATGAGACAGGGTAACATGGTGGAACAAGTTTGTGTTTCCTTCTGGAGCTCAGCAGCCAGCTCCTTGCTCCTCGAAGGTGATGTCTGCTACTTATCTGCATCAGCTGCACAAGACATCGCTGCTTGTTAAGAGCCTACCAAGCCCTATGCAGGCATTGTAGGCAAATCTCAGCTGTGCCTTATTAGCATGTGAGCACTGGATGGGAATCAGGATTTTACAAGGTGGATTTATGAGATGAATCAAACCCTTCGTATCTGAGTGTGCTGATACACCAAATAATTCAGTCCCAGCATTGCCCATGTGTAGTTGTTTATAATAACATTACAGTGTTAGTGGAAGAGTTGGGTTTAATAGTCATTAAAACTTCTGACTTGATATTGAACTGTGACTAAGAAAATTCAAATAAGAGCCTCTGTAACTATGTTGAGGATTCTTTATATTAAACCACAAAATTTAGCATTCAAATGTGTTTAGGTAAGCCATCAAGCGTACTAGACTCCAGATGTATAAAATGAGAAATAATATTGTGATTTCAGGCTTCAGCAGACTACAGTGCAGCTGAACCAAACAAGAGTTAAACAAAACCCCATGGAGGAAATTAGCAAGAACGCATAGCTGTGCATTTCTGAGGAACTAGCCCTGGAAAGGGCTGAAACTCTTCAGCTCCCCTCGTTCATAGCGAATGTATTGGCAATGGGCTTTGAAGGTATTTGCACCCCGCTGTGGCACTGAGAGGTCATAGAATCATTGAATGGTTTGGGTTGCAAGGGGCCTTAAAGATCATCCAGTTCCAACCCCCTGCCCTGGGCAGGGACACCTCCCACCAGACCAGGCTGCTCAAAGCCCCGTCCAACCTGGCCTTGAACCCCTCCAGGGATGGGGCAGCCACAGCTTCTCTGGGCCAGTGTCTCACCACCCTCAGAGTAAAGAATTTCTTCCTAATATCTAATCTGAATCTCCTCTCTTCCAGTTTGAAGCCATTACCACTCATCCTATCACTACATGCCCTTGTAAAATGTCCCCCTCCAGCTTTCTTGTAGGCCCCCTTCAGATATGATGGCACTTGGCATGGTTCAGGGTAAAAGACTTTAATATAAACATCTCAAAGTTTGACTGTCATCAATACTTTATGAGTCCATGGGAACTTGCTTACAATTAACCTGGTGACCTCGCAGCGCAGGTTGGGCGACTCCTTGAAGCCGAGGCCAAACACCCGGATCCTGGTGCAGTCGGAGGCTCGGACATCGCAGAGACCCCCATTCTCCAAGCCCGTGATTTCCAAAGCTTGCTCTGAAAGTGTGAGACAAATACAAAGCTTTAGAGAGTAGCACTTACATGCTGCTCTGTTCTGGTTTATCAGAGATTTTGTTGTTGTTCCTGGTTGGTTTTGGTTTAATTCTTTTCCTTGGGGTCTTCCTTACTCCCTTGTGAATTTCTCTTGAAAAGACGAGCAGCAGTTGTTGAAATGGGAAGCAGCAAACCTCCGCTGGATAATTGCTCTGTGCGCACCCAGCACTGCAAGATGTATCAGTGACCGTTATACGGCTCATGGAATCAATTAATTGAAGCCACGGCTTCATGATAAAAGGTCTTCAGTGGTAATACTTCTGCTGACCCGGGTAACAGGATGGGAGCACAGCTGAGAGGACAGGGTGTCATGCCATAGAAGATGACCGTGCCACCAGGCTCCTCATAATGTGAAATAGCAGTGCAAAAACCGGTCCTTTTTTTTCCAAAAAGCTATGGATGCAATAAAAGTAATGATCCTCAAAGGAATTCTTGCTTGTGGGGGTTAAATCACTAATGGGTGGCACTCAGCTCTGCACAGTGTCAGCACAAATGTCATGCACCAACTAAGTTTCACCTAAATCCTATTTTGAGGCCTTAAGTAGGACTTAAGTGATGTACAGCCTGTGCTGCCCTGCTTACAAGGTTGAATTTCACCCATTACTGCTTTTAAAATGTTTTATGATTCTCAGGTAAAGGTTCATTTGTGTTCTGTTGTACTTTAGATATTCACCATTTGAAATTGCTCATTGCTTTCATAGCGGGGTTATTTTTACAGAGTCAAAATGCAAGTTCATTGGATGGCAGAATTCATATCTTTACTTTACAAAAACTATAATTGGGGAAATATTTGCACTGGCACTTGGATAGCACAACGCACATCCTATGGCAATAGCAGCAGTCAGTCAGGATCATGGGGTTGTATTTTTATTGATAATATTTGTAGTTCTACTGGTCGGGAGAAGCCATTATGACGACAAATGATGCAAAGCAGAAAATTTGCTGCTTGTTTCCTGAACAACACTTAATAGCAGGGGCACGACCGGGAGCCCCGGGAGGCACGTCCTGCATCGGCACAGTGTGGCACAAGCTCTTTTCGCCGTTACATGGTGGGGAGAGGCTGCTTAGCTTTTCCTCTTCCCTGCCCCATCACCACTGCTCTGGCAAAGCAGTGCTGCCCATCAATTTTCTCTGAGCTGTAGCTTATCTAAAACAGAAGCTCTGTGTCGCCTAATATTTTAATGGTACATTGGTTCAGCTCCGATTCGAGGGGCAAGATGCCCTGAGCTGAGTTGATAACTTTCCCCAGCACCTCGCCGTTCCTTTAGGGCTCTGCCATTTAAGCTGTAACTAGGATGAATGCAGTTTAAACACTGCGATCCCACCAGATTGCAGCCCATAATAACATAGCTGCGTGACTCTCGTTTTTCCAGAGAAAGGAAGGAAAGCAGCATAAATGTGAAAACAGTGAAAAGACTTTTTCTGTACTTCTGAAGTGCTTTTAGCTTTTCTTTCTTTTATTTTTTTTTTATTGATTTTATTGCAGCGGTATTAGCAGCACTGTTGGACCCTTTGCAATATTTACAAGAAGAGAGATGGTTTACAGCTTATCAGCATTCATCCGTTAGTTGCGGATTCCTGTAATGTACAAAACTATTAGTCAGATGTAGTGAATGGTTTTGATAAATTGCCACCTTCTCTGGTTAGTGCATAAAAATTAAAAAAAAACCAAAACAACCCAGCTTCATTATGCTTTCCATGATATTTTAATGATTAGTCCCCTTAGTACTGAGGTAGCTGGGATTGCATTAACATTTTCATTATCATTGCAGGTTTTCAGGGCTTCTGTGGGTGAAGTAAAATCTCATAGCCTGGGAAGGAGTGAGGCAGAGGAGTGTTCTCCTGCAGCCCTTCGTCTCCCAGGAAGGCCCTCTCAGCTTGGTTGGTGGTCGATGAGCCTCATGTGCTTCCCTGAGTGTATTCTTACATCTTTATGAGCATCTTGACATGACCCTGACACCATTGTGTCAGGGCCAGGGTGAGATTATCCAGCCTCAATGCTTTTTGAAATGATTTACAGCATCAGCACGGCATTTTGTATTTGTTTCTCTCAAACCATTGTGTACACACTTTTGTACAACTTCAAATTGATCTAAATCTGGGGGAAACATGTCGCCATAGATGCTTTGGATAGCTTCTCTCAAGATTTGCCGTGTTGTGGGTTAACCAGGATGAAAATGAGATTTCTTTTCCTGGTGAAAGGGACGAAAGTTTGGTGGAAGAAAAATGCACCTTGTGTTTCCTGTAGTTTGGTGAAGGTGGGGAAGAAGGAGGGGACTGAGCTGTTGTTCGAGTGGGCTTTTTTCTGTCACCTCAGCCGGCTGTGTCGAGCCGTCTCCAGCTGGGAGTGCTCTACCGGGAGGCACACACAGCACGCTTGTGTGGGAGACCGTATGTAATTTAATGCTCTGTTCCTTTATTTCTGGCCAGATGAAGACGTGGTACTGAGGAGGTGGTGCAGTCCCCATGCAGATTTTTCCCTTTCGCAAGGGGTGTTGGGAGGAGAGGAAGAAGAGGGAGGAAGTCGGATGGAAAATGAAAGTAAGTGTAATGACTCATTTTTAAACAAACGGATACTAGAGTTCAGACCTTAGACCCCACTATAGGCAGCACATCAGTTTTGAAAACGGTCATTATTTTTATCTAACTGGTTTTTTAAAATGAGATGCCACATTTCATGGGCATAGGAATTTTAGGCATTTGTTTTTAACGTGGTTTTCTGTCTGTCTTTCCCTCTGCCTTCTCGATTTGACAGATGTTAACCAGTTTCAGCCTAACATGGAAGGTGAAATCTCCATGACATTGGCTTTGGAAAAGTCTCCTGACAGTCGGTAGCTGGGTACTCAGCCATGCAGATCCTGCTCCTGCCAGGGTTCGTCTGTTCTTCATCCCTCCCCGTGTTAGCGGATGGGTAGTTATTAAACCTGTGCATGGCATACGCTCGTGGGCCAGAGAGGTGGAGACGTGAGAAGGAAATACTGGAGAGGCTGAAAAAACCTTAGCAAAAGAGCTGCAAGTGGTTCAGCGGAAGGCTGGGGGGGGGTGGGCGGAGAAAGAGCAAAGGAAAGAGCAGGGAAATATCACAAAGGTGAGAGTCAGGGCAAAAGGGCAGATATCCAGAGAAAGCGGAGGTCGTGGAGGCCTGGGATGGATGTCTGATGTCTATGGTGGGGCAAGTTAGGGGCAGGAGAGAAATCTGTGGTAAATCAGGCAGCACGTGGAACAAGCTTGTGAAAAAGTATGATCTGTTTGAACATTAATAATTTATGTTTAGGAGTGTGGATGCCAAAATATAACAAAATCCAGGACAGAACATCCTCCTCCTTTCCTCTGTAGGGCCTACAGGCCAAAAACGTACTTTGACTTTTACTGGTAGATTAAAACCCGAAGCTCAGGCTAGCAGCTGGGGCTCAGGGGGGTGGCAGGGCACAGCCACGTTATGGAGGAGGATTTAAGGAGCTGCGTGTTCGCATCCGCTGGCTCAAACACGGGCTTCTCGACACATTCCTAGTGCCTGGTCTGTACAAGAACCAAGTAAACACGCCTGAAACGCGTCTGTCGCCAGAAAGACCATTGCATTGGGACACTGATGAACAGCGGGAGACATTGCGGAAAAACATGAAAAAGTCTCAGGTTTTAATAAAACTACCTCGGAATAAAAAGGAGAGAGGACTCTGGACTTGAAGGTTGCATCTAAAAGGCCTCCAGACCTCAGGCGATTAGACAGCAGTAAGGCATCTGTCCTGTTTGGTTTGCAACGCTTGTGTTGTGCCTCCCTCGAGAGGCGGGGACCCTCCGGATCCCTCTGCTTCACCCCCAGCAGGAATTTGCAGGAAAGAACAGCAAGTTCAGAGCTGCTGGCAGTGCTGACGGGGCGGCTTCTTTCTGTAAGCATTTACATTTATTGTCAAACCTGACAAGGAGCACAGCTACATAACAGACTTAAAAAAACCCCTGCATAAATACATGATTGGTTTTATAGATATTTGTTGTAGTGAATTATGTAAATAATAAGTATGCATAGATGTAGGAGTAAAATGGAGACAGCTGACACAAAATCAAGAATCTTGCAAAACTACACTTATTGAAGTCTTACTGACGGATAGGTATGGTTCATGATGGGTTTCCACTTTTGATTAGAAAAGCATCCTAGCACAAATAAACATTCTTCTGCAGGATTTGAAAGCTACACATGCAGCGCTGGGCTGGAGCAGCAGACCTGAAATTAAAACTGGCAAGAATTTTGTTCAAATAAAGATAAGGAAATGGGCTGCCCTGCTTTTCTTGATCAGGATGATAAATAAGCAACCTAAGTCATGGAAAGCAAGTCAAGCACCAGATCATAAGTGCTGGGTATTGTCACAGCTTTGCTGAAGTGCAAAAGAAAATTGCCTGTGTTGTCCATTTGCCCTATCCTTCAAATCATACGGCTGGTTGAGCAACCTGCTGTGCCAGAGCTTGCTGGCGTCGTTGTGGACATCCAGCTATTGCAGCTCTGAGGGTTCTGGATCAGAGCAGACTGATGTTTAGTCATCTCGCAGCGTGGACAGAGCAAGGCTGAATCTGCCTCCATTCAAATACATGCACAAATATTGTATTTCTTTCTTTTGTATGCAGGGTTATTACAGCAGTCATATGCACAATTATTGAACGTATTATTCTGGAACTCATGCTATCCATAACACAAAGCTCATTTGAAAATCCTCCCTAAGAAAAAGTATTAGCAGCTATATGTGGTTTGCCAGGAGTTTTGTGCATCAGTGACCTCCCTGGCTTCTAAATGGAGACTGTGTTTGTCCCTGCTTCCAAAACCAGTTCTCAAAGCACCAGAGTTTGTCATATTAGCAAAATATAGACCTACGATCTTTAGCTGATATGGAGTGAATCCGGTTTTCTGTTTTGAAGGTCTCTGGTATGTAGGATGGATTACAGAAGTGAGACCTGGGGAAGCATGGGAAAGGCATTTTGCGAGTACTCACTGCATGCGAGAAATGGACTGGCTCAATCTCACGCTGAAAACGTCCGTGTGCTGCAACAATATGGTAGATTATTTTTGCTTTAGAAAATTCACGATGACATTTTATATTTATTCGATCCTTCTATTTTTTAAAGGGCTTGCTAGCAACTTACTTTAGCAGTAGAAAGGAAGAGGCGTACGCTGTTAACGATGGAATATTGCCTCTTTTCTCAATGGCCTTGATAGCTGGAAAAATGTAAGATCCGGTTGTGCATTCACGGCACTTACTGGCATAGCAGAGCAGGGCTCATGTGCAGTACCTCAAAGGTGCTTCAGGACAGGACCCCTGGCAGCCCCTTGCGGTTGCCCAGGAATGGCTGCAGTGACGCCACTCAAAGGGACTTGGGCATGAGTACTTGGAGTGCTGTGTCCAGTTCTGGGCTCCCCGGTTCAAGAAGGACAGGGAACTGCTGGAGAGGGGATAGCAAAGGGCTGCCAGGATGATTAGAGGACTGGAACACCTCTCTTATGAAGAAAGGCTGAGGGATTTGGGTCTTTTTAGTCTGGAAAAGAGACAACTGAGGGGGGATCTTATCAACGCTTATAAATACTTAAAGGGTGGGTGTCAGGAGGATGGGGCCAGGCTCTTTTCAGTGGTGCCCAGCGACAGGACAAAGGGTAATGGGCACAAACTTGAACATAGGAAGTTCCATCTCAACATGAGGAGGAACTTCTTTCCTGTGAGGGTGGCAGAGCCCTGGCACAGGCTGCCCAGAGAGGTGGTGGAGTCTCCGTCTCTGGAGACATTCCAAACCCGCCTGGATGCGTTCCTGTGCAACTTGCTCTGGGTGACCCTGCTCTGGCAGGGGGGTTGGACTAGATGATCTCCCGAGGTCCCTTCCAACCCCGGCCGTTCTGTGATTCTGTGATGAGGCTACTCGTGGGTGTCATCATGGTCCTTACGTCCACACTAGTATCCAATTAGTTGTTTTTAGTAATTTTCCCATCTTTACAGTTACTAAATTTTAATAAGATCTGGTTGTTACACTTGGGTTTTTATTCACAACTGGTTGAACATTCTGCACTGGTAGATTATGGGTTCTTTACACAACATAAAGCATGATGTAAAGGCGTTATAGGTTTGCTCTGAATTTTTGGCTTTCATCAGTTTAAAACGGACCTTTTAATGTTCTGCAAGTTTTAATCCTATAGCTTATAAACTGTCATGAATTTGTTATTTATCATGTGTGCGTGAGCATTTGGGGAAGGAGGTTGTTTGTTCAGGGCTTTTTATTTTGTTTTGGATTTAACAAGATTTAGGGCTGAAATTGCCTGCGGTGCCTGCAAACAGCCTGATGTAAAGAAGTTATAGGCGTGCATCTGGAGTGTCTGGCTTTGGTCAGTTTAAACCAGACATATAATTTTGTAAACTTTTCTAGCATTTAATTCTATATACTTCAGAAAATTGTTTTGTTTAGCTACATGTTTCACTGAACTGCTTTCACTGCTTTGCATTAAAGCAAATAAACTATTTGCCAGAAAAGACTAATCTCCCTGATCTGATTTGCAGGGAATAGTATGGATCACTGAGCATGCAACCTTCCATGTCCCTTATCATGAGGGTTTGATATCCTTTTAAAATTCGGTTTCTATTGACTTTGTAACTATCAAGCTAATAGCACTCTTCCCGCTCAGCCAGGTCTGTGCTTTGAATGGAAAGAACTGGGAGCTAAAACAGTAGATTAAGGCTGGTATTGATGTTTGCCTTTGCAGGCGCGTGGTTATTGCATCTGCGCCATCAAAAAGTAAACTGAAATTGCTAGGAAAAGAAGAAAAGCTTCAAAACTAGCATGAAGCTTGTCAATCCCTGAGAATTACCCACAAATATGTTTTATGTGACTGGGAAAGACCTGTCTCCATCAATATAAAGCAGAGTGTACAGGCGTCAGTCAGGATACATCAATAGTAGGTTAGGTTCACTAGTTTGTTTTTTCCCTTTGGATTCTTAACTATGTTTCTTTTGTAAATTTTCTATTTCTTAGTGAAATGTTTGTGGCTGGAGGCATTCATTCATTCTAAAAGCACAAAAGTGATATTTTCAAAAGCAGGTAAGTCCTACGTTCAAATATTTATTTTGACAAGTAATCTCAAAGCCTTGGTATTTACTCATTATACCTACTCATTATGCCTTTTGTAATTATGACCAATAATGCCACCTTTGTTTTTAGTTTAAAAAGAATATATTGGTGAAAATTTTTATGGCTTAGATCTGTAGAAACTGTAGAATAATTTTATTCATATAAGATGCCATTATTAATAAGATTCATAGCTCACTCAGATGAGGACCACTGCTCTGTAGATGTCTGGGAGAAAGGAAGTGTGTTTTGTAAGTAAACATTTAAAATATTTTTTTTCCCAGTTTGCATTCAGTATTAAATCATAAATTGGTTTAACTAGGAAAAAGCTGAATTACTGAAATCAATAATATCTTGAATTGCATAATATGTATTTTCATATTTATTCTTTACCTGTTTTCCGATATTACCCAGTCAGCTGAGGAAAAATTTAATATTAAATGGAAGTAACAGGTTTCAGAAGAAAGATTTTCATTTTCAAGTTATATAGAACCTCTTTTACAAAGTATTGATATTTTAGTGAAACTTCTTTAATGTCAGCTTGAAGGAAATAAGAATATATTCTTAATATCTTTAAGCTCTATGTAAAGAATTCAATCCCAGTAGAATGGAAGCAGCATATTAAAATGTGGTTTATGTCGCAACAGTATATAGAGACCTGCATGAAGTGCTCCTTGCTTTACAGAAATTATTACTGAAGAAAACTGTATTTGATAGAAACAGTTGAGTGAGTTAGCTTCTAAACTATAATACAATAACACTGCCCCACTTACTGACCGTCAGTTGTCAAGTGAACAAGTGCATTGTCGAGGGAACGTGGCGGGCTTAGGGATAGGAAATTTCCAAATCTCCCTCAATTGGCTAGACAGGAAAACTCAACATTGTGGGATGGAAAAGGCGATAATTAATATGAGAAAAAAGGAAAATGAAAAGAGCTTTTGTAACGAGAGACCTAATTTTTTCTTGATAATGTCAACTTCATCACAGTAATAGTAACTGTGCCTTTGGTAATACTAGGTCCACCAAAGTCAGTGGAATTATTATAATGAAGAGGAGAATTAAGCCCAATGACTTATTTGAAAAGAAAAAAAGATTTTTAAAGAATAATGCCATTTAATTATTTTTTTTTTTAATATATAGTAAAAGCACTCTGTTTAGGCCAGAAAAGTTTAAGAGCAGTAAGTATGGTGTTTGCTGTTCTCACAAGCATGTTTGACTCTTCTTTTGAAATCCAATTTTGAAAATTTGATACAATTAGTTGTTAAAGTGTATTTCATCCTCACAACCGTCTAAAGCGTTTTGCCATATTAGCGAAAAGCTTGGTTGTGTTTTTAATTTCTTTATTAATCTAAACGAATTTGAAAAACTGATCAATTCCTGTTGAGAGGACCAGACAGAAATTCCATGATTTCAGGTAACTCTGTTTCTGAGGCCCTTATGGAGATACAAAATGTAATTCTGCCTTGAAGTTCTGGTCACACCAGCACCACAGGCTGGTCGCAGAGACAGAGGCTACCACCTTTATGTACACGAAGTGGTATGTTCCTTTGTAGATATCCTGGTGATTTAAGAAATTAATGGTTTCTTCTTTCAAGAGTCTAGTATGCATTTTTTACTTCGTGTAGTCTAATTTATGCACGGAGAGCTCCTATTGACCCAATACACCCTAATGGCTCCGTCTGTGCTGTTGTGATGTATCACGTCGGCAAAACACATATTGCAAAAAACACATACTGCCAAAAAGTAACTATTTACTTGACAGACTAACAGCCCTTAAATAATCATTATGGCACCATGATCTGGAATTTAAAGACCCCTGAACTGATAGAAGTGGGAGGAACATATTTATTTCAAAGCCAATATGTTCCCATACAAAATCTCCACAGCAGATGTTTGACGTAGAGAACTGCAATACTCTGTCCCCTTTCACCTGAGGATCTTGAAACAATTTAAATCTTTTCTTTAAATGTCTCCCTGATGTTTTGTCCTTGAAAACAGGAATCAAGTTTAAAAATAAGGCACAATTATATAAACAGTGAGATTTCTATAATACATACTTCACCCTCAACTTGCACGACTGGCCTGGTTAAAGCTCTGAGCTTATTCTTCCACCAGGGAGAGACATCTTCATTCAGAAGACCCCACCTGAGGAGCTGTAATAGCTGACTCCATACTGTTACTCAGTATAATTATTATTTAAAAATAGTTGGTGCTTTAATTAATATTATTTAATTAGGGCACACGAACAAGAGTCAGCCCAAAGCAGCGTGATAAATTCAGAAAGGTCTATATAATCATTCTAAAAATAACAGGGTGTAATTCATGTGACTGCTGTTGCAGATGGGTCTGAGGGACCTGTGTGGTTGTTGTTCGCAGCTCTGAAAATGGGGTTGGGTTCACAGAACTTCTTAATAACGCCACTGAAATTTATTGGTATGAAAATGCGATATCCGTAAGTGTGTTAGGTAAGCATTAACTTCTCACCTTCTCACCATCATTTTTGCTCTCTTTGCTTTCTTTGCTGGCTATTTTTTTTTCCAGAACTTTCCACATAGAAATTTAAACTTCAAGTGTCATTACTTCACTGAAACTAATTTGTCCTTATTATTCCTCATTACCTTTTATCTTGTAATTGCTCTTTAGAGCTTCATACAATCTGCATTTTACATCCCTTTATGTGTGCTTTACTAGTCTTGATTTTTTTTTTATAAGCAACATGGTCAATATATACAAACGGTAAGCACCAACCTGATTTGCTATATGCAGTAATTGGATTCTGCATTTAATTACAGGTGGTAATGACATTTTAAGCACCTTATACAGGTGTTGGGGGGGGGTGGTTTATGAAATGTTAAGCAACATTAAGAAAGTCTAAGCTTCTGGAGCATTGCCAAATTTCAGAGGTGCCTTTCAACTCCAAATTGCAGTTTTCATGTGAGGATAATTATAGCTCTGGCCACCTGGACCGCTCCTGTTGTAGTCAGGCAGAGCAGAGGAGGAAGCCTGTCTGCAAGCCACACTTCGCATCTTCTCTCTTTCTACGTGTTTTCATTTAAAATTATTCCAAAAACACTATGGTTTTTTTCTGAACCCTAAAAATATTGCACAGCCATCTTTTTGTGTGTGTGTGCTGGTCAAAACCTGTGGCAGAACACATTATTATGTATTGGCAGCGTTGCTGAGATTGGGTGACCTTGGAAAAGGTATTTGAATTATGTTGATGGCCTCCTTGATCTTGGGGGAGTTTTAATTCACATATATAATTCCAGCCTGAGAAATTAGATGGAGATTTGTTTTGGAGCTAATGGGAAAATATATGGCCAGCAAAACGAGTTGCCTTCTCCTTCATTACTCATGTAAGTTCTCCTGGAAAATAACTTTTTCCTAACAATGGCATTTAAAAGTTCGCATTTCCAAAATCAACATGCATTCTTCTGCTTCTTCGCTCCTGTCTTTTTGAACGAGGCAGCAGTTTTATATGTCCTGCAGAAACCTAATTCAGTTCTTAACTTCTCCTCCTTTCCTTCCCTTCCTACAGAACCTCTGCTTATTAGTACAGAAGCCCAACGGCTTATCCCACCTGTGCTTGCTCAGTGGCGATTACCTGCCCGCTGCCAGCCCGGTCGGGATGCCGGAGCTGCCAGTTAGGGGGCTCAAGCTGTTCCCGTTGGAACACGCAGCTTTATTTCTGAGATTGATCTTAATTCTTCATCTCTAATAGCCTTTTATGGTGTGAAATCCTGGCTTTAGTGACGTCAACAGGATTTCAGTTCTGAGGACTTCCTGCATTTTGAACTGCCATTTGAGAAGCACATCATTATTGTGTGATACCGTGGTGCCTGTCCCTGCAAATAGGGATTACATCACAGACTGTCTATGTATGACATTTCTGCCTATGAAATGTAAAAGTAAGCAAATATCTTTAAAAAATGCTGTGAATAAAACACAAAAATCAAGAACAGCTAAAGGTAAACCTCACACTAATACTTATCTTCCTTGTCTGTACCAAATTAACTAGCTGACCTTTTCTAAGTATTATAATGTCGTAGTGATTGGCATGCCAGAACTCAGGTTTTATTTCTCCTTGTAGGGTATCTGACGTCCGGCTGGATATATAGATCTGCTTTACATTGCATTTCCAAGATCAGGTTCTTTTATAAATGCACAGTTTCTGTATTTTTGTGTATAGAGAAAGAATATTCTAGATGACTCATAAATTAATTCATAGATAGTCTGTAATACGTGGAGCTCATTGCAGTTCATCCCATCTATTCACTCTAG
This sequence comes from Dromas ardeola, assembly GCA_013398915.1. Taxonomy (NCBI): domain Eukaryota; kingdom Metazoa; phylum Chordata; class Aves; order Charadriiformes; family Dromadidae; genus Dromas; species Dromas ardeola. The sequence continues at coordinate 234,702 of VYZM01012189.1, read as the reverse complement.
ACTGTGGCAGTACTTTTCCCTCTCCATAGTTAGTGCTGAAACCAACTTTTATGAAGTCTTCTCTTAGCTTCTCTCCAGTTATGCTGAAGACAAAGGAGAGGGTTCTGCAAATTAAGTGTTACGGTTGTTACCTTGAATTTATTTTAATTTTTCTGGATTCTTTTTTTTCCCAATTTTGCTCAAAGTCAGATTGAGCTTCAAATGCTTCTCCATCCCATTATCTTGGTACCAGTAGTACAAGGGATGGACTAACCCAGCAGCCAGGTCCTGGTCACTGCTGTGGGTGCCTGAGCTATCGCTCTCCAAGCACATACTGGTGTTTCACCAGTCTGGCGTTAGTTCATAGAGGATACCTGGGAGAGGAGGAGGAATGAGTGCCAGAAGACACATCCTGTTCTTAATTTCTTCTCTATCAAATATTCTTTTATGTCTGGTATCAAGAATTACAAGCAAACTATGAAGATTAAATTACTGATCCTCCTGTAAGGACATAATGCCATTTCAAACACTTCTCCAAGGGATCCTGAAGCTGGAGAAGGTTATTCCAGGGGACTAGGTTGAGATCCTTGTGTTTTCAATCGCCCTGCAGATCACTGCTTTCCGAAAGCACTACAGTCAGCTCACTTTCCAGGGTCTGAAGCCCTGACTTTGGCCTGTTGTAAGACAAGTATGACTTTCTGTCGTAAATGAGAAGCTGTGGAAAAATTTGGAGTCCTCTGTTTTTAATTATTATGGAGCTCTGTCTGCACTTAGGTGAAGAGGTGTTTTCTGACATCCAGGTCACAGGTCCATACTATGTACGCAGAAGTAGCATTCAAAGATCGTGGCACAGACATAAGGTCAACTACTTAGAAACTGGTATAAGAGAAAAGATAGCTTTAATCAATGGTCTTCACTAAAAACCTGGTGAGTACCCACTGAACATGCTGAGAAGCTAATTTTCAATGTCATGTTCCCCAAAATAAAGGAAGCCCTGCTCTTTAAAGGGACTGATGTCATGGCAATCTTCAAACTGTTACCACTGACATCGGGGGAAATTCATACTGCCTCCCACTCACCCATCACATGGAGAAGCGGAGGAATCTTCTGGCAACATGCTTTGGGAAGAGTCAAGCAATAGCAATTTACGGGTTCAAAGGTATATTTTCCAAAGTGTTTTGCATTTGTGGAACCCCTGTTACAGAATTATTTGCAAGTCTCCTGATCACCGTTGTTCCCATTTGTAAATCCTGTGAAGTCTTAGGTAAATTTGGTCAGGAAATGGATCCTCTTTATTTTTAGTGTCTTCATTTTGGGTAAAAAGCCCAAAAAATGAAAACAAATGCAGCCAAAAAGCCCTCAGATTTTTATATTAAAGAGGATCCTTTCTTTAACAAGAAAACTCTCCAAAATGTTAATGGGGTTTTTTTTTTTCATTAGTCTGTGGACAAAATTTTTTTAAGTTATATTTGCTTCAGCAGCTGCTTTTTTTTTTTTTTTTTTCATTTTAATGAAAAACAGATTGTAAAATATTTTGAATAAATATTTTTCTTAGGTTGTGGAACACACAAAGAATTGCTAAATAGCTTTATTGTCTACCAGGATATTTGGGAAACAGCAGTTTGTCATTAAGAACCTAATTGTCATGCATAAAACAGCTCAGACATTTCCATGGGCTGAGGGCTCTATCCCTGTGAACCGTGCTGCAAGCTCAGGGTTTTACCCTGTACAAGCTGGTAGGTAAGACTACAAATAGAACAAAATAAATCTGAATTTTGCAGAGACAATTTTAGTGGTTAAAGTAAATTCCACTACCCTTTATAACAGTCTGTTGTGACATTTTGATTATTTCTTTTTTCTTCTGTGAGAAGGTGTAAATTCCCACTGTATGTTCATGGTGTGAAATATATCATGAGTGACTGTTGTCTTACACCTCTGGAGATGGACAGCAGTTGACAAGAGGGGAGCATATAACCTCACTAGTATGGTGGAAAAAGAAAAATGGATGGTAAGTGTTCCCTAAGTCAGGTGCCCCCTTGGGAAGACATACCCTGCGCATCAGAGAGTTATGCCACTACCTTTTCCTTAAGAGAGAAATAAATACTGGTGGCTTAAAATGACAATTTCTGCTACAAATTTTATTTAATGCTTTCTCCTCTGAGCTCGCTTTACCTGGCTAGAAAACATTCTTCTCCTCGAGTAGTTATTATTAATGTGTTCTGTAGGTTTTCTTAAATAAAAAATAATATTTGCACTTAAAGGTTATACCCCCAGAAAATATTTTACAGGGATTAGTTAAAAAAAAAAGTCCTTAGCTGCAGCTGAGATAAGGTAGCTTGTGTACAATGTGATAGAGAGCACAAGGACCATTCACTTTTTAGATCAAATTTTGGCCTTGAAATGTTGGGAAAACTGCATGGGAATTTTGTAAAAGGGCCTCCTGCCTTGTGTTAGGAAAAATGGTGAAGCTGTCAACGTTAATTTTGTCACGACACCAACAAACCCACCCCCAGCAAAGGGAGTGGTATAAACATTAAGGGAAATTTGCACTTTCCTAACTGCAACACTGAGGCTCTTTTGCGGGTCCAATACCAAGCTCGCTTAACCCGGGGACCACGCTAAATGCGAGGATGCTCATGCTGAAAACTCAGCCTCCGTGGAGTGACTCTTACTCCGTGGGGACCTCCCGGGAGCCCTGCGGCAGTGGAGCTTGTCTCCAGGTGAGCAGGGCTGGAGGGAATTGGGATACTAGTGGCTCTTTGGAAAACTGGAGGGAATAATGTGATGTACTTGGAACTCGAATAAACCAGGCTCCCAAAAGAGAAGTAATCTGAAGCAAAGACCAACTACCTTATTTTCCTCAACTGGAGAAAAGCAGTGGGAGACGGACGAAGCAGCTAGACGGGGAGTAGCGATGGCTTACGGTGTGTTTATCACAGCTGATGTATGTTTGTTTTCCACTTCTCATCTCCCTGTGCAATTTCAGGCCATGCTCTGTACTCTCTCCTTGTTTATATTTGGTGTCACACCAAGAAGACAAGGTGTCATTAGCTTTTACTTCAAGGGCCATATTGAAGTTATTTTCCTCTAATCTGAGGGATTTCAGCCATAGTAAAGTAAAATAAAATTTAAAAATCTGGTCTAAACAACCCCCCTAACCTGACCGTATCACAGAGAAATTAAGTTAAACATTGAATTGTATATTGGACAATTACTGTAAAATTGCTCAACTTGCTTTTCAGTCCCTGGTGTCTGTTGTTCTTGTGCGAAAGAGAATGAATTCCTCCAAATTTAGGAAATGATCCTGCAAATTTTAGCCTGCCATTAACAAAAAACAAATGTCAGGTTATATTTTATCCCTTTATAAATCAGTGCACTGAAGATATGTTTACTGAGAAGAACATGGGTAATCCCAACCTGGCTAGTAAATGTGTTGGGGTATCAGATGTGTGTCTGAGCTCCCAGGGCTGCGATGGAGATTGGGATGTCTCAGCTAAGCCATGGTGACTGACCCTAGATGTGAGCTTTCCTGTCCTAAATACAGAATGATGTCCATTAGCCTAAGCATCATAGAAAAACGCTTTCCCCCACATTTGGGATGGGTTAAGAAGCATACCTTGTCATTGCAGCTTAGCTGAAATACGGTTATTTCTTAAGCTGCAGGGACTCAACTGTACGGCTGAGCCTTAAGTACCTTTTTGTAACTTCAAGCATAAGCTTATGTGGTTTGCTGAGACAGGGCTTACATTTTGAAATTAATGCCAACATTTATGCGTGTGCTTAGTTTCAAGCACTGTCAGTACTCACATTGGACTTGGATTTATCCATTGAGAAGATGAACTGTAAAGAAGAAACAAACCTAGCGAGATAGTCTCCTGTGTAAATGTAATTCATAAATATTTGCAGAATCAGGTCTGCTGGTTCGAATATGTCCTATAGCTATTTTATGGCTTTGATAAAGTTACCTGTTCATTTTGTCACTTTAAATTTTTTTTTTGTTACCACTACAGTGTTTGAAATTAATTTTCAAATTTTATTCTCTGTTGATCAGGAAAAAAAGAAGTAGCAGCTACACAGTGTTAACATGAATATTGACCACAAGGTGAGCAGGACCCTCTTTTTTGTCAGAAGCTTGCTTGTCAGCATGCCAGTGATAGATCAGATGTAAAGAAAATCACTTCTGCAAAACCAATTTGCTAAGGGGCTTGTAAAATCCATTTTTAAAAAGTTACTGAGGCGAAAAAGTGAAGGACCAGCCAACCAGATATTTTGATCGGCTCTTCAAGGTCAAAAACTGATTACTAATTCATCAAATATCTCACTGGTAGCACTGTTTGAAGAGCAAACAACTCTGTGCAGATGTTCTACCTAATAACTCTAATACTATGGATAGGTGGGTAGGGTAGGAACAAACAGAATTTTTTACTCACTTTTGGCAATGCTACAATCATAGGAGCTGTGGTCTTCAAAGCACTGGCAGCCCAGTTCGGTACATTGTCCATTGCCATTACAGAAAGCAGGACACCGGAGGACGGTGAGGATTTCCTCCTGGGTAGCAGATGGCTGCTTTCCTACATGAAACATTCTGTTTCTGTTTCCTAGCAGTCTTCTTTCACATTCATTTTCCAAAAGGGCTATCAATGCCCTCACCCAAGCCACGTCATCTTTGAGCTGCAGATCTAAAAGGCATATATCAATTGCCTCATCCATCTGTTTTCCAAGGAGACCTTTACACACCAAGCCAATGGTGGAATTTGCCAGAATTTGGTGGCAAATCTCCTGAGCTTTGGTGGCGGTTAGGCCATTGGGAGTGGGCCATGCCAGTGGGAGTTTCATTCGAATCCCTTCAAAGTAATCCTCTGGGAAAAAATATGCAAAGCTCTCTGAGTCTCTCTGGCTTGGGCCATGCAAGGGGTGAAAGGATGAGTACTCATAATAGTCTTCTTGCCTTTTTGCTCTCTGTAGGCCTTCTGTTCCTTTGGTAGACTTAATGGAACTGTTCTTTGTCATGGAAACATTGTGCGCAAGGGGTTTTAATCGGTCCTCGGGGCTACCTCGCTTTTGGACTGATTTAGGCAGATATCTTTGATCAAAAGAGTTGGTCGACAGTTTCTCATCTTTTCTTAAAGTAGACTCTGTTTTTGAGTGAGTGACAAACTCTGATGTAACATCTAGATAGGGGATTGCAGAGGCGTAATCCACATGATCATAATGGCAACCAGAGGAGGGAGGGAAAGGAGTCTGAAAGGCGTTCGGCATGTTTACCACAGGCGCAGACTTAGTGCTCTCCTTCTGACATCTGCAGTAATTTTTCCTTTGTGTCGCCTCAGAAGGTGCTGGAGTCTTGTCAAATAAACTCTTCCCTGGAGGTATTCTGATTTAAAAATAGAAAGAGATTAGAGGGAGGAAACTTTCAACAAATTAGTCTACAATACCAAGTAAACTTTCTTTCCCTGAGGCTGGGGAATGTATAAAATCCCACTCTACCAAAGTACTTAAGAAAATGCTCAAGTTTAATCTCTGTTTTCTTTAGTCACTTTTGCACTGCCCTTCTTGAGTTGTCCTGTATGTTTTTTTAGCACTACGCTGGGACGTTTCAGTAACAGATGCTTAAGTGCTTTGCTGGAGCGTTGCCTAACTGCTTGACTTCTCTTTGCAGAACTTTCTCTAAGGTGCAGGTTACTCTTTGCATATTGCACATGAAATAAGGCCTTGGACTTGTCTGTGGTGTGACTCAGATACAGCTTGGAGAATGATGAAAACAAGGTATTTGTTTCAAATGCTTTATTGTGAAAATCATCTTTATCTATTCGACTGTGCTCTCCTTACCAGGAGTTTCCTCTAAGACTTGGATCACTATGTTTTTTTCTTTTAAATGTTTTTTTTTTTTAAATTTTTTTTTATACTTACTTCATTTCATTCTTGTCTTCTAATGGAGCTTTCTTTGAGTTTTTCTTTTGACACGAAGCAGTTTTCTATTGATTATAGGGCTAGGTTATCACATAAGGTAAGGTGATTTTTTTTTTCCCTTTTTAATTTAGTCCAGCTTTAATGATGGATGAACTTCTAGAGAGTTCAGTTTGAATAAACAGTCATGATGAAAGTTTGTGTGGAAATTTCATGAGCACAAGATCTCTTATTGATCTTAGTTGTGCAGCACAAGAGAAATCCTGGAGCTTCATAGAAAAAGATAGGCTTCTTATCCTAATAGTTGGCAGCACTTTATTTACAGACAAATTTGAAATATCACTGAAAATTTAAATTATTTTGGCATTAATTTTGTCTTGCAGCCAGAATGTAGAGATTTCAGGAACGTGAAAGCATTTGCCAACATTTTGGAGGCAGACACTAGATTCTGTTGTAGGAAGCGTAATTGCCTTTATCTGATTTTTCCAATATATATTGAAAAAGGCATATATGGCATTATTATTGTGATAATTTATACAATACTATTTTTAAATAAAACATCACAGTGACACAGGCAAATTGAACCAATTTTTCTTTCTGAAACAAGAGCCCAGACACTCATGGAACCATTTAATCCAATGTGCAGGCAGAGCAGGATACAGTACTTTTACGCTTGCAGAAATGCACAAGCTATTCTGCACTTTCCGACAGTCTAGGACAAGAAAACCTGTTTGGTGACTGAGGGAGTACTGAATCGACCTCTGGTCTTTTGGACAACACAGTTTGGTGTTTGAGTGGGCGTCCTGCACGCTCTTGTCCTCCAGCTCTGCATGGTGGGGTTACCTGCAGCTGGAGCTGCCCAGACTTGCGTCACGAGCTAACTGTAAGCCTGAATTAAGGCTGCAGAACTAGCTCTTTCTTTGAGGGAACGCTACACAAAACAAAGGCTGTAGGTAAATAATAAACTGGTCCAGAACTGGGTCGGAAAATTAAAACACAAATGAAAATTTCAGTAATGTGACATTCTTTTGCCTTCATATTTTGTTGAAACAAATTCCTTCGCTGTTCCTACGTGAAACCAAATTTCTTCCTTCGGTCAGCTGTGGTCACACAGGATGGGGGGTGTATGGTGTGGAATGGATGGAAGCACTGAAAACCCCATCCTTCCTCACAGATGTACATATACTGACAGCCTGTCAGTGAGCTAGGATGCACCTTCTGTCCCCTGCACAAGATAGCTAGACTCATTCTTCTTAGCTGCCCATTATAATCAAGGAAGAATTAAAGACAAGTTTTTCAAACCGAGTTGTATGCTATTATAGGGGCAGAGTTCAAAATTAATAGCATTGCTGCCGGTTTCTCTGAAGATTTGAAAAACGGTTTGAAAAATGTATTTTACCTACTTAAAATACATGTTTTAAAATTCAGCTCTTCCTTGTCCATATGTTATTTAAGGGCTGGGAGGCTCTGATGTTGTTTTATTGTTTGAAAGTTGCATTGGAAAGCTGATGTTTAAAACAGATCTGTGCCATTCAGAGCCCTGCAGCTGCTTGACAGAGGTGGGAGTCAGGGAAAGAGCCGAACTGCCAGATGGTGGGCACTCAGACTGGCTCCAGGTGCTGGAGAAAACCTAACATGCTTTCAGTATTATTTAAAATGAAATTAAGAGCAGCAGCAGAAAAATCACCCTCCAGGTTTCATATTTTACTCCGCCATTTCTCCGTGGGTGGATCAGAGACCGATCCAGACTCCTCCGGAGGTGGCCTTAGCCTTTCCAGTGCCTTAGTTGTTTTTTCAACCAGGTTCTGAAGGGCCTTGAGAATCCATCTGTAGGTGTACTGCAAGGTGAAACACATCACCCCTCTTGCCCTTCTCACTTAGCAGGAGCTTTTCCTGCCTTCCCTGAAGTATCATGTGTGCTAGGAAACTCCTCACTGTATTATAAGTAAATTCCTCTATGTTGTGCTTTGGCTTCTGATCTTTCAGCAAACTTGCTTTGAACAGGACCTCCTAAGGATCTTGTTAGCCCCTCTTTGGATAGGCAGCAGTTGGTCATTCTTGCACAAAACTGTTTCTCCATTTGCCTTCCCAGAAGCAAGCTCTGACTGATTATCACATTATTAAGATGATGAAGATGGCTGCTGACTTCTAAATCGTGCCATTTGCAATGACAGGTCAAAAATTGCCATCAAATAGCAATTATTTAGGACCTCATTGAATACAACTGGAATATGGTAGAGGTGTTTGGTTTTTTCCCGAAATGCAATGGGTCTAAAATTTTTTGTTCCTATAGGATTGCGCTAAATTCCCATGTACAGATTAAGTGGTATGTTAAGGTGATTATCCTAATTTTTCCTTATTTGCAAAACATACTTCACAAAATAACCTACACTGTCAACCAAACCCATTTTGGTTTTGGGAACAGCTGTTAGGTGCGTTTAGAGTTCAGCAACAGGAATTAAAATATGGGATAGGGATAGGGATAGTGATAAGGAGAGGGATGGGGACAGGGAGAGGGACAGGGATATGTCAAAGCACCAGACTCCTGGTTCCAGACCATCTGTCTCAGAAAGTGCAAGTTTTTAGAGCTCACTGTCATCATTAGCAGAGTAGATATTAAGTTTTTAGCATGGTACATATATTACCACACTTTGTCAAAATGTAACATTTAATCTATACTCACATATTGTAATTAGTGTTCGGGAATAAAAGAACAAGGGAAATACCAACCCCTTAATTAATCCCTATTGTTAGTTATCTACATTTTCTAACGTGGGTGAGAACCGCATTTTTTTTAACAGCTGAGTGGGATCTTAACACAGCTGTTAACATGACATCACTTGCGAATATAGAACTTCTCTCTCGATAACTGCTTGTGTGTATTGTGCTGGCTGAGAATGAATCCCCTGTGCTGTTTGGATGGTCACGGTCTCTAGGCTTCCCTCACTAGATTAAGCAGATCTTGCTGTCACATCATGGGGGGAGCACGTAATGAAATAAACCTATCAACACCCTTTGAAACAGTGCTGCAGAGCATCTCCCCGGCCGGGATCCTCTCTCGCTTTGTACCTCCACTCCTCTATGAAGTCTTCCTCGGGCACATCGCTCAGGTCGTTGCGACCGATCCCGTCAAAGAGGCCACACAAACCTTGGGTGCTGTTGAAGTCGCTGCCCGGTGTCCTCACCGTCAAACCCATTCCCCACTCGCTCACGTCGGCTCGCACAAACGCCCCTGAAGGGAACAGGATCTGAAGAGGCAGAAAAAACCCCGGTGAATTGAAGCTGTTACCAAGCTTTTTATGCAATAAAAAATGTCCCTTTCTATAAACGAAAATATCAAAGTAGGACGTTGGCGATGGCGGAGGTAATTTAAGATCACTTAGATACACTATAAATATTTATTTGTGCTATTATTTAGCTTGCTTTCAGATTCTGTGTAACTAATATCTGATAGCATTACATAAATATAAAACTGTACAAGTACTTTCTTTTTAAATTAATAATTACATCCATTGATGTTTTCCCACTGGTAAGTTACCAGCTAATTTTTGAAGCGACTTCCACGACAATAAGGCCACCCTTGTGTCTGCCTGGGAAATCATTTCTTTTAGATAAACTGCCAAGTCTGAAAAACAACTTGCTTCTCTCTGAAAAATCGTTTCATTTTCCAAGGCCGGATTACCCAGAAAATGATTGTGTTTTAAAGTGGATAAAGCAATTTTCTCATTAAAGAACTTGCGGTAGGCTTACACTGACCTTTAAAAGGAAAAAAAATTTTGAGGTTAAGACAAAGAAGGAACTGTCTGGATAATGGATTTTTTAGATTGGTGTCCTAACCAAATAATAAAAAAAAAAAATAATTTTTTTTCAACTGAAATGTATTTTTGTTTGTTTTCTTTATTTTTACAGGTAAAAAGAAAATTATTTTGAAACTGATCTGAGCCAGGAGTGGGGGTAGAAGCACTCTGTCTTGATAAGTAACCTTATTTTTTTTTTTTTTTGATCCAAAATTAAATGTTTTCAGTTAATCTTAAAAAGTATATTAAATAGTTGGAAACATCTCATTACAATAACTTCAAAATAATTATCTTATTTTTTTTAAGTCATCCCTGCCTAAGTATAATTTATTCAGCCAAATAATGTCCAATGCTTTTCTTTCTTTCAGTGGGGATTTTTTGGTCCCTTATAAGCTCCTCCCCACCAAATCTATTCATATCTGTGAAGAACCAACTAGCTTATATTTGCATTTCTGTGCTGGAATCTAGAGTTTACATTTTGGCTGCACTAAATAATATTCTTGCCCATTTTAGCTTCCCGGTCATCATTTCAGGCACTTGAGGAGCTCTCCGTGAGTGATCTCCTCGTCCAGCTGAGTGGAGCAGCAAAGTGCCACCGATTGCAATAACAGCCAGGGACAAGGCCCTCTGTGTTTTCATCAGGGCAATTAAAGCATCCTTTTTTTCAAAAATTATTGGCCCCCTGCCCTGGGCAGGGACACCTCCCACCAGACCAGGCTGCTCAAAGCCCCGTCCAACCTGGCCTTGAACCCCTCCAGGGATGGGGCAGCCACAGCTGCTCTGGGCAACCTGGGCCAGGGACTCACCACCCTCACAGTAAAGAATTTTTTCCTAATATCTAATCTAAATCTCCCCTCTTCAGTTTAAAACCAGAATAATGAAGTCATCACATAAAACGAGTTCTTTGAATACATCAGAAGATCTTAGCTGTACCTCCACCTTGGTTGTGTGTCTCACTTCCCAAAGTAAGTTTAAAAAAAAGAAAGATTCCCCAACGGAAAGCTCGAATGGCCTGATGGGTTATTTTTTTTTTCTTAGTTGTTTAATAGGTAAAGCAGGAGAACTGCAGGTGAGACAGTGGTGGGTAAGATTTGATTTCCTTCTTCAGGTAAACCTATGACCTCTAATTACATGCTTTACTACAAGGAGGGGCGTTTCCTACAAGGCTGTGTATAAAATCCTTGCAGTCAGGACTTCATGAGCTACTTCAGCCTCCTGTGCTGTCTGGATTAATATTTCCAGGTGTGGATTTATTTCAGGAATTCAGGGGGCTGTAACCCTTTCTTCTCCTGCTGCCCTGGGCAAGGTGTCCCATCTGCCACTGAGGACTAACAACTGCCCAGGTTTTCTGTAACCCACCTGGAGGTAACGCTGCTGGATAAGGCTTTGAAGAAGCTTTTTTGAGACCTCACTTTACAGAGATATATAGTGACTGGCTGCTGGAAGCTGCTGCCTGGCACAGAAAAGAGAGTGACTTCACCCCATTCAAAGCATCAGCCTTGAACGGCGCGGGAGCTGCGGGGGAGCCGGCTCCTGGGCTGCATGAGGTTGGCCATGAGGAACTGCTGAGCAAATCGGGATGCACTGGACACAGAGGCCTGATAAGGGATCATATCCACTGCTGCACAGTTCCTACAGATTCCCCTTCAGATCAGGGCAGGATGCATGTTCGTGTCCCAAGGGCATCCTGATCTGTTTTCACTGAGGCTTGCACGAGGTGTAACTGAGAATAGGGATTCCTTGCTAAGATTAGTCTAGTCATAAAACGGTAATTATATTGCATTCAGTTGCAAAGCGAAATGACAGCTTGCTTCCTGCTTTTTCTCTATTCTATAATTAACAGACTTTCAATTACTAACATACCAAGATCTATTCCAAGTGAGATCATGAGGAGAGCCAAGCACAGGCACTCCGTGCATCGTTCTGGCTCTATTGTGGACATATCTTCACCCAAAACGTTTCCTGGCAATAAGTCTCCATGATACAACTTTAGGATAATATTATCTTCTTGGCCGTAATTTGTAGCTCGTCTCCTCACCAAAGCCCCCGGTGCAGCCTGCTATTATTCTTCCCGTGATTTCACTGGATTAGTGTGGATAAGTGATACTCATGCAAAGTATGTTGCGGCCATATATTTTTTTTTTTAGGCAAATACTTTAAATTATATCAAATGTTGCACACTTGCAGCCCGTTTTCCTGGCTTGTGGGGTCTATCTAGATCTGACTCATATTGCCTTACTGTTCCACTCTAAAACTACATTATTCTGCTACCTGTGATCTTTCCTTGAATATTTATATCGTAAGCTGTGCAAAGAAATTTGCTTTATGTGATGCGGTTGGGTAGTGCCTGGCATAAACAAACTGAGAGCGGAGTGCTGTGCTGCGGAGAGTAAGTGACAATATTGGCACTCCGCTATGTCTCCAGGAAATTTCCGGAGGTATTTGTTTTGTTCTGTTTTACAGTTTGTTAAACTAACACTTTAACCAGCTTCTTCCCTGCATCTCGTTTTTCGGTACCTTTTGCTGCAGGCGCTCTTATGGCTTCAGATAGATATTTTTTTGCAGCAACTTCATTAATAATTCAGAAATATTAAACTCACATTTTTAAAGAACAACAACAACAAGAGTCCTCAAATATCCACGTACTGTTATTTTTCTCCCTCCGTAGGACTTTAGGATTTTGACATGCGGCGACGCCTGGGTGCTTTTGACGGCTAGCTGGGGTCTGCTCTCCTGAAAATGGCCATTGCAGGTGTCCAACACCACCGTGTCACCCCCTTCTCGCGCAGCGACGCCGCAATTGCAGGCGGTGGCAGAGCGGTGGCCTCCGCAGTCCCACTGCCGAACGTGGACTTCAAATGCCCGTGACACGCTCCGGCACAAAAGGAAGGTGCCGATTTTATAGTTATCATAGCGCCTACACAACAAAACACAAACAAACAAAAAAAAAGAGTATTGAGAGACCCTGAGCATCTACCTGTGATGGCCATTCGTTGGTACTCGTAGAGCAGTGCTCCTTAATTAGGCCAGCGTGGTGGCTGGCCTTGAAGGAGGGAAAAATCAACATGTGGGGAAGCGTCTCTCCGGCACCGTAAGCAAGGGAACGGCGTCGCAGTTATTAGCTGGAAGCGCATAAGAATTCATGTGAAAAGCGGGTAGCTGTCTCCCAGCTGGCTGCCATGGCAACGGGCATGGATAAAAAGGATAAACAGTTGATAAAAAGCAAATGGGAAAAAGTCCCTGCCTCCAGGCCTTAATAAATATGTTTTGGTTCTAACTGGATGCTTTACAGCATGATATTCTTCAAAGCAAAATCAGTGCTCAAATAACCTCTTCTGTGACTAATCACCAACTTTTACAAGACTGACTGTGGCTAGGTGAATACTTCATGTGAAAAACGGGGATTGTGCTGAAAAGCTCTTAAAATGAAGTTGGTTTCCCCCCCTCAAGAACTTTCCTGTAAGCACAACTTCCACTCTAAAGGGATTGGCAATCAGCGCATGGCAGCGTGTGGAACAATTTGGGACTTTCATTCTTCTCTGTACAAAAAGTCCTTGCTCCATCTGAGTGAGGCCGCGGGCAGAATAACTTGAACAACTTGGCAGGCGTTTGCCCTCGGCACGAGCCAGGTAAAACTGCTCCCGCCCGCAGCCCCTTGGATTTCCACAACAGGGACCAGCGAGAGCATCCTCCTCTCCTCGTCCTTTGTTTTCTCATCCCACAAGCTTGTCTCATTCTTCCTCTATTTTACTCTAATGTGATGTAAAGAAAACGCACCTGCATACTTCATGTGTGTTGCTGGAGTTATCTTCACACGAGCCAACAGCTGCCAGCTTTAAAAGTGATGGCTGCTTCTGCCTCCTTTGAAGGCACAGCATTGAGTTTTAAACAGGATTTTTATCAATCCATTTTTTACATGGAAACTGAGCTATAAGTTTATAATGATAAGTGTTACTCTTTTCTACAATAAAAAAAAAGGAATGTTTAAAATACCTCAACTAAATAAAAAGATTATTTTTAAGAACTCCCATATAAACATCAATATTTTTCAGTCTGTTAATGTTTCCTATACAGAGGAACAAATGGCTAAAGAACCGAGATTTTTAGCATGTATATATCTACATTTTATTCCTCTTCAGAATAAAAGCCATAGAAAGGTATGAAGCTTAAAACACAGTAAGAATTTAAACTCCAACTGCTTTTCTCTGCTAGAAAACATATCCGACTTTATCTTTCGTCTTGAAAAACTTGGTGAAGTTGGCCATAAAATGATAAGATTTTGAATAGCTCTGGCTCATCTTGTTTTCTAATCATGGGCATAAATCCTAATACCCTGCTCAGATGCTGTGGCTAAGATTGATTAGAACTAAGGACAACATAAAAAATAGATAATCTCTTTTAACATCAAGTACTAGCTCCATTTGGACATCTTCACAGGAGAGACACAGGAGACAGGATATTTTATGAGAATCACCTTCCACAGTTTTCTTCAACAGGTGGAGCTTAGAAGGAAAGGTGTTTAGAGAGCTTGATGGAAAATAAAGCGTCAGAATGGCTGTACCCAGACTAATCAGCTGTATCCGATAAATAAGACTGTATTAGCATATGCATTTGAATATCATTATGGGAGCTATTTACTGCTTAATAAGCGTTGACAGTGGACCCAATCCAACTCTCCTGGAAGTCACTTAGAGTCCTTCAATTAAGTCATGGGATAGATTGCATAGCACATAACAAATCTGCAATGTGTCTAAACTGAAGCATTCAGCTGCCTTTGAATTACTTGAATGGGTAATTGAATGTAGTCAGGTAAACTTTTGTGGCATTTATACAACTGTAATTGTGATAATGATTCTTTGGACAACATTTGAGAAATCAAATTGCAGTCCTGTGGTGCTAAAAGCATGAAGCAGAGTTACTGGAGCTCTCGCGTGAGGGAGCTCTGCGTGTTCTTTGTGAGCCAGGCGCCACTGCTGGTGTCTAAATTGCCCTCCACACTCCACTTCTCCATCCTGCTGCCCTAATAGTCTCTAGCAAAGGATGTACTAGGTGCAAAGTGGTTCCCTCCCTCCCCATCCACGTGTTGGGGTGGTTTTCAAGGAGTACATCAAGTTCTTGTCCCAATATGAAGTCATGGCTCAAGTTGTGCACTTAATCCAAGAATTATAAAACTCTCCTAAGTTTTTGGTTATGACAGTGAGATGATGTAGGAATCATTTCTGCTGGTTCACGATAAGAGAGGGACAGAAGGGAATATAAATATATGTAAACAATAACTACTAGTAGCATTAGATTAACTAACACAATGCAGTTACTATTCACCAAGCTACACTTATCTTTTTATTGGGGCCGCTCCTAAAGTTTTTCCTCCAGAGTTTTGCCACCAAATAATTTGGTTTGTTGGTGTGTTTGTGTGTCCCTCCAGGCTCCCTCTTTCCTTGCTCGTGAGAATTGTTTTGTGCTAGTTGTGACCCTATGAAGTGCTGGGTGATGCTGGAGGATGTCCTCCGGTTTCAGAGCGCTCATCACTAGGGACTGGCCACGTTGTTCTCAGGGAGTAAAGCTGCTGGGTTGTGTTCAGCAGTCGCTGGGTGCCTAGAGATGTATAAACTTCTACAGACCATCAAAAAGAACAGTACCTCTGGGAGGCCCACACATGCCCAGGGGTTAGTGGTGGGCTACTCTGATGAATGCCGCTAAAACCATCCACAAGCGTGAAGCTGTGCAAGCTGAGGGATTTTGTCGTGGTGCAGGAAATGGTGCCATCGTCTCCGGGATTATATTGATGGATAGATTAGTGTAAATGCTTGAGAAATCTCGAAAATCTTTTTTGTTTGTTTGTTTTTTTTTTTAAGTTAAAATGCAAAATAATTTGAACGATATATGTATAGTTCACCGATCAAGAAATATTTTCCTTTTTATATTTTGCCTTAAAAGGATTTTCTGCATATTTAGTTTTAAGCTAGTACTTCATATTTAAGAATCTACAATTTATGGCATGAAAAGCTTTTATATTTATAATGCGCCATAACTAGTAATGAAGGCTATACTTTTGCTTTACCAGGCTTTCACATTTGTTTAATTTAGAAGGTACTTTGCTATAAAAGGAAGTGCTCTCTCTGGATTTTAGCTACTATAATTAACGCTATTTCACATCTATGCTTCAATATACACAAATTGTGCTTACACTGTAAAATATGACACAGTCTTCTTTGATTTTTCAGTCACTTCCTTTGGTCAAAAGAATGAAAGGATTGCAAGATAAATATTTCTGCAGAAATATAGTAGCGAGAGGCATACCAAAGGGGAGTGTTATCATTAGAAGTGGGAGTTAGGCATTTCAGTTATCTAATGAATAGCTAACTACCTCAGATGTAATGTGAACTCAGTATGTCAGATTAAAAATCACTGAAAACATCACTATAAAAGTTACAAAATGAAGTATTATTGTGAAATCTTACAAGTCAAGCTATAAATTGGAAGTAATCAATTCAGTAGGAAAATTTTACTACCAAAAAAGAAATATCCACCAGCCTTTTGATTTTCATGTCACTTTTCAATTTTCCAACAAATCTGCTAAGGAAATTATTAGAATCAAGATTTTTAAATTAAGTTAAATTTTGATGAGCTTTGCTTTTCATTTAAATTTTGAAAATCAAAAAGGTTGCAAATTCGTTTTTTTTCATCCTTGCTTTTCTCCATTACGCATTTTTCCTTCTCTTTGCCGTTGCTAATGGTAAAGTCCAAAAAGGTGAGCAAGTCTGTGAAAGGCAGGGGTATCTTATGTGCATGCCCATTTGCGTAGAAATCATTCCTACCGTTTTGCTGTTGGCAATGTTCCCTATCTTCAGACTTTCCCTTGCTTTTTGTGTTACAGTCCTGCAGTGAGCCACCCCCAGCACTCGAGTGGGTGGAAAGGGTGCCGAAGAGACAACCGATCACCACCCATCCACAGCAGCTCTGCTGACAACATTTAGATCTCAGAGTCTGCTGTCTCCCGGTAAGCTGACCTGCAGGCTCTGGGGTGGAACAAATGGTTTTCCTTGGGTTATATTGTTTGATGGATGCTCTGCTGTTGATCTCAGAATCAGTTTTGATAGTTTCTTTTTTAAGCTTTGTTTGCCGCCATCTTTGTAGCAGTATAGGGGTAGGTAAAAGCTGCTATTTGCTTCAGCTCTCTTGACTAATTTTGGATGTTTCTTTTCTTTCCTGTGTAACGTTCTTATCCGAGCCTGTGTCTACTGATCACTTACAGCTGATGTAGCTCCTGATGCCCAAGAGCTGATGCTCCATGCATCCTCTCAGCCTATTGCTTCATAGATCCTAGGAGAAGTTTCTTTTCGCTTTTTCTCCTCTCTTGCTTTGCTGTTTACAATCTGCAGATTGGTCTCGTTTCTGATACCTTTTTATTACTGAGGGACGCTCATATGGTTTCTTACTTGAGCCCACAAGCTTTTTATACAATTATTCCCTTCACAATACCTAATGCGCACCCCATTTCAACCACAATTTTCCACCACGTACCCGCTCATGACCAAAGGAGGATGCTTCAGTTCCATACCTCTGTGTCAGCCTTTATCTTTAGGTTATAGGTTTTTGTCAGGACAGAAGCAGGAATTGCATTCCCCACTCCTTAAATACAGAGCTTTAAAATCATTTGCTAATGTGTTAACGTTTTTTTGGATAGGCAGACAGAGAAGTTGCTTAACTGATGTGAAATAGGGTGGCATAATCATTACAATAATTGAAAGAGAAATTATTTACAGTAATAAATGGGAATATAAGTAGGAGTAATGAGACTGTGAAATGATGGGTAAGAAACTTGGCTGAATATCAAGAAGTGATATATCTTAGTGAAATAACTTAGTTATTGAGATGGCAGAAGCCCCATCAGCTTGGCTCATTTAAAGCTACACTGGACAGAGCAGTAATGAACATCTGTCCACAAGGAAGAAGCGTGAAGTTATCGAGGGGCCAAGCTAATCCTAGGATTTTTCCATTTCAAGGCTGTGTGACTCTGAGGCAGGGTGCCACAGAAGGACAGGCTATTCCAAACTCCCTGTGCTCAAACAGAATCATAAATTCCTTAGAAACATTTCTGGGCGCTATCAATTACAGGGTTGCAAAAGGAATTATTTCAATAAAATTGCTTTATTTCATTTTAAACCTTATTTCCCATGGAAGCTATGTAAAAACGTGCTACATGGCTGAGAGTGTTCCCCCATTCCAAGGGGCACTTTTCAGTAATTTATGACTTCCTAAACACAACAACCTGGCAGATCACTGTCCACTCTTAGTCTTAAATCAGAAGGGAATATTTTAGAATATGAGTGTATAGAGAGTTTTGAAATAATATTCTAATCTAGTTTAATATCCCAGAGTTGAAATAATTTCAGATACCATGCGAATGGGAAAGTCTTTGCACCTCCTGTAGCTCTTCCACAGTTTCTACATATCAAGCAAGAAAATGTGCATGAAAAAAATACCTGACCACATTATAGACACTATTCAGCAAAACAGGAGGGAAACTGGAAAGCTGTAGATGTGCAGAGCTGATCTCCTAGCTGAGACTACCCAGTTCAGATGAAATCTTGATATGAGGCAGATGTATAACCTTTAATGGAGCCACTGCCTTTCTTACTCACAGTTCATCGGCATGGTTCTCCAGCTTTGACGTCATTTCAGACACTGCCTACAGAGCATGATGGACTGAAATTGGGACATTAGGATATCAAAATTAGAATATCATGCCTGCCGAGCCCCTGTGGATGCTGTGCACCTAAAGTCATTATCTGTGCCATTAGGAGGTTAACGACGGAATGGCAAACCTAGAATGTGATCTGAAATATTAGCAACTTTGGATTGAAACTCCAAAAACTTTTTGTTACTTTAAATAACTGGGGTAGATAGGTTCATGAATGACTAGGGAAACTAACCTAAGAAAAGTTCGGTACAGGTTGTCAAACACAAAGATACCACCTTTGGTGCATTATGTCTTCAAGCAATTTATTGCTGGCTAATATAGGAGAACATCTGGACAGTACGGGAGGATGTACAACTTTATTTTTGTACTCTTTCCCTGATATTTGCCACTTGTCATTTCTGAACTTCTTTTATCTCAGGGAGTATGGCCATCTTTATGGCTTTTTGGTTGTGATTATGGCTGTCAGCCCCATGCAGAAATGCAGCGGTGTGCGAACCAGCTCTGGAAGCAGATAGAAGAATGCAAGAACATACTTGGGCAGAGTGACTTTGCATCAGGTGTTACTAAACTGCTGGGAAGGATGCAGGCCGTCCCCATGTGCCGTGCTGCTACAGGGACATACTGGCTCCCTTAGGTGGAACTGGGGTGTTGCTAACATGACACTACATGGTGTAGACACCCTCTCAAAGTCAATAATGATGGTTCTGTTTGAAGAACATTTTGGAATCTGACCTTTGTCTTGTAAAAATTGTTCAGACTCAAACCCATTTCTGCTTCAAGATTAATCCATTTCTAGTCCTTTTTTTAAAAGGAGCATAAACAGCTGGAAGGAAACCATGTATGTTATTGAAGCACTACATTAATCACTGTAAGCAAACTAGTACAATGCTCTTTTGATATTCTAATGTAAAACCAAATGCATCCTACATCCAGTAACTGAAAACTGCAGTAATTGAGCCAAATTATTTCGAAGTAGAATACTCACCATCCATCAAATGTGATAATATGTGGATCAGTGAAAGAGTAGCAGTTCCCTGTTGGGAGGTCTCGAACTGTGACCTAGTTAAAATGAAATGTGTAATGAATACAGTCTACACAGCAGTTTTTCTTCATTACTGTTCCTCACAAAACATTAGGGGCAGGATTCATGTGTCAAGTACAAACTAAAATCTGACTTCTAAAACATGATTGCGAACGGGTACAAAATAAGCTTTGCTTTCAAACAACGGAGTTTAATCACATGCAATAAGGGAGTTCAAAGTGCTCTTATGTAATGCACTGTCTTTCTTTATCTGGTAAATGTGAAGCTTTTTTTATTAAACTTTTTCGCTAAGAAGTAGATCATTCACTGAAATTATCAAGAGAGTAGAGTGCTCATTAAATTGTACTAATTTTAATGCCTGAAGTATGGTATAAGGTATGCTGTAATTAAGTAGCATTAGCATATTTTAGTAGTCGTCACTGCCTGCCCCCTAATTTGACCTTAAATTTCCTGATAAGGCATCTAAATGGCTGATTTTTTATATTTGACATGCAGGTTATTGATCAGGTAGTGGCGATGAGGGCCCAAATCAGGCTGCTGGAGCTGTGTGCTTTTGGCATGTGAATAAAAGAGGAAAGGATTTACAGAGATCTTCAGCTGCATCGGCTCTTGGTTACTTGGGCACAAGCTGGGTTATGGACAAGGTCTGAGAGTCCTGGTGCCCTGCAAAGAGCCTGCGAAAGCCAGAGGAAAGGCAACTCCCTTCGAAGCTGCAATACCTGAATCTGGGGCATCACTTGGCCATGTCCGCACGCCATGGTGTTTTTCCATACTCTGCTATCCAGCTCTCAGAAATGCAACTCTGGGTTGTGTAGTGATTTGCCATATGAAGAGCTCCCAGTCCTACTGGTGGGAGTGATGAAGAATTGCCATTTTCCCATATCCAGCCTGCCAGGCTGGTTTCTTGGCCAGGGCTGTTAATTCTTTGCCCACTCTTTGCCCATGAGAAATCCAGAGGTGCAATCCAGTTAGTTCTGCTACGATCCGTGGAGCGGGGAAGAGGAATGGCTGCTATATCTTTGTGCGGTCTTGCAGTGACAAAGCAGAACTTAGCTTTTAGGAGCAGTGGTGAAATTAAATAAATGAATGAGGGTGAAGGCAGAACCACACTGCCTGACAAAATTCCTCACCTGCGGCAATACATCATCTGTATTGCAAAATGCCCCCTAACCATCACAGAGAGACATTGCTTGGACACCCACTGGTGTCTGGCACACCAAACTATTAGAGTGCCAGTCTTGAGGACTGAAAAATTGAACACCCCTTTGAACAGTGTTTTGATCTGAGGTCAGTTGTATCATTTGTATCTACAGTGTGATACAAAGAAGTGTCTCAGAATTTTCCCATTTTCTCCACGGCCGCAACCTTCCTAAGTAAAACCTTTGCACAAACAAATCCATGTGGCCCTTTTCGCTCTGCTCTTTTCTTGCATGATACCAGCAAAGAATCCAAGTCCTAGTTGTTGGCAGTCTCGGTTTTCAGCAGAAATTCACTTTATCAGGTGTCTGAATGTGTCAGGATGTTCTGCCTACCATTTCCATTCAATTTTCAGATAAATCAAAAATATTTGACCAAGTCTGAAGGACTAAAGATTATGTGGATTTTAATATATGGATTTTTTCCTTGATATGTTGCAGGAACTGTGTTACATTAACGCCTCTAATTAACTGCAAAGCAGCAACGGAGAAATGATGGGGAGGGAAGGTAATGTCTATTATGTTTCCATAGATCAAGTTTTAACTGAGATAGATAGAATTTATTATTAAAATTGATTAATTCCATTTCACACTTGCTACATTTTCATATTTTAATGGAAGCATTTGTAACTTCAAGAAAAAATATGGGTATGTGAGTGTACTACATGGAATTAGCTGCAATTTCTGATTTAAGAATGTTAAAAAGTTTAAAAGAAGTCTATGCCGGAGAGGAAAGGATATAGTCACGTGCCAGGCATTTTACCTTTGAAGACAAAAATTCTTTTGGTCCAGTTTAATCTCATTCTCTCATGAGCAAATCCACAAAAATCAGGGCAGTGAAATTATAGATTTCATTGGGGGTTTGTTTTTGGTTCCTTAAAATATACCAGCTTGGATGTGCCACTCCTCTGAGAAATTTAGCTGAGTCCAATCCATGTTCTGGTTTATTCTCTGGGGTGGTGGGATTACGGCTCTCAAACCTCCAGGCCGAGGCCCTGAAACAACTTCACAGACAACGGGCTGGTCCCTGCTCGCCACGCTCCTTTCTAGGCAGGGAAAGCATGGCTTGCCTCCCTGATTGATTCTTATTATTTTTATTTTGGACGTTTTGTACAGGGATAAATGAAGGGACGGAGCAGCCGCATGTGTCATCGGAGGTGTCCTGGTGATTCCTGGCACCGCCACAAATTGAACATGGAGGTGCTGAGTCCTGGTCCTCCTTTCTCATTACCGAGGCACTGCTTTTCCTCTGCTTTTTCAGAAACTGTTCTCCAGACCCTCAGTTTTCCCTCTCCCTCCTTCTCAAAAATGTGCTAATTTCCTAAACTGCATTCTCTCTGTCTCTTTCTCTCTCCTCTTCCAGCATACACAAATTTGCCTGGTTACATCTATAATCCAGCATTCAGCCTTACTGATGTGCTGACTAATAATCAAACCTAAATCTGTTAATGCAAAAGGCAAAAGGCTTTACATGTTAATTTTATTGGCATATAAAGAGGCTGGTTTGGTTTACTCTGCTGACAACAGTCCCCAGATGTTTATATGGTTAAGTTTTAGCATTGTTTTCTGCAGTACTAAACCTCCCATTTAAATTTGACACATTTTCCACATTATTTTAGGACCCAACCTTCACATCCTTTGGTGTGTAAGCCCTCCAAAGAAAATCCCTCCGTCTGACTGGCTCGGCTCGGATGCGGCTGACGCGGTTCCCATCCTGAGCAAAGTCTGTCACGGCTGTCACTGTCACCGCGGCTGCTGCACAGCTGCTTTCCGAGCAGGGCGCCCGCAGCAGATCCACCTGGCATGCCGAAAGGGCAATGTTTGGGGGCCCTGGTAGTTGGCTATCTAAAATGAACACAAACACTGAGTCTGACAAGAGTTATCCGAACAGTTGCCCATACACCGTTTGCCATCCAACACAAATGTTTCACATTCCAGGACACATGTGCCTTGAAACCAGATGGGGTTTGCATGAAGGCAGTTGTGACTGACTCAATCTGGCATCCCTCTGCACATTTTACTCTGCTTTGGGTTTGTTGTTTTTTTTTTTTTTTTTCCCTGCAGTAGACAGTTTACTAAAACTCAGTGGTGCTTTTCTTTCCACAGGTGCTAATATTTCTGGAATGACAGTCTTATCTTTATGGGTCCGTGCCCAGGGAATGAAGATGAGTAGTTCTCATGACAAAGAAAGAGATGAGTCTGTGTTTCTGGAAAACATTTATCTTTCACTAGCTTTATTATAAGGAGGTATCTGCTGAGAGTTATTTAATTTAAAATAAACGGAATTTTTGATCTGGAAAGGGAGGGTTCTCGAGTCAGTTTATTGTGAACTTCAGATCCACAATGGGAAGGCAAATGCAGCAGATTTGTACTTGTATTTTTGGCTTACCCAGGTTATAGTGCTTTTCTTTCCAACCTGTAAAATGATGGTAGTTTTATTTTTATCTTTCACAGAGGCATTGCGTAGATAAATTCACTAAAAAAATGTGGAAGAGTAATAAAATATGGTGGTACCAGCTATGTAAGTATCTGTTATGGGTAGGAAAGTGATGGGTGGTGATAAAATCAATATGGCAATGATAACCCAAGTCATTCATTCATCTCGGCCTCTGCACATCATATCTCTCCGAAAGGGACTTCTTCTAGGTGCAAGACTAGGAGTGTCTACTTCGTTTGTGCTGGGCATTTAGTTTTCTGTCCTGGACCAATAGTTGTCATCTAAAAAGAACAGAGTTCTAGAAATGGTGTCAATCGAATTAATCTAATATGAAAATATCAAATTTTCATACCTTTTTTCCCATTTTTAGGGTTGCTTAATTATTTATAAGAGATGGCATTCAAGTATTTTAAGATGGTATTTCAAACACGATCAAATAATCAATGTTTTATTCCTTATGGAAAAAACTCATAAAATATAATTTAAATTAACCATGTAGAGTTCTATAAGAACTGAACTAAAAACCTGCAAATATTAATAGCACATTATCTCTCATACCAAATCCTTAAAGGCTGCCTCACTTCTTATAGAAAAGTCCTGGCTCGTTTTCAAGGTTCTTGATTCAATTAAATTGGAGGTTTCCATGAGGAATAGTTATTGCCATTACAGCCCCATGAGCTGTGCTCACAACCCAGAACAAAAGTTTAAAAGCAAAGAAAATCATCTTGTCAAAATAGTAATGATAAACTTAACAGAAGCCGAACTCCAGTGGCTCTGCAGTGCCTTGGCATTCATTATGATATTGTCTGAACTTAGAGAGATATTTCTGTGCTTGTAATTAGCTTTCTTATCACTTATTCCCTACATAATTAGCACAACAGTGTTGTTATATTGATTCAGTCAGACAAGGAGCTTGTCAGTTAATTTATTTGGTATAAACGAATCTCAGCTAAAGTTGTTTTTATTTTCAATGTATAGCACTGTGGCTGACATTACTTTATTTCGAAAGCCCACAGTGTTCCTTCAAATAAACTAACGGACCCTACAGACAACAAAGGCACAAAACAGACATGCCGTTATGCAAACACACAGCAGCAGAGAGTCAACCTTAAGTATATACAGACATCTCAATTGATCATAAACAGCCCAAGTGTCATGCAAGGAAAGAGCCTCAGGATGGAGCAATCAAGGGCTAGAGCTGGTTATTAGTTTAAGCTGCAGAAATGAGTTGATTAAAACGAATGGAAATCTTCCACTTTAGTGACAAGTTCCTTCAAAGATTAGTTAGTTGGTTGAGTTCTGCCTCCATCCTGGGACCTCTTGGTACCAACACGTCAAGCCCATTGACAGCTTGAAAGTAAAGCTGCTTCTGCAAATCTTGCCTCCCCTCTTTCTTCCAGTCAGATGCACATTGTGGGACTGGAGAAGACCCTGGCAAGGGGTCAGCATCACTCCCATCCATCAAACTCAGCCTCCCCGACTTGAGAGCTCCCGGACCATGCATTAATTCTCGCTGAGATGGCTTTATCAATGCCTAAGAAAATGGGAGTTAAAAAATCTACCTTGATAGCTAATGTGACTAATTCTCATTCAGTCCTCATAAACGGTAGGTGCCTAAGTTGCTTGGAGGCTGTGGGGACACCCCACCACACACCAACCTGCGTTATTAGCTACCTCAATATTTAAGAAAATCTATTCCTGTGAGCTCAGTGATTGTTTGCCTGATGGACCAGCAGAGACTCTAAGCCAAATCAATATGTAGAACAGAGCAGCACCCAGCCATGGAGAAACGCAAAGCACTCCACATACGAGAGCCAACACAGCTGCTGGAACCATAAGGTGCCGTTCAGTTTAAGATCATTGTGTTATGATACCATTTGAATTATTTTTTCCTTCTGTCTAAGTACTTGGCTGATGATGGCAAGAGAAAGAAGAGGGATTTAGAAAGGAAAAAATATCGGGAACTATCTGGCTTTTGCCAATGTTTTTTTTTTTAAGCTGGCTTTTTGTGCATAGAGAAACTCTGGCTGTAATCCTATGTCTAAACAATTTTCTCATTGAATCACCTATGGAAGAGAAATAAACGCCTTGTTAGAAAAATGGTTGGGTGCTTTATTTAGTGCAAAGGGGAAGTAAATGTATATAAACCCCCCCACCCCTTGGTTAGACATGATATTCCACCAGATTAACATATGAGGAAAGCATTTACTGACTAAAAAGGCAAGAATTTTCTAAGGAACGTTATCAATGTTTTCAAGTAAAAAAAATTACCTTTAGAAAGAGGAGAATATGTAAGCATGATTTTTTTTCTTCTATATTAAGTTAGATAAAAACTGTTAGCCAGCAAAAGAAAGAAAAAAGGCTTCAGCACACATTTACTGAATAATAAATCTGCAGGCGAGCTTCTTATTGATAATTAATGAAATTATTCTACCTAAGACCAGTGCTGCTACAAAAACTTAACATGGAATTTTATACTCCTGGAATTTAAAGTAAGTTATACTCATAGTTATTTCACCCATAAATCTCAAAGGATCACCTTTCAGGTTATTGCTAGTCAGATTTTTATTTTTTTTAATTTTTTCTCAAAAACCTGAGTGATATTATCATCTATTTTATATTACAAACAAATATATGGCCTAGTGTGTTGATTGTATGGCTTCTGCCCTTTGTTGTTATTTAAGTCTTATAATTTCTGTTGGAATTCATCATAAGATAAATACAGGAAAACGTTATCACATAGTTTCAAAACTAACATATAAAACTCTTACCCAAATCCTCAGTACTTAGCTGTAAAGTAATTTTACAGGAATCATCTTGCCCAGGACAGGCAATGGGTACAGTGCTCAGAATGGACAAAACGTGCTCTTTGCCATCCTCTGCAATTTGTAACGATTCTGGTAAAAACTGGAAATAAGAAAATCATTTTGTCAGATTAATTAGGCAATACCGATATTTATGAAATTTTGAGTGTTTTTAATCAATTATGAAAAGATAGAATAGCTTGTAAAATAATAATAATCTTCATAATAACTTTATAAGGTGAAATTGTTGTTAAAATACTTTAACATTTTTGGTAATTAAGAAAATATTTGCAGTTGTCAGATATCGTGTCTAATTGCTTCTCGTCTCCTAATCTCAAAAAAGGTTTTTATTAAGCCTGAAAATAGCATGATACCATAGAATTTATTAATTTTTAATGTCCCTGGTTAAAAGGAGCTCCTGTTCCAATGCACTAGGAGATATATCAGCAATATTCACAGCCTGAAGTATGGCTTTGCCTCATGGTCATGGACTCTGTGTTTCTACTCTGCCCCAGGTGCAAAGTGAGTGGAATTTTTGCCGGATTCCTCTTCCCTGCTATGGCAGGAAGGACGATTTCTCCGTAAATAATATGTTACAGCTTCAGTGGCTGGTGGGCCGGGGAGAGAGCTCAGGTTGGGCCATTTCTGTCTGTCTGTTCTCCTGGAGCAAGAGCAGAAAGAGCACTCGGGGCCAGTCAGCAACGGGAATTTCCATTCCCTGGGCAATTCTGACATTTCCAAAAAGCCTCAAACTATTCTTCAAGCATTACGCAGAATGGGTTGGTGCCAGATTTTTCAAACACCATTCATGGAGGCGTGAAGCTTAGATACTCAGAAGATCTCAGATTCTCCTGGACTGCCAGATTGACAGGATTGAGAGGGATTAGACCTGTTTTTTTTCACTCCGTATGAATTTGTCTTCAGCAATTTGGTTTTTGCAGTGCCTGACCACAAGAAGATGATGGATAAAACCTAGTTTTTCTCTTCACTTCTTTCTGGTTTAGATACAATGAAATTCTGCACCCTTGTAGGTGTGTCTTCCCATTATACATAACCACCAGAGTACTTTGGGATGTATTTTTGCACATTCTTTATGGTGCATTAGCGTCAACACCTGCACAAGGTGCTGATGGGTGCTTTAGGGTGTTTTACAAACAGACTGAAAGCCATCTAATTTATTAAGACATTTTCTCAAAGTGAACATAAAAGCAGCACTGGTTATGATGATCAAGGTTTATGTTTCTGTGACTTGTTTTTACAAAGCATGTCAGATAATGTATAAATATTCCTTAGGGATAATGTATAAATATTCCCAAATCAATAAATCAGTACCATCGGCATTACCTTAATCCCAGCATAGAAACCTTTGCTCTCTTCAGGCAACGACTGCCACTCTGGAGTGTCCCTCGAAAAAGCGGTAACAGTGCAAAAGACCTGTAATAAATAAACAGCATATGCTATAGCTTTTTTTTGAAGAAAATCCATATAATTACGCATCTTCCTCTTGATCAGAGTTGTTAGGCTTTTATTCTACTGTTGAAACTAATTTTGGGGTTTAGACTTTAAAAAGGTTTTTGCATAAATCTTGAGATTTGCAAGAATTTTTGATGCGTTTAATAAGCAAAGAAACATGGCTTCTGTCTGCGCAAGTCTGAGCATCGAATGCTTACAGTGTGTTTTCTTCTGCAGTTTTCCAAGCACCTTGGTTAATGATATTAACTTATTTTAATTAGGGAGAATTACATTGTTCATAGACGTTACTGTCAGGATTAGGACACTAGCCCTTGGGATCCCAGACTTCAGTCTGTCCACTGGATCAAATATCCTCTCTATGTACCATGTTTGTAAGCAGTTTTTTTCATTTTAATTAGTTCGACAGTCATCCGGTCTCAGAAATTGTGTCAGCAATTTAAGAAGCTCCTTTTTTTTCCCTTATTGCATTATAAAAGATGATGCAGATGTGCCTACAGGGTTTATATTGTAAAAATAAAATAAAAATTTCCCCAAACCAAAAAAAACCACAAACCACGAAACACAACGTACCAAGCCATTTATGTTTTGTTCCTAGCACAGTCACGCAACCTTTATCTCGGCTGAGCCCGCATACCATCTGCCATCTTAATGTTTCATTGGTTTCAGAAAACTCAAGCTCCTAACATCATTTCTAGGATCATAAGATTAAACTACAGAAATTTTCCTTAAAGCAAACGACAGTAGGCTCTGAAACTGCACTTCCGAATTATTTTTTTCTTGGCCTCTTCTCTGAAATGGAGTAACAGATTGTGACATACTAAATCAATTCCAAATAGTCAGATGGCATATTTGTAGCTACTGCCTTTTTTAAGCCACGAGTAACCCATGAGGAGGAACTGGACCAATCTAATTTATTTCGTGTGGTGATAAACACCTTTGGATAGAATTTCCAGCACCACTCATTGCCCATGCTGCTCTTGGTAGCTCTCACCTGCCGGCTCAGGCATGACCTTCATGACCAGTGGCAACGAAACAGGTCCAAACCCAAGATATTCCCAGGTTCATATACAGTCATATGGACATGAGTTGCATAGCACTCTGGAATATTCCTTTTACCACCTTAAAAATCTGTCTTCATTCCCTTCAAGTCATGAATTTCCTCCAAACTGAAGAATCCTCTTTCCTAACTTATTTGGGCACAACAAAAATGCCCCACCGGCAATACAGTGATATTTCTATGGTTACGGGAAAAATCAAGTGTTTTCTGTGCTCTTCAGATGGACTATTTCCAGTCCAGCTCATTCCCAGGTTTCTGTGCCTTTTGGGCTGTTTGTGTCTTCATAAAGTTTCTCACTCTTTCGCTAACATCTCCTGCCATTTTGGCCCAGTGAACGTGGTGTTATTTGTTCTGTTAACCAGATGGAAGCCTTGAGGTCATACTGGGTGTACTGGGGGAAAAAAATTACAGAGACACTTTACAGTTAAAATTCCTCAGGTACTTCACAGTTAGCCAGCATGCCTCTGAGGGAGAACAAGTCTTTGTCTTCTCAAGGTGATAAACCCCTGTTATTATTAGATATTTATTATCTCCAAGCATTCCCCAAAGGCTCGTGTTCAGCTTGCAAAGTTTTCAAAAAAGTTGTTGTGCTGGGTGGGAAGGCAGAAAGCGAGTGTTGATCTTCCTCCTGCTGCTTCTCCTACAGCTGCCATGGGGAGAGTCTACAAAATCGGGATCTGACAAGGCGGTGACAACAGAGTTCAGACAACGTGTATTCCCCCTAGTGAAAAAAAAAACAACCCAACAATCCCCTTGCAGAGCTCATTGAGCAAATCCAACGCACCTGCATTGCCGATACTATATTTAGACTTGCCGGGTAAGTGTAAGCCAGGCTGTTTGCACTTTTGGCTTTGATGCTTTTTACCAAAAATATGCAGAGGGAGACATCCCTCTGAGCACGCCACGTGGAGCATTCCTGCCAAGGAGGGAGCTGTAATGAGAGGCAGCAAGGTTGCACACGAGGTTGCCCGCCGCCAACAGAGGCATCTTCAGGTGATCTTCCCCAAAGTGACATCCTGGGAAATGCCAGAACCTCATTCCCTGCAAGCATTGTGTTTTCTCACATATATATTTTAGAGGTATATTTTATTGATAAAGCACTGAACACTAAAATCAAAAATTACTCTGTAACAATACACTGAGATATTCTTAGCCTATCAGTCTGTTCCAGTTCTGTCTTCAGCACTTTCGGAGACGAGCGCAAACTTTGCACATTCAAAATGTACGGACAGCCGTCATGAGCTACATTTTATTTCTGTCTTTTATATCATTCCTCCCCTTGTAGTGCCTTTACCTTGTTAGGTGCACGCTTCACTTCACAATCAGCAGATATGTTCATCGGCTACTGAGCTACAGGTTGACAGTTTGTCACATAATTATTATGATAGTCACTCCGAGGAGGTTTTTTTGCCTTCAGCTAAATACTACCTCTTTTTCTCCAGTTCAGTAATCAACTTTTTCTTTCTCTTCTTCTCCCCCCCCGCCCATCTCAGGATGCAGCCTTTTTAAAGCAAAGAGATAAAAGCACCACTGACAGCACTATGCTGATGGTCGTGACAGGTTAGGCAGTATTTTTCCACAAACTCATCGGATCTGTTAAAAATAAAATTATAATTTTTCATTGTTGCTTTTAAAGGGACAGAAATGTAAGGGTGTCCT
Organism: Dromas ardeola; assembly: GCA_013398915.1. NCBI lineage: Eukaryota > Metazoa > Chordata > Aves > Charadriiformes > Dromadidae > Dromas > Dromas ardeola. The sequence continues at coordinate 204,647 of VYZM01012189.1, read as the reverse complement.
TGGACAGGATGACCAGATTGCTTCTGGACGTGGGCTGCTCCCTTTCCCCCATGCACCAGAAGATCTTCCCACAGGGTGGAAAACTATTTTTAGGCCCAAAATCCTGATAGAAAAAGGCCCCGGTACCTAAGAAATTCCTCCTTTCCTGTGTGTTGGAGCAGATTTCCACCCTTAAGTGGAATCAATCAGATTACTTCCCACTTTGCCATGAACCCTGTGAGCAGTGTGTTTAGCTAAAAGCAGAAATCAGTCATTAAATTTGGTGGGGGTCGGGTAGCTCTGGGAAACAATATGGGGAAGTATTTTAATCCCAGGACCCATCACCATCTCTGACAAATTTCCCTCTAGCAACTTGCATGTCAAAATGTGGTGGGGTTTTTTATCAGAGCTCTCAGAATCCAAAGTTCCCCCAAATCAGTTGTTTATACTCATTTTGAACATAAAACTGCCTCCAGTTCCACCCTTTTCCGTGCCCCTAATTACTTCTGAGTGTAGCACAGGGATCCTCTGCGGCAGCTTGAGCGTGTAGTGAGAGACGTGGGGCCGAGGGCAGAGACAGAAAAGCTCAAAGAAAGTCGCAGTCACGTTTGTTGACATCTTCAAAGGCGGCGTCCATGGAGGTGGGGGCGCGGAGGGGGATGCTTGCTGAAGCATCCAGCCTGCCCGTGCCTCCCATTTCATCAGCCTCTCCCAGACATGCTCAGATAAAGGGTTGGGCTCCCAAAGGCAAAACAGGAGATACTTGTTTTGTGATCAAAATCCATCCCTGCTCTTCAGTCATTGAAGGCATCTAGGTTTGACGGGTAATTTCGGGGGCTCTCAGAAAGGCCAACCTCAGCTGCACACTTCTCAAAGCCCTAGCAGAAATGGTGCCACCACTCATCTCAACAGTATCCCAGGGACAACAGCACTTGGCAGATGGGAGTAATGGGCTTGGTTCTGCCCATCAGGACCACTCACGTGTTTTAGCTAAACAGTCACCAGACAAAATAAGCAAATGCACGTGCCAGTCCCTGGCTGCAGTTGAAATATTTACTTTTACTGCTAGTGATCTTTCAACTACATACATCCAGGTACATCTGAGTAGGATTTGAAGGTCTGGATTAAAAAGTAGATGGATGCACTTTCCTGACCCAGACACCCAATCTCCTGAGAGGTGTGGAAATTCAAGGATGCTGCTCTGGACAGTCATTTCTGTTGGCCACATGTGGTGACCTCCCATCTCAACATCAGGTACCGTTTAGGAATACCCACTTCTTCCCATTCACTGGGTGGGGAAGGCAGCATGCTGCTGGTAAGGTTCAGGTGCCTAAGCTGCGGGTGATTAACTCTATTAACTCCAGGATTGGATCTGCCCTCCTAGCTACATCACCCTTGTCAAAAGGCAGGCTGGGGCTGCAAGGGTAAGAGTCATTCAGCCACCCTCATGGCTTGCAGGTGAAGGGCTGGGCAGGGAATCGATCATGCCAGGGAAAAGGGTGTCTCGCAATGGCTATCAAAGCCTCCGAGCTGCTGTTGCCTGCTCTATTAAACACTAATGGGCCAGGGTTAGAAAAGCCTCCAGGAGTCGCTCTGCTGGGAGCTGGGGAGTGTGGGAGGGAGCCTTGATGAAAAGAGCAAAGGATGAGCAGAGCTGGAGGATAGCATTTCTAGGGGAGCCAGAGGAAAAAGAAAATAGTTCTCATTAGCTTAAAGAAATGATCTGGCTGTAGGTATTTGCAGAAAGGGGTAGGAACAAAGTCTCTGGAAAGGCTTTCCAGAAGGGTTAGGGGGAAGGGGAAAGCAGGGACAATTCTGACTTTGAGTTAATTAATAAACCAGACTTTAAAGCTTTTGAACACAAATTGCTCCCTGTGATGGGCTGTTGGCTGCAGAAGGGTGGGAGCCGGTGCAGCAGCATGACCTGACGCTGCGGGAAGCCCAGCTCAAGTCACTCTGCTACTTGCTATATATAAAGAAGGCAGCTCCTTCTAGTTGCCAAATGGCCAAACAGTGTGTGGAGGCTGACTGTAGGTCATTCATCTACTAATGAGAGAAACTTTCTCAGGGTAGTAGCGAGGTGTCTTATCAGCTGCAGAGTTTTGCTCATCGTTTGTCTGACCCTTTCTGCTTTAAAATCTCTGTCCAAGCCTACCCAGAACTCTGTTTCTGCAGGGATGCTCATCATTTTCTACCTGAAAGTTGAGAAAGAAATTGTAAACTCAGGTGTGACCTACAAATAGGGAGGTCTTCCTATTTCTGTTGTTGATTTTGTCAAGTCCAGTCGTTGGGATGGGATTAGTATTTAAGCAGGGGGAAAGTTCACTTCTCTTCCCTTGCGAGTGAACATTAGTTATTTTCTATACTGAGGCACTAATTTACAGTCTCTTTGGCTGGGGTATATTCTTCTGCTGTTGGTGAGTGCTATGTGAAACAGCCACTTCGAGCACAGAGCTCGGAAAGGCCAGTTTTACTTATACATTTTTATTTTACAATGTGCATCATAGTTTATGTACGGTGACAATTGCTCCTTGCCGTATGAACTTTTGGATTGCTGTGCTGAGCAAAATCTACACGGTTTTCCTCTAAACACCTTTCTTTCTTAGCATAACTCATTACTCACAGTGTGCTGTTATAATTTATAGATGGCTGTGCCTCGAGGAATGAAATGACCTCTGTCACTATCACATAAATAAGGCTTAGGAATGCCAGAATTTTCATATCAGATGGAGTAGGTTTCTTTCAGCATTCATATAGAAATAGCGGCAAGTTATAGATTTATTTAAGGCTGCAATAGTTTTGCAAATGTTATGCTGCCAACATTACTGTCTGAAATAACAAAATTGGAGCCCAAAGATGGGGGAGAAAAGCACACATGATGGCTATTAAAATATAACTGGCTGTTTAGTCAATACAAGTTCAGAAATGTCGGCCGGTAAATCTCAACTCTTCTCTAAGGTTTGACTGCGTATTAAAATATATCAATAGATATTCTATTATGTGACTAACCCAGTACCTGGAGACTTTCTGACAGATAAAAAATAGCATAGATACCAATCACCTATAAGGTGATTAAAAAAAAATCTTTTTGCTTGGCTGTAGTTTTTTGTCAAGGAATGAACAGAGAAGATGCTGATTTCAGACTATGAAAGTATTGAGGCCAAATTCAGGCTAAGTGCAGGTAAAAGAAGAGTAGGTTAAACAAAAGCAATCAGTTTGCAAAATGCTGCAAATTCTGCATCCTTGGGGGACAAATTCTGCTCTGAATACCACCCATGCACCTTGGTCGTGCACAGACGTGGGGATGCTACCACTGGGTTGTACACAGAGAAGGGGAAGGAGGATTGGAAAGTGTCCCCGATTCATTGTCTTCTCTCTAACATGGCTTTTATCCGTGAGGATCTGGCTTTCCTTCAAAGCTGCCTGAGAAAAAAGCCTTCCATCTACGTCTTTCATGGACAGGTAGAAGGTTATAAACTGCCCTTGGGAGGTGGAGTTTGGTCCCCAGGGCCTGACTCTGCTTTTAGTGGCATCACCTTTCCTTTGTGGTGACCCTACCAATGCTTACTAAGTTGCTTCAGGCTTACACCAATGGAATGAAAGGAGACTCTGCCCCTTTGTGACTCTTCTCAGACACCCAGAGTGGGATGGCAAACACGGCTAAATGCTTTTCTTAATCTTTATTATGTAAAACTGAATTCCCAGTTACAGCTGAGGCTTCATTGCTTACTTTTCACCAGTGGTGATTTATGGATAATTATAATTAGTCAAATAGGCCATGAAGACCTTTAAAAAAATCTAGCAAGGAAGAGAACATTTTAGTCTCGCTAAACCCACTAAATTAAACATGTAGTTTCAGCAGAGGACAAAGAAGGGCTTACTGAAAACTTAATATAATAAAAATGGTCTTATAAAGATTTGGTGATGTTACTAGTTAACAGAACTATATTTTCTCTGGATCCCTCAGGATTGTTAAAACTAGATTTGAAGTGATTGCAAGTGAAATTATTTTGATGAAAATATCTCTTCGTAACACAAACTTGTCTTAAACTGGCAGAATCGTCTGCCTCGTGTTATATTATAAGTGAGGGCAGCATCAGTCAGATTCTGAACTCAGGAGGCATAATTACAAGGAGAAGTGAGAAAAAACTGTCTAGATTATGCTGCTGTTATAAATGACTCATCCTTTCAAGAACTGGAAATTCACATTTCTTAAATATCTTCAATATCTCAAAGAAGAGCTGCAAAATGCCAAGACTGTTTCCAACCTACTTTTAACAGAAGGGTATTATCCCTGTTTATTCTTTCAGCTCATTGTAGCATCGCTAATGGCTCTCTGCCTATAAAAGTTATGAACCTAATTTAACTTTAAAAGTCTTGTTTCTGTACAATGAAAGGCCATGAATTCATACACAAGTCAATTTTTTTCACATCTTGTATTGGTTTCTGTTTTGTTGTTGTTGTTGAAACTAGATCTGTGTTGCTATGTAAGCCATCAAATATACTTCTTAAAGATTGTTTTGTAATGAACTCTATCTTTCAGTATGCTATTGAGCCAAGAATTTGGAATCAGAGAGGCAGAACACCATGAAAAAGACCATAAAATAAACCTCCCTCTATTTTAAAATGTACCGTCCTTCTTTTCTGTGAAAAGATGTTATTGTGTCTCTGGTCCATGAGTATAAAAATTACTGAGTGCATATAGCCGAGCCTGCCTCTACTGCAAATTCTCGTTGCTGCAAGATACAAAAAATACTAAGCAAAAATCAGCTCAGGCACATGTACCTACTACTCATACCACCTTCATGGCATTCAAGCTGTAATGTAAGTGCAAAGATTCAAGTTGCCTTTAGAAAATAGCAAAATGGATAGCTTCCGTGAACTTGCTGCGATTCAAAGAATTGTTACAGCTCCTGAATCTGGTAAATGCTATTTAATAATCTTGCTGTGAAACAGTTTTAGTGGGTTTTTTTCTGCAGTAGTTTTAAGTATAATGAGTGAGGAGCAGCACTCATAAAACCACCACAAAGACTGAAGAAAAGGATTTGATGCCCCTGAGTGTTTGGCCTTTTTTGCTGGAGGGGGGGTGGCATTACCGTGTCTCCCAATCTGAGATTTCTGCCGTTCACCTCGGCGTAGGAAAATGACTGCAGGGTGGTGTCACGCTGAATCTGCTCTTTCTTGCCAGGGGTGGAGAGGCGCGACCAGACCACCAGGTATTGCAGCGGTGGCTTCGCAGAGGGGCGGCTGTAGGAGCACTTGAGGTGGACGCGACCGTGCACAAGCTCGGGAGTTATCGCTGGTTGCAAAGCCAGGCTTGTGAGTTTGTCTGGAAGAAGGAAACAAACGAAGAATGTAGCACAAAACGTTACTTTAATAATACAGCTGTTCACTCAATGAGAGGATTTCAACGTTACTAAACATGGGGGTAACGCTAATTTTTGTATTCTTGTGATTTGAATTGTAACCATGGAAGCAAGGAAATGTATTTCATATTAAATGTAAAAATCTCTAATTGTGTACTGACTGCCTGTTGTTGTTATAATATTTGACCTGTTTTTTTGTGTTGTTTTTTTTTATTTATTTTGCAGTAAGAGAAATGTTATTGAAATGAAGCACTCGGATTAATACAAATTAATTACTCTGGCAAAGGCCATCAGCTTTGCATTCCCCTGAAGCACAGCCTTTTGAACCAAGTTTTGCAATAAGTACAGAAGAGATATGAGAAATAATTATTTTGCAGAAGTAAACTGACTCTCAGAGAGCACCCAGCCCATATTGCCGTGCTGTGAAAATCCTTTCCAGGCTGTTCTGGGATGTACCTAGGCTGAGTCTGCTCAATAAAGTCTCCCTCTGCCCAGAATAATGCCACTGCTCTAAAAATACAGCCTGCTTTCTGTAGCCTTCAACAAGTAATGAAGTCTGAAACTTTTCTTCCTGTTAAACTCACCTAGAAAGTAGAAACAAAAAGATGTATAATACTGTAGGGTGATGTTCTTTCATCTCTGGAGACCTGAACTCAAACGGAACATGAAGCTGGTGTAGATGCTTTGAAAGGATAAATTAAGTAACTTTTTTGGAGGAGCGTAGAAAATATTATGGAAGCCCAAGAGAATAAGGTATAAGAATGAAGAACCAATATGTTAACAGCTGTCCAGGGCAAATAACAGGAATTAAGAAAAAGAAACAGGTTAAGTAAAATATGAATAATGGCCCGTTGTTTATATCCTTTTCTCTTTTGTTTCTAAGGGAAGCTGCCTCAAACCATGGCTCACATCATCACTTTCTGCCGGAAATTACTCCAGAAGGACAAAGTTAGGTGATCAGCTCATGGGAGGATGTGAGCAGAATTGCAAGCACATACGCCGCTTTTCCCAGCCGTGTCCTTTCTGCCAGGCCATGAAGCTTTAAATTCATTTTCTTTTGCAGCTAAGTGCTGACTGGTGTCCTGTTCCCAAGCCTCTAAAGGATGGGACTGAGATACTGACCCTGGCAAGAAGCCATGATGGTTCTAGCTGGACCTGGACCTGGACAGAGGCTCCTGTGATGCAATGTTCACAGCTGAATTTAAGACCGTGAGTTAACAACTCCCAATAAAAACCTTCAGCTTCAGGTGTTTCCCATCCAATACACGATACTGCAAAACCCTCCTAAAGACAAGAAGTTAAAGACTTTGGGAGAGCTAGATCTCACTGAAATGCCCAGGAAAAAGGTGAAAGCTTCAACATCAGTGGTAAGAAAAAGGAAGAAAATCCTTGGTTTAGGATAGATGGGAAGGGATAAAGTTTCTTTTATGAAAAATGCAGGCAGATTTGCATTTCTAAACAAGTATGGATCAACAGAAAGGATGAAATTAATCACCCAAAAGGCATTGGTAAAAAATTCTTCAAACAAGGGTAGTGGAAATCTTATAGTTTAAGACAAGCTTAAACTGGAAAATGATGGTATTCAGTTAAAAAGTAATTTCTGAGGAAGAATCATGGAAATTAAAGAGCAGTTTCATTTATTTTAATGGATATTTTTTATTTCACATAGTGAATTAGTCTCACTTTCTTTGAGCCTTTTTCCTCCCTCTTCTTCATGTGGGAATGTTAAAATATTGATAAAGATAAGAAAATAGATATGTCTCTCTCTAAAATTTATTTAAGCTTGAATTTTGCCTGATTGAAAGGTGATAACCCTAGTTTCTCAGTGTGTCATGTCTCTGCCCAGAAATGCTGGAAGAAAAGTATAAAGGTAATTTTTTTCCTTTTGAGAAAGAACCATCTTTTCTGACTAAATCTATATGCACCTGAACATGCTCCGAAGTTCAGAAGGTTTAACTGAGTGAGCAATTGCTTTCTGCTATTCCTTTGTTTCCTAGCTACCGAACAGAGGTTAGATCTCTTGTAGTTGGCTGAAAATTATTTCTGATGACAGTAATTATATAAATGTCATGAAAAAGATGTTATCGGTTTGGGGTTTTTTTCCTTCCATAGTTTCAGAATTATCTTTTGGGGGGGATACTGGATTCTTGAAGATAAGAACAGACCTTAGATACAGTAGCCTGGATACAGTGCCTCAATAAAACTGAGATGCCTTCGCTCACTAGCTGTGCAACTTCAAGCCAAAGTGGAGCCAAAGACAGTAGGAAAGGTTATATGTGAACTGTAACCAAGCAAAGAACACTTCAGTAATACACACCAGATTACATTTTGCCCTGGTAATAATAGCTATTCCTCAGGAACACCTTGGACCGCCGCTGATTTATTTTCCACACGGTCTGCATCTTACCGGGAGCGATGCTTGACTCGCAAGGTCACCTAGATGTGCATTGTAATACCAGGACCTTTGAACACACAGCCAGAGAGGCACATGCAATCTTATTGATAAATACTTTACTGATCCTCACCTTCCGCGCAGTAGCCCATGCATCCCTGAGTAGGCTGCAGGAGATACACAAAGAATTCGCCACAGTTCCTGACGGCAATGGGTATCCGAAACAAGCAGCAGTCCTTGGTGCCCCCGAAGAAGACCTGCCAGGTAGCACAGGCCGTGAGCCGCTTGCTCTCGCCAGGAACTGGCAGGGATTCAGACTTCAGCGACAGCCACACCGGAGCTTGGGTCCCGCATTTATTCATCTGAGGATGCACACAAAAGAAACCGTTTACAGTAAATGTGGTAGGACTCCGTGGAGAATCACTAAAACCCAAGAATTTGAGTGTGATGAACTTGGAGGGTCAGTGAAAAAGCTGTGTAGGTGGGGATGAAAATGTCTTGCTCAGTTTAGCGAGGTGACTTTACACAGACAAAATTCTCAAAGAACACAATAACTGGATTCAAAAGTATTTTCCTATGGTTTTGGTTTGTTTGTATGACAAAGATGAAAGCATGTAAACAGGCTAGATCCCTTCTCTGGGAAGCACATTTTGGGCCACATCAGCCAGCCATTCCCATCCACGCTTCATCTATGGCAGACGAAAGCAAAGGCTGATAGAGCACGAGGGGCAAGAAGAAGTTAGGACCATCCCAAAGCAGGACACCGCTATGATCAGAGCGTCACACCCCAACACCTTCCTCCAAAACAGCTACAGCTTCAGCTGCCGTTGTCCTGACGGCTTCTGCTCTCCCCTCCAGCACGTACGGGACAATTCTTTGGGGCATGAGCCTCATTCTTGAGGGGAAAAACATATGCAGGATACACCCAAAACGCATGTGCAGGATATACAGGATTTGACCAAATTTTCTGTCTCTCTCTTTTTTTTTTTTTTTTTTTTAACCCTCAGACGTCTATCTATTAACAACGTCCACTAAATCCCTGAATCCTCTGAACACAGGAAATCCCAAAGCAGCAGAGTTTCGTCCTAAAATGGTTTGAACTATGGCATTTTGAGTCATGGCTGGGACGGCACGCACCAGATTTACTTTTCCCAACATAAAGACGGATGTTCAGGCACCTGAATTGCCCTCTGTACCTGCCAGGCTCTTTCCACTGACTAAAGGGACATGATTATCCAAAGCTGTCTTTAATTTCAGTACCTCAGTGAGGAGATTAGCTATAATCAGAGCCTAATAAAATATACACAGCCAATTACAATGGTAACTCACTATTCTGCACTGCTACCTGTAATTTGCCAATATGCAAAGCGTACAGATATTTGAGCTAAAGTTTGAAAATTATTACCAAATGCTAACAATAATTTACTCTCAGATATCAGTCATATTCCGCAGAGCATGACTGCTGCCGTTGCTTTGCATTTCTTCAGCCAGCGATAGTGAACTGTCTCTAATAGTCCCACTTCGGGGACACGGTTCCTCCTGGTGCGATATACGTTTGGCTATATATCACGTTGAATAAAAAATACCCCAGCATTTTTTCCCCGTGGCCCGGGTTTGCTGCTTCACTTTTGAAGATCAAAAGTTGTTTGTGACAGCGGGGGAAGCGGTGAAAGTCAAAGGATAAATTTATGAAGTCACGCACCAGTGCCCTCCTGTAGTTTGAATTTTACCTGGGAGCTATACAAGCCAGAAACCAGAGACGGGAGTACGGGGGCTGCACACCCAGTGAAAGAAGAATATTTGGGGGAAAAAAAAAAAAAAAGCATATGCTATGACACGGCCTGATTTCCATTTGGAGCTAGTTATTATCAGGCTTCTTAAAAACAAGGATTCCGGAGAGACACCATTAAAATTGTCCAAAGTCTTTTTTTTCCCCCAGAAATGCGGCAACGGCTGAGCAGAGGGGCTGACCCTGCCTTCCTGTTCCGTGCCCGTATCCCCGGTGTCCGTGGGAAAGGACTGGAGCTCACCCAGCACAGCAGGTCCCTGGGGAGGAGCAGGGTGCTCGTAGTGTGCTCACAAAGGAGAAGAGATCAGCGTGAAAATGCTTTTAAGTGGAATTTTAGATTAATCCCTTCCTTTATTTAAAATCCATGTTGTATGTAACTTTTTAAGGGATTTGTTCTGTTTATTTATTTACGGCTTTAAGGGACACCGGTGTTTTCTGTGCTGGGCAAAATGCAGATGTCGGGGATTTCTTGTATCCTGGTGAACTTCTGACCCGGAGACCAAGATCTGATGTGCTGTAGCGTGTTTCCACAGCGTGTTTGTGAGCATACACTTGTAATGACACAGAAGAGTGGGGCAAACATCCTCCAGAGAAGAAGTACTGTATGCAAAGGAAGGAGGATGGGCGCAGAGAGAAAGACAATAGCTGGAGTTCTGCGGTCTCTGCTTCATGCTCGTGTTACCTTCTTGATGAGATACTTGCACCTTGAATTTCCTCTCACTCCAGCTAACTGCTGACTTCAGTGCCTCTGCACGTGTGAGTAAAGATTGCCGGACTGAATTGTTATTTTCCAAATTGCATTAAAATGCAGATATTTGTGAGCGTACCTCGCAGGTGTTTTGAACCCCACAAGCCAGGAGGAATTAGAGCAGGGGGGTGAGGAGCAGAAGAGATGAAGGAGTGCTGGAACTCAATGGCTTTGTACAAGCTTATGGAGCGCCTTGAAGGAAAACGTTTCAGCAAGGAGACACAACACAACCTGCCCATACCTTCTGGGGTGCTCCCCTGCAGAACTGACCCCATGGCTGGCACTGGGGCTCGCTGCCCAAGAAGGAGGGATGCTCATGAATCATAGAATCATAGAATCATCTAGATTGGAAGGGACCCTCAAGATCATCGAGTCCAACCATTAACCTAGCACTGCCAAAACCATTACTAAACCATGTCCCTCAGCACCACATCTACATGTCGTTTAAATACCTCCAGGGATGACGATTCCATCACTTCCCTGGGCAGCCTGTTCTAATGTTTGACAGCCCTTTCTGTGAAGAAATTTTCCTTGATATCCATCCCAGACCTCCTCTGGCGCAACTTGAGGCTGTTTTCTCTGTCTTATCACCTGTTACTTGGGAGAAAAGACTGACCCCTACCTCGCTACAACCTCTTTTCAGGTATTTGTAGAGCTCCCCTCAGCCTCCTTTTCTCAAGCCTAAACAATCCCAGCTCCCTCAGCTGCTCCTCAGAAGACTTGTTCTCCAGACCCCTCACCAGCTCCATTGCCCTTCTCTGGACCCGCTCCAGCACCTCAATGTCTTCCTTGTAGTGAGGGGCCCAAAACTGGACACAGCACTCGAGGTGGAGCCTCACCAGTGCGGAGCACAAGGGGACAATCACTTCCCTCGTTCTACTCACCACACGGTTCCTGACACAGGCCAGAATGCGGTTGGCCTTCTTGGCCCCCTGGGCACGCTGCTGGCTCATATTCAGTTTGTCAACCCACACTCCCACGTCCTTTTCTGCCAGGAAGCCATTCTTCCCCAAGCCTGAAGCACTGCATGGGATTGTTGTGACCCAAGTGCAGGACCTAGCATTTGGCCTTGTTGAACTTCATACCATTGGCCTCAGCCCATGCCATGGGAAGCATTCCCAGTGCTGCCAACACCCGCCGTGAAGGGTTGTTACCACCATTTACTGAGATTCAGTTACTGAAAAGTGACCTTCATTGCTTTGAGGTGATGCCATCTCCTGCAAATACCTGTGTCTCGAGAAACATTTGCACCCATGGCTGAACAAACTGAAAAAATACTCTAACAATTTTCTCTAGAAGACCTTAAGACCTTTTGCTGCTCAAATGGAGCTGTTGCATCCATTCCCTTCTGCTTTTATTGGTGCAGCTGGCCCCATCATGTCAGCACTTCTCCAGTGGGTGTGTGGCCTCTGGACTGCTCCTGGCCAGGAACATGCAGTGCCTCAGTTTCCCTGGCTGCTACTTGACCTTGGGCAAATCACTTACTCTTTCTGTACCTCGTTTCCTTATCTCTAAACCAGAGGTAGATGTGGCTGAGGTGATAATAGTACTTCCCTGCCTTTCAGCAGTGCTGAAAAGATGAATTCATTAATGGTACACCCGTCTATCTGCTGTTCTACGGGCCTTGTAGATAAATAGACAGATTCAAGTGCACTCTGGCTGTGAAAAAAAAGACAAAATAAAAAAGGTAAAGTAAAATAAAATGAAAAAAGGCAAAGTAAGTGTACATAAAAGTGGATCTGCATCTCCTGTTAACACATAGAGGAAAAAAATAAAACACTGAAATAGGAGGACTGTGATGTTCTCCCTCTTTGTATCTAACCTTGCCACAAGCCTGTGAGCCATTTCAGTGCTGGAGGCAGCGGGGATTAGCAGGGCTGACGTCAGCCACCAGCGTCGTTTGCAGGCCTTCTGATAACCCCCCGCTGGGATCTGCTGCACCCCGGATTTGTTCTGGTGAATCTTGCACTGAAACCGTTTGAATGAAATAGTTTATTATATAATGTGCACAAATTACAAGCAGTAATGAACTCTTCTGACTGACTTTGCACCCATGAAAAGTCAGACTTCGAGAAAGAAAGTTATTGTAACAAGCTATGATACAGTATTCAGGCTGGCCAAGGAAGAATTTTGGTGTAAATCAACTATTTCTTTTTTCCTGACAGCTTTATGACGTACATGCATTTATTTTCTGCTTTGAGCTACATGCTGTCCATCTGCATCAGGCAAGTTGCCCCATGCTAGCCAAAGGATTTGCTGCATGAGGCCTCTGTGAATTAGAAAACAGATCTGGGAAGGCAAGGGCAAATGTATATTCATGTATTTAACCAGCGGTACAGGTAAGAACAGGAAAAAAAAAATATATATATTTTAAAAAAAAAAGTCTAGGAGAAGAAACTTCAAAGTGCCAAATTTTTCAAGTCCCAGCTGTGTCATAATTAGCATTACATTTTGTAGCAGTCATTTGTGAGAGTAACCAATGGGAGGTAGTAAACGATTGGCATTTAAGATATAGTATTTACCTGCAATAACTACAGACATTGCTGCTCTAAGAATAGCATAAATCTGTGGGAATCTCACACCATAATTCAGCAGTATTTCTGAAATGAAGAAGAGGAATTATACAGCTGCTGCCACAGAGCAGCAAACTCTGCAAGACTCCTGTAGGCAGGAGCTCGGCTGCTGGGAAGCCAGCAGTGGGGATCAGACCAGGCTTTTCTGGGCTTCTCCAGGTGACTACAGAACGTCAACTGCACGGCAGCAGCACTATTGCTGTGGTGTGCAAAATATCAGCCTTTCTCACTCGAAATGGAAGCTCGAAGCAGGAATTAAAATAAGGTACAATACCAGCGACACTGGAAAACATGTGTGTGCCCACGGTCCGTCCTTTTATTTCTGAGTATATTGGTAGGTCTAAGGAGAAAGAGTCTTTCCCTTCAGATCCTGTTTCCCTTTTATGTCTTTAAGCAGTGTCCTGGGTGGTGAGCTGCAGCAGACGTCTGATCGACGTTCCATAGAAGAGTTCGCAAATATTTGATTGTTTCAGTTGATGTGTTCACTTGGACTTGCAGCTGGTCAATGTAATGGCAAGTTAGTGAAGTAAATATGTTGTAAATGGGGAAACATGGGTAAAACACCTCAAAGGAAGGCCACCTGGAGAGTAGCACAAAGGAATTGCAGCCACTCCAGGTAGTAAGCCAGCTTCAACAGGGACCCAACTTAAGCACCTCTATGCAAATGCACATAGTATGGGGAACAAACAAGAGGAGTCAGAGGCATGCGCATGTCTCCAGAGCTATGATCTCATTGCCATCATGGACACGTGGTGGGATGGCTCCTATAACAGGAGTGCTGGAATAGAAGGATACAAGCTCTTTAGGAAGGACAGGCAGGGGAGACAAGGAAGGGGTGTTGTCCTCTTCATCAATGACCAGCTGGAGTGCACAGAGCTCCACCTGGGGATGGATAAATGGCCAACGAAGAGCTTATGGGTCAGGATTAAAGGGAGGGCAGGGACAGGTGCTGTTGCAGTGGGTGTTTGTTATAGGTCACTTCACCAGGATGATGGAAGAGATGAAGCCCTCTGTAGACAGATAGCAGCAACCTTGTGTTCACAGGTCCTGGCCCTCATGGGGGACTTCAACCACCCTGATATCTGTTGGAGGGACAATATAGCAGGGCACAAGCAATCCAGGAAGTTCATTCTGGAGAAGAGAAGGCTCTGGCAAGACCTTACAGAGGCTTTCCAGTATCTGATGGCGACCTACAGGAAAGCTGGAGAGGGACTTTTTACAAGGGCATGTAGTGATAGGATGAGGGGTAATGGCTTCAAACTGGAAGAGGGGAGATTCAGATTAGATATTAGGAAGAAATTTCTCACTCTGAGGGTGGTGAGGCACTGGCCCATGTTGCCCAGAATAGCTGTGGCTGCCCCATCCCTGGAGGTGTTCAAGGCCAGGTTGGACGGGGCTTTGTGCAGCCTGGTCTGGTGGGAGGTGTCCCTGCCCAGGGCATGGGGGTTGCAACAAGATGATCTTTAAGGTCTTTCCAACATAATCTTTTCCATGATTCTATGAAATTTAGGTCGTTCAGTGCATTTCTATTAGGTATCCAGTGACACAGCTTGCACAAAGGAGAATTTATCTAACACGAAAGGGAGTTTTTAGGCTTTTGCCAGACTTCTTTCATACTTTATCCAATTATAATTAAGTGGTGTTTTTAATCTTCAAAGCATTTTATAAACCTTACCTAATTAATCTTCACAACACCTCTATGTGGCAGGTAAGCATTCATTAAGTATTTTTGATTCATAATTAGGCACACGCTAATCTTTTAAATAATTCAGTTCAGAAAACCTAAATGAAAAAAAATTAAATTTGTTCCCCGTTTGCCAAAACAATGCGACAAACCGTTATTGTTTAATGCAATGATGCCTCCTTCCATTTAGTTGGGGTTTGGAGAATCAACCAGTTTGATTGAACACTCTAAGGTTCTTTATAATTGCATAAAGAAATCAAGCTTGATTGTTCTTGTCACTTGGGTATTGCGCTGAAATTATGCTGTTAAAAATAAGTAGCACCATATGTGAGAAATGCATTGTTTTGGAGATGGAAGGCATTTTGGTATACTGTTGGTTGGCAGTTAAAGGACTGTGATTTTGCATCTGTTATCCACTCAAAACTTTACTTTGTCTTAGTTTTTGAATTTCTTTGTAGTAAGTTAGAGTAAATAAGACTTTTTATTTCAATCTGGGGCCGAACTCCACAGAAATCAGTTTACGTCAGGAATATCTGTAGTAGCAATTAAACCGGTGCCTGTCTTGTGTTTCTTTTAAGTACATGCTTCTGAACAATAGAGGCTGTAATTGTAATTTCTATAGAAGTCTTTTTGTATGCCTGAAAAACAAACAAGAAAAACAAAACCTCTTCATACCTACCATTATGATCTTGGAGTATTCACGTATATGTGCAAGAAAGAGAATTACAGATGAAAACATGAAATAAAACCTTGAAAGTGTCACTTGCTTTTAAGTTCGTAAAACAATTGCAAATCAAAGTAGGATTGTATTCAGAGCAAAATAAAAACTGAATCAAAATAAAAGATTAATAGTATGCAGTTGAGATATTGTATTTTGATTGTGAGTATAAAATATTCTACAACAGGTTAAGTAGAGGAGGAAATTAAACTGAGTATGGGAAAAAGTAAATCTTCTCCAGGGGCTACAATATTAAGCATTATAGGCAGGTTAGATTTGACACGCTTTGACATGACCTTGTTTTATACACCAAAGATTAGCATTTAAGCCTATGTTTGAGCCTAGCATGTATAGAAAAGTAAATTTATATTGTTAAAAATGCAACTGTTGAGAAAACACCAGCCCTGACTGTATAACATGTCCTTTTTCTGCCACATTTACGTACAAATTTTGGAGATGGTTTTGCTCATTTAGAAAATGAAATTTCTGAAGAAGAATATTGGAAGTAATCTTGATATACCATCACAGGCAGGTATTATTACTGGGCATTTCCAAAACAGAGTGTTATATCCATAACTAACCTGTAGAAATCCTTGCTGCAGGATTCTGGATGCTAAAAAATGACAATGACCGGACTGGCGCATGGGAGAGAAATCCCTTTAAAGTCTCATGCAAGCCGTGTTGTTTGTACCTGGGGCAGGTGGACCTCTGCTGTGGGAAGTGGCTCCTGCCATGCATGCCAACGGGATTGCAGAAAATAAAGTGAGCGGGCTTAAGACTACCTTAAAACTGGGAGGAAAGCAAGAGTGAAGCAGTGGCTGCCCTGGGAGGCTGAACTTGAGCTGATGGGCTGCAGTGCTGTGCATGTATATACCTACGAGTGTTTGCGTGTATCTCTGTACACAACCGGTATGTGCCTATCAGTCCAGGTAGTATGCACGTTTTTGCACGCATGCATGTATAAATGCGGAACCGTACATCTGGGCCCCCTGTATTGATGGGTGTTGCAGGAGGACTGTTGGCTGAGGAGGTACTTGACATTTCAGAAGGTCTGGGGACCGGTGTGACCAGTGTCTCACCTCGGCAGTGGGTGCACAGTGATTTTTGTGGCCAGTGCGGTAACATCTGTATTTATCTCTCTGCTCAAGGAATATGGTACCACAAATCCTCTGTTTCAGACGAAAAGTGTTTGATAGTGACAGCTGTTCTAGTCGTGATTCTGGTTTTAATACTTTTCTTTTTAGCTTATCATTTGCTGTTTGCAATTGACTACTCAAAGCTGGAAATATTAGCATCGGAATGAGAAGTAATGAATCTGACACATGCATGCGGCATCACGAGTATTACTGCTGGCTCCAGGACCAATTACTGTTTGCATAACCAAATTCTTAATCGTTCTCTTTGCTTAAGGTTGCAGAGTATAATCTCTGCTTTTTTTACCCCTTGTAAATGAGGGGAAGAAGTACATTTCCAGCCATATCTCCGGCCTCACCATGAGCTGTGAGCCAGCACTGCAAGGCCGGCCTGTCATTAGCATGGCATGGCGTTTGGATGTGCGTTATGGTTAGCAGCATGCGCTGCTCCTCTGCGATCCACAGACTGATCTTCTATCTGACTGTAGAGCAGATCTTCAATAACATTAGCAGGTTGTGTTTTCTCTCATTTCTTTTCAGTATTCATTCCTTTCCTGGGGCTTGCCTATAGGTACATATATACAGATGTATGTGTATACCCTATATTATTTTAATTCAGAAGCCTGAATTAAAATAATAGTTATTTCTGTAACTGGTGTATGTTTCTCCTATATTGACTGTTAAATGCTTCTCTGTATTTTAAATAGCTTTTCTGTTGAGCTTTAACTTTTATGTCACTTTTGTTCTTACTCTGAAGGTCATTTTACTACTAGGTCTGGGAATGTCCGTGCATCGTTTCTTGCTCTTAGTACAGTGCCTTAATCTTCGTAAAAGCTTCCCTGTGCTTTCTTCCTTTAGTGTTTTTGCCTTTCACGGTGAATTTGGCAGTTCTTGAAGAGTAAACTATTGTTTGTGATCTGTAGGCAGCAGCCTCAATACCTGGGGATACAAAATTTGCAAGTTTGTGTTGCTTTTCTACTAGGATTTGTTTGTTGTTGGGTGGGGAAGTGGCTGTAGCCAAGAGTGCACGCCCAGGATCCGGTAATTGCCGGGCCTCCTTCGGGAGCACAGGGGGAAAAGCGAGGAAGAAATAGAGGGAGGAAGGTCAGGATCATTCGTTACTCCCCAGAGAAATTCAGAAAGCAAAGCCTAAATTGGAAAGCAGTTTCAATCAAAAGTATTTTGCCAGTGGAGGAATAAATTTATGGGCAGTAGTTGGATTCAAGGGATGGAGAATTCAGTAACACAATTCACATTTTCACTCTCTTTGACTAAAAAGCTTTTGGGCTTTTCTTCTGTCTTTTTTCCTTTTGTTTTTCACTTGTTTGTTACATTAGTGGGCAAGAAGCAGCAGCTTAAGAGCTGTTACTCACTTTTCATTGCAAAAGTTGCAGTGCCTCTCAGCTGTGGCATGGTTGCAGCCTGAGGCTCTCATAACTTCTGTGTGTGACTTGGTTCTGCCCTCTGTTGAATATAATACTTTCCGTGGTTATGAAACAATATTCAGACAGGGCCACATTTTTGTCGCGAAGGTTTTTTGGGGGACAGATTAAGAATACAGGTTTGGAGAGCGTGCCTGAAGGAGTCAGCTGCCCCTGCCCAGGCACCGTGGCTGGATCCTGGACACTCACCTCCCTCATGCCCACCCGGCACATGCCATTTGTCCTGACACAATTCTGTCCCCAGCTGGGCAGGACCACTGAAATTCCACCATGGTTTAAACCCCTCCACAGCTCAATTGGGTGACAAGAACCCTTACCTACTATTACTTTGAATTAAGAAGTTAATCTTATCCATCGATAAGCAGCAAATTGTACCCGGCCAGTATCAGCAGGATATCACCAGTCGTATATTTTACAAGGTGCTGGAGTAATGCGCTTTTTAACTTTCCAGCTGTACCGTCAGGCTTTATTTGGTCTCTTTTCTCTTCTGTCTGTTCAGGATTTCGTCTTTGACTTGTTTAATTAAAATCAGCTCACTCCAGCCAGGGTGGAATGTCCAATAATAACTGCTTATTAAGGAGTGGAAGCTGTGCAGTTATTAATTTAAATTATTTTGTTCCAGAGGTTTTGCTCAAATTAAATGGAAAACCAAATTAAACAATGATTTAATTAAGTGGAAGAGATAGAACGTAGAGGCAGATTTAGAAGGTAAAGATCTAAAAGAAGCGTATTCTTCCAGTTGTGACATCTAACAGATGTAATCCTTCATCAGCATGGCGAAGCAGAGATTTACTGTCATTCAGAGGATAATGAAGAAACCAACGGCAAGAATTATGTTACAAGATAAGAAACTAAACTAATGAATATAGCTCTACAAACCTGAATAAAAAACTCCAGAGAAAAGATTAAAAGAAACAAAGCTTGTATTGTTGGAAAGAAATCTCATAGAGTCAAGCATTACTACATACTCAAAATTGCTGAAATACAATGGCAAATGAAATAACTTTATAGAATATATATACACTTATAGAGTAACCTGTAAAAATAAGCTTCATAATGCATTGGGATATTCAAGGTTGACCTGTCATGAAATGAATATTTCAATAATAATCATGTCAATTTGTTCATCTTAATTAGATTTATGGTTTGTGCATGCAGAAAGTTAGAAATCCCCCAGAAGTAACAGCTATCTCTTAACATTTCATTTTAAATTAGATTATTAAGATATACTTCTATTGTGACAAGTTCACAGGTCCATTTTGAACGGATATGAAAAGTTATTTGCTGTTTTCAAGAAGGTTCTCCAGCTAGGCTAACATTGCCTAATATTAAACTTCCTGGCACTCTAGGTGGAATATTTCATCTTTAAAGTCATTTATGGTAATTAGTTTATTATTTTCTGAATAATTTTGTTTAACAGCGTGTTTGAAATTATTCTAACCTCCTGCAGCTGGGCTATGTGAGATGGCAATGACTTTAGTTGGGGTCTCAAGTTGCTCTGGCAGCAATGATTACAAGTTAAATGTTATTGTCATACATATTAAATACACATAAAACCAGATAATTATTTTGAAAAACAGATAATTATTTCGTCTTTTTCAGATTGTAGTCTTATGTGCTGGAGCTTTTTTGCTTTAGAAAGCCATTAGCATACTTACGAAACAAAATAAAACAAGAAATGGTAATAGCGGAAAAAGACTCAAATTTAGCTTTTCCTTCTGTATTACTAAACAATCTCTTTTCAGATTCATTTTTCTGATTTTTCCCCTCTGATTTCATAATAAGGATGTATTCCTAATTCATGATAAATTAAATGGGGAAAGATTCAGGTTCCAGAATCCATTCTTAAAGCAACAGAATTGCTCGAAAAAAGTATAATTTATGGTGACATATGTGGATTACTAAGGATCTCTCTTTAGAGTTGGAAAACACCTTGCTTTGTGTTTGAATAATGCCCAGACCATTGGGATCCTGGTCTCTGACTACTGCCCTTGGATATGAAATTATTGTTGTTATTATTATTGTTATTATTGGAAAAGTGGTTTTCCCATTACCACTCACCTATCCCCATTGCAGTCTACTGACTCTGAGAATATAGAGGTGGCTGGAAAGGTAAATTACATCAAAGGATTTAATACAAGTTCACCAGAGTTAGAACTTAAGTTTTACTCACTTCGACGCATCTCGTTGGCATTTCTGCGGGCCTGTTGTCGATCATGAAACGGTACCATGCTGGTGGCAAGGAGTGGTCACAAACCAGGTCCTGAATCGCCGTTCGCTGCAGCTCCAGTGAGTCAAACCTGGTGCTGCGGTAGGGATTGCGGAGGATGCGGTGTCCCTCTGGTGAGCACTCGGGAGCTGGAAAGGGTGGAAAAAGGACAGGGATTAAATAAGTTAATTCGATTTAATTCAATTGGATACTGTTAATAACTCCTTAAAGGGCGATACTTCCTCTTATATTGAGATTCAGTTTAGGATTGGGCTAATTTTCAAGGCAAACACTGGGACAAGATCAAATTTTGTATTAAATATATAAATTTGGAAGCTTGGTAACATAAAGATTTTAGTTATTTAGATTTTCATCATATCTGAATCAAAACCAGAAGCCTTAACACTTTAATATGATCTCAGTCTAGTTTTAGGGATTAACATCTGAATTGCTCCTCCTCATCAATCAAGTAATGTTTTGAGGTTCTGAAGCCTCTTGGTCTTTGAAAATATGTGGGTTTTTTAATTTAGTTTAATTTAGCATGAGCATTTTAATCATTATATAAATTGATGCTCAAGTATAAAGTATACTTCTCATACTTTTAAATACATGTTTACAATAATGAGAACAAGAAATGTTAAAAAGAGGAAAAAAAAAAGGTGAAAAAACAACAAAACAGGGTTTTTAGAAACAAGGTCAAGTTAGGCTTGCAAATATTCAAGCCACAGGTCAGACTCGCCTGAGAGTACGTACCCATGAAGCCAAATACATCAGAGCTTCTGTGCATGCATCACAGAGTTTGAATCAAAGCCTCTGCCCTTCGACGTATGTTTGTTTACATGCCTGCCCTGATTATTTTTGTGCATCTCTTGATATTTTATGGAATATTTTCTTATCCCTTAATAAAGAGGAGCCTTGCAGTGATTCTTTTAGAAGTTGTTTATTTTCATGTAGAAAAAAGGGCCTTTTCTTGGTTATCTTAGCCTTTTCTCAGTCAGGCAAAGTCCGTTTTCGCTGTGGTGGCACTGCAGAGTGGGTCACAGGAGGGCACCGAGCTGGAGTTGCTCTGCTTTAGGTACCAGCAACAGAAGGCTCAGCTAATTTCTTGCTGCAGTAATCTTTAATTGCTAATGATCATGTAAGAGGCAGAGAGCACGTGGCAGGAAGCGCACAACCTGGTTGCAGGAATGAGCCTGGCAGTTGGCAAAATCACCTCCTTGCGCTGTAAATAGAGCTTATTTATGTGGCACCATTGACAGAGAATAAGACCCCTCCCCATAACATCATTTCTCAAATGTCACTTTTCAGATTATAACTCTGCTTTAATATTATGCCAGTGGCACTCTGAAACAGATTTATCATTTTTATTTTATTGACAAGACACTCAGAAGGTCAAAGTCAATCCACTTATGGTACTATTTTTAAAGATTATTTTTATTGTGCCAAAGGCAAGGCAATGGTATACAAGACAAATGGGCACAAAATGTAGCGTAACAGAGCCTTTATTGCAACTTTCAGGGAACTAAACTGCCAAAGCGTTAGTGCAATTCCAATGCAAAACTCGGCTGAATTAATACAATTGCCTTTTCAAATAAAAAAGGAGTGCCCTAAGCTTTTCTGTTCTACAGGTAAGAGCCATTTTAGAGATGGAACTTTTGGAAATCCTGCACCTCCAGTTAAATCTGGGAGCCGATTCCCTCCCTCAGATGTCCTTTCTGGGGATTTGGGCCCAGCAGTGGGGACCACGTGGAGACCGTCCTTTGCCAATTCCCAGCCCAAGGGAATAAGTGATATTTCAGCAGACCAACTATTTTAAGCAAATGAGAAGTTTACCCTGTATTTAAAAACCGTTAAAAAATTCAGACCCTGGCTGATCCCTTCAATATCACTCAGTGCTTCAGGAGTGTTAATGGGAAGAGGACTTTGGCTCGTGGTGCCTTTTGCTTGCCCTAGGTACCTCCTTTATGAACAAAAGAAAAAGGAGTCTAAAAGTAATCGACTCTCTGCACAGTATTGCAACAGGAATCCTGCAGGACCCTTGTAATATAATTAATTGCATTCACTTTCTCAATAATAATAATATCGAATACTCCCTTTAAATGTAATTAATAACCTTCTGCTCAATGTGTATTAGTTATAATCCAAATTCACACAACATGTTGTGGTCTTACCAATGATTAACTACTCTGTCTAAACAATGCAAATATGTTAGACACTGAGACACGGCTAATTATTTTTCATCCTTCGCATAGTTTTGTTTGCAGTAGTTTAGAAAATGCTGTTTCGCATATTAACGTTAGAGGAGCTGAACGCTGGGGATGGGGCTTGCAAAGGGTGGAGAGGGGCTTGGAGGAGCACATAGAGGAGGCATGCAAGGTCGGTAAGGAGAGGGGTGTTCTCCCATTAAATTTAACAGTATTTGGGACAAAAAGCCATGTGTTCACTCCCTAAAGAGCATATATATGAAACCCTGGCTCAAGCAGCCACCACTTCTAGAGGTGTATTTTATTCTGTATGAAATGTCGGAATATGTTTATGTACCTGTGACGGGGTTTACTTCTGCTGGCAGGCTGTCATCCAGGAGGCAGCACGGCAAATTGATCTGCTGTCAGCTCCCCTGGAGCCAGACTGACGGATTTTGTTCTCAGCCTGATGCAGATCAGACGGAACCACAGCGGAGTCGATGGCCGGCACGGAGCAAGAGGGAGCGGGAGCAAAAGCTCGCCCGGGTTTTGCAGCAAGCCATGGGCAAAACAATCCCTTGGTTATACAGTTTCCCTTGTAAAATGGTGCTTATTATGGCCTTATGACAGAATCATTGTAAACTTTAACACGTAAATTGCAGGCCGTGGTACAAGTTAATTACTACCACCTTTTCTGCAGAAAAAAATAAATAACGGCATCACTGGAATCAGACTATGTTATGAAAATGCTATTGAAAAAAAACCCCAAGAAGATACAGTTGAGCCCTGCTGGTTGTTCACCTGAGGGATGCCCGCCTGTGCCTTATGGTGGCTGCAGCTACACTCTAATCAGATGAAGCCTTCCTCTTCATTTTTAATTCATGACAAAGTCAGATGCAGATGTCAAGCTTGTGCACAGTGATGAAGTGCTCAATATCGCAATTGTTCCCCCTGTTGTGGGGAACGTAAAAGTCCACGACCATGTCTTGTACAGAGTTGCAGTTACTCTCTGGTGTGCAGGCTACGTTGCCTTTAAATGGAAATATTTATTTCTTTACATATGAGAAACCTATACATTCAATTTAACCACCCAGCTTTTTTCCTATAATTGCATTAAAATGGCTTATGAAAAAAATGCTGGCTTTTCAGGGAGCTGAGTGATCGTCGTCTTTATGACCATTCAGATTTCCTTCAGGGAGAAATTAAACCTTGCACTGAGCTTTTGCTGCTCTCGCTCCAAAGCGTTGTGAGAGTTGAATGTTGTGCAGTAGCCAATGCTTTAGTCTCCTGCAAAAAACTTCTTGAAACACCATCACCCTCGATATAGGCAAGGAGTTCTTGCTAAGACATAAAGATTTGTTTGCTTCACGAGACTTAAAGTATCTTTTTTTTAAACCCAACAATTTTGAAGCAGTAACGTGCTGCAAAGAGACACTGAGCAGCTCCTTTCTGACACAAAAAGCAAACAAATAATAATACCTGTTGCCGCTGCTCAGTGAAAATGACATTTGAATAACCGGTGGCATGATAAAGCAAGTTGTGTGGGGAAAATCTGTCTCCATTGAAGCCATAAGGAAAGTTGCTGTTTGTGCCTGGAGGTCGAGATTCACCCGACGTTAATGTGTGAGAAGTTGTTATGTGCAGACGAAATGAGGGGCAGCCTTGGGCTCGCTGGGAAGAGGAGAGCCTCCTGCAGAAGGCAGAAGCCGTTCAGAAATATCCCATGGACCATGAGCAGAAAGTGGGTATCTGAACTGGTGTTCCACACTGAAATACTGTCATGGACCTGGGGTTTGGCTCTCCAGTAAAGGAAACATCTATGTGGCCATGACTGGAGGAAGATGTGCATGTCAGTAGATCCTGGGGACAGCAGTCCAGAAGCCCGTTCTTGATGGGTTGCTTAATATTGTACTGGGGAGGACAGAAGCTCCCCAGGGGTTTACCAGGGACCAGCCAAACAAGAGTCTGGAAAGGTGTTTCTAGGGCATTATTCTGGGATGTCCCCAGCTCAGGCCCGCACATTTCACAACTTAAATATCCGCTGGCTGGAGCTTGTTTCAAGCAGGTTGGTAGATGGATGGCCTGCAAGCAGTTGAGCCACCTGTGCACTTCTTGCACAGTGGCCTTGGTGGAAAAGATGCTGCTCTGGGGACCACGAGGCATTTGTTAAGGGTCCATCCATCCCAGTTGATGCTCGTGGCCATGAGTGGAAGCACTAGACATGTCAGGGAGGGATGCCAGGAAAATTGGAGCGGCAGGCTGAAAACTTGAAAGGAAATAACTGGCTAAAAATTTGCTTTTATTTCTAAAGGCAGGTGAGTGTGGGTGTGACAGAGCTTTACCTGTCACTCTTTCTCCCAGTAAATATCAGTGGCTTATATGGAGGAAGGTTTAAGAAGCTGTGAGATTTTGTTTGTTTGCTTTGAATAGCGGCTGCAAATCAAATAATATCAATAGGTGATGGCAGCAAGAAAAACCTGAAAGAAATATAGTCCACAAGCCCAAGGTGCATGTTTGTTTTGGGCAAAGCAGTGCCAGCCACACAATATATTTAAAGGGCATTCTAAAGCTCTGGGAAATAGCTGGCAGATCACAAACAAATTTTTATGTGGAGGGTGAATGAAAACCCGGTGACTTATCCAGGTAATACCAACCAACAGCACCATTTGGTGATGTGCTGTAGTTGTTCTGTGTCCAGGAAAGGGATATTCCCAGATGCAGGTTTCTTTCTCACCATCGTCCGCCGCATCGTGGGAGCCCGGCTGGAGCTTTCCCCCAAAACCGCAGCTAGCCCCGGGGCTGGGGGAGCGGGGCTGCTGCCGGCTTTCACAGGGCTTTGCTCAAAGGCAGAGAGAGGAGGTACTGGGGAGCTTTTGAAGTATGACATTTGAAAATATGCACACATAGGTATATGTAAAGTATATGAATGTCTCTATCTATATATCTATATTTCAAATTATCTATGAGAATACTTGTATCTTTGACATTTGTATGACACAGTAAATTTTTCAAGTCCCTCCCTGGCAGATTTTCAGCTTTCCGCTTCTTGTTTCTTCCAATCCATAGTGGAACAAAACGTTTTCCAGAGTGTTTGGATTTCTCTTCATGGGAAAATTGTGAAATGAATTTCATTTGGAAAAAGGTTTTCATTTGGAAAAATCAGTCCAAAATGCCTAGGCTATTAAGCCGTAACTCCAAATTACTTGCAGACAAAGGATGTGTTCGCTTTCTTCTCTTTCTGTTTTAGAGACAGAAGGAAACCTTTTCATTGCCAGCCACTTCCATGCCCGGTGGCTGTATTTCACTGACGCAGCAAAGCTCAGGTGAAAGCTTCTGAAGCTTTCAGTGCGTCAGTGCCATCCGTTTACCCATATTATGATTTACCATATGTTGAAAGGGAGGGCGGAAAAGGAAGGCAGATCTTGGGAAAGGGAAATTCTTTCCAAGCTCTTAATGGTTGTGTTCAAAATAACAGCAGAAGGCTCTAATCTGACAACATTTAAAAAATTTTTTGGGTCGATGCAAGTTCCAGATGAACAGTAATTATTACTAGATAAGGCATTTATAGATAAGAAACATCTGACAGTTTATTACAGATGAAAGTTACTGCCTTATTCCACCAGTATTTGCTAAGATTTTAATGCAATTATTCTGCATGCTGATGACAAAAATTTTATTCCTAAGAATATTCAGAGGCAGAATTTTGTTGTGAATGTGAAAGTGATCACCACATGAAAACGCTTGAACCATGCATGCTCCTCTGCCAGGTAAAATATAATATTTTTATAAAAACCTTGAGAGCCAATAAACAAAGCTATTTTCAGATAATTGAGAAGCAGAAGAACCTCCGACTGAACGGAAATGATAAGGAAGCACATTGTATAAACACCACATACTCATAATGGCCAGGTCTTGAACAAGTCATAATGCGTTCATAAGACAAAATTGATAGAGATAAATGATCTATTGTGCAAAATGAATGTAATTATAGAAAATTTGACCCAGGAACAGGCTGAGCACCCACTGAAAAGAATAAGATTTTTTTCACACATATCATTTGTACTGAATAACAGACAGAATTAAAAAGAAGAAAAACCAGGCCAAGCAGGAACATGGTTTTCTAGGAGTTTGCTGCTTAACATTTCCCCTTAGATATTACACTGTTTTGAAAATAAGGCGTCTTCTTGTAACCCAGGGAAGTCAGCATACAATTAGAGACTTTTTCCACATGTACACCCTACAGAGTAAGCACTCTTCTTTCAAGGCAGGCTTTAAACTGTTCAACTCTAGGGCTCTGCTGTGTTGGAAACAAAACGTATCCTGCAACACATCCTCCTGCAGTGCCTGAGTGTGGTCTGAGCACCAACGACAGAGGCAGCAGTGTGTGAAGAGATCCCTTTCCCTCTTCCATCAGTCCCATGGATGACACCAGTGATATTTTGTACTTACAGCGTACGTAACTGCAACTCTTACTAGAGATTGCTCCCATCAGGCAGGATTAGTGAGTTTATTGCTTAATTCTTAGGGAATTCTTTTTTTCTGCACAAAGGCGATAGCACGGGGCCCTCAGAGAAAGTGTAGTTGAAAAAAAATCTTCCTACAATCTCAAGATATTGTCTGTATGATGCATCTGAGTTTCATTTGCCTGGGAACAAGGTCACTTATCATCCTACTCTTCTATGAAGTAAAGCGATATACTATTGACGAGCCAAGGGCCAACATTCGGTTCCAAAGAAAGCGATTATTTATTCATGCTAGTATCTCTTATCTTGGCTTGCATTTCTATTTTTAACTTGTGGTTTAGGAAGGAGGAATTGATTATACGAAACTGCCCTGCTAGTCTGTGTTTCCCCTGAATGTTTTGCAGAATAGTGCACTACGTACAGCTCGCACGGGAGTACGCAGCCAGAGGCAGCTGGGCATTTTGCAAAGGGCCATAAGAGGTGTCAAGAGGGGGCTGACAAAGCAGGTGACAACAAGGGGTCCCTGTAAGAAACATGACCAAAGTCTGAGCCACTTCTGGGCAGTTTAATGTGGAGTTTGGAGCATTGTCACAGGAGATGTGCTGAAAAGCACTTTTTTCAGTGTTTCATAAATAGAGAGGATGAAGGAACTGATTATTTCTTTTCTGGGACAACAACACACGCATGGCCAACTGACCTGGATGAGCCAAGAAATTTCCAGCAGAAGCGTTGTCCTTTAAAATGTTTTGGTCTCCAGGACTCACGATCTGCCATCTTTTGTCCATGTGAAAATTGCTCACGAATAATGTGGTGGGCACAAGAGGGACGACACATGATCGCACGGATAAAAAGCAAAGGGCAGTTGGACAGGACAGGCGAAGTCTGTAATTCTCCTGCTTTGCGAAATATAGACTCGTCTAGTGAATGTGCCAGTGAGAAAAAGCAACAAAGCCAAACTGTGTCAATTACTCTATTAAATTTTACCAAGCCTCATCCTCACTAATTCTGACTTGGCTTCGGAGCCAGGAAGACAGAGCATCTGAATATAGAAATCGCTTACAATTGCTGTGTCAGAAGAGAATTAAAAACCTCATAAATTTCCTCAAGCTAGCTTTAAGTTAATGATGATGCCTTTAAGGACTTCTCAACAATCAATAAAAAGAAAATTATAATTATTGTTATTGATTGGTCTATTTTGCTCTCATCCCTCAGAATGAAAAAGTGAAACTAAATGAAAAGGTTCTTTCTTACCTCCTAATCTCAGTTGAACATACACTTGCAAATGTAGCTTTCCTAAATAGCGGTAGCAAAGACAAACTCACATGTTTTGATTTTAGAACCCACTGGGCTCTATTCAGATGGAAATTTGATTTCCATGGTTTACCCCTTTGAGAGCTGGAGCCGTTTCCATGCCTCAACTGCCACACAGGCTAATTACAATTTGCGAGCCACACATTTTCCAGACTGCTCCCATGGCAAATGCCGAGTTTTGGCCGTAATTCCCCCCACTTCTTCAATTTCATTCTGTATGTGGATGATACAGCACTGGGGAAAGCATCACCACTAACTTATTGTCAGTGCATCCAGGATGCAGCAGAGACTGGCAGAAAGATAAGGGGACTCCGACTGAAGGCAGCTTACTGCTGCCAAACGCCAGATTCATGCGTGTGTCCTGGGTGTGATTTAGTTCCTAATGTATGCAGGGTGACGAGGCAATTTTTCCTGCTATTGTTTTGCTATTATTCATCGCTATTATTCATTCCATTCACTGGCACAATAG
Source organism: Dromas ardeola (assembly GCA_013398915.1). Classification (NCBI taxonomy): domain Eukaryota; kingdom Metazoa; phylum Chordata; class Aves; order Charadriiformes; family Dromadidae; genus Dromas; species Dromas ardeola. The sequence goes on along the minus strand of VYZM01012189.1, from coordinate 176,188 downwards.
TGGTTGCAGCAGCCACACACTCCTCACATGTTTATAATGGGCTTTTCTGTCAAGGTTTTGACATTTAGGAAGAATGGTTTCGTTTGCCCTTGCCTTTGGAGTAAGGCTTTATTTGTTACCGTTCTGCAGCAATGTACATGGACATGCTCCACTTCCCGACTAATGCACAAACCTGGAAGGAATTCACCACCTTCCTACCAAAATTAAGGTCTTCTTTGACCCTGTCCTTCACCCTCTCGCAGGCTGCTCACTCTTCGAAACTTGGAGAGAGTCGACACAAAACAGGCTCGAGCACAGAGCAGCCCCTGCTGCTGATGCAAAAGCCCTTCTCATGCATTATAGCACTTTGGATGGATTTAAAAATATTAAAATAAAAGGTCATGAGCTAGAAATAGTCGGCGGCCTGCCTGGCCAGCGTGATAAGACAAAGCTGTGTACTACCAACTGTGGAAGTACGACATTGTGTCAATAGCTTTCCAGAAATCAAGTTTATCAGCAGTCCTCACTGTTTGTTTCTTCAACAGTTCAGAGACAGAGTTTCTGTACATATAGTCATAACTATCTTCAAAATTATGATGCATTAGCACCTTCCTCCAATACAAACAGGATGGTCACAGTTGCAGCCAGCAGTTTCCCTCGGCCACGGTGATATTTCAGGGGAATCGCACATCTTTGGTTGTGGAAAATGCCACCCATTGTGCACCCAGCACTTGCATGAGATCTGTTGGTGTCTATTCATGCCATGAAAGAGCAAGGCTTTCAGTACCTATACATTAAAATCTCCAAATAAAAGCATTTACTACTTTTGTTTAGAGGAATTTAGCCCCCATTCACTGTTCTAATAGGTACTACTTTTCCTTTTTAGGGTCATCTCTGCTTTGGTTTCTCCTCAGATTTCTGCTTATTTACAAGGAATAGTAGAAGCATTCATAAAAATAGTAGGGTTCCAGGAATCTATAAGGACTTAGGCTATAAGTTACTTTTTGATGTAAAAGAAAATCTAGTTCAGCTGGCATCAACTGAGTCTTCATTACCTTTACAGCTGCTACCTGCGCAACGTTTGAGGATGTAATTACCATAATAAGAAAAAGCATCTCCATAATTACATGTGCGTAAAGCAAAATGCCTTTCTCTGGCCATCCAGCTGGAGCTGCAGGTACAGATGCGCACGCTTACAGAGGACACAGGGGATTAGGGCGGCACAGGAATAAACACGAGACAATTGTTGCCCCATATGGTGCATATTATAGGCAGATGCGTTTTGATCAGGATCAGCCTTGCAGAAGTTAAACCGACTGATTTTTTTTCTCGTTTACACTGAGCTAACTTTGATCACAGTGCAGGTTCGTGTATTTTAAAATTTATGCTCACTTTAAAATGACTCCAAATGTGCTGGGGTGATTTGTGTCCTTGGAAGGTCTTCTGAGCCAGGGAGCTCCATGTCCTGGTGGCTGGCCAGGCTGTGTGTGGGGTTTCCCATGCAGGGACGGGTTGGGTTGGGATGGGATGGTATTTCCTCTACCACAGTTGATGTGGTGCCGGTGTTTTTTACAGGAGATGTAGCCCTGGCACTTTCTAGTTCTTTAGAAGGTAAATAAAAGAAAATCAGATTGCTGAATGGCGTATTCTTGGCGGGAACCACTCTCTTTCTTTCTTAGACACTGGTAATGCATTATAGTTTCTTCTCACCAGACAAGATGAATCCTAGTAATTTTTTATTTCCATGGAGCCATTTCCATGCTGAGCTTTCAATACTACTCCTCCACCTTCTTCTTGCCTGACAACAGTGAGAGCAAACTTTTAGCTTATAAAATAAAGCTGTACCTTTTATTGGAAAAGATGGTTTAAAAAACCAGCATTCCTGAAGGAGGAAATAGCCAGAGCCAGACCTATCTTTTCTGATAGGGGATAACATCTGTGTATCACCATCCATAGGTAAAACAAGGTGATTATATGCAGACATGCACTATTTCAGGTTTTCGTCCATCTTTCTGTTATCAAAAACAGACTCAATTTTGCATTCTTACTTGGTAATTGGCTAATAACTGTAATTTTCATCTTAAGAAGATAGGCTAGAAACCACTATTCAGAAAAGCCCTACAACATAACAATTGATCAATTCTTCATTACACTTGATGCATTCAGTTTACCACAGTCATTTCATTTGCAATTTGAGCTGAAAAAACAAACAGCAAAAATCTACTCAAGCAATTTCAGATTGGAAAGCCATAACACAAATTAGTACACAAAGAAACAGCAGGCAATCAATTTATCATTTGTTACTTTATTCTTTAGCAATTTGCAGTCATTGTGGAGTTGCTTTTGAAACTTGTAAAATTTGATTATGTGAAACCTGGGGAATGTCAGGCTTTGGTCATTTCTGTGTTGTGTTTTACGAGTTGTTTAGAGAACAGAGAGTTTGTATAGGTAGATCCGTCTGGCGTCTGCTAATATCCTGCAGAAGCACACATAGGTAAAACTTAGCATGGAAGCCCTGGCAGCTCTACTTCTGTTCTTTTCTACTGTTAACCCAGTTCAGAGAAGGTTTAGCTCCCACTAAAGCAGGTATATGCCATTTCAAAAGACACACTGTGGACCTACATCTCCAAACAAGTGCATGTGTCAGCTGTGGGTCCACATGCAAGGCTGACTATTGCGTCTCCTACAGTATCCACTGTGTGGGTGGAATATTACAGGAATGTAATGATGATTTTAACCCCGCGGCTTGAATAACACGCCTGTCAGGCTGTTAATAAAAAGGGGTTTGCCTGTGATAGACTGAGAAGTGGTGGTGCCACATGCTGCTGTGCAGACCTTACACCTGTTCACATTTATTCATAGGTGACCTCAAGAAGGCTTTCTATTTTTTATCCCCTACAATGTTCATCTTTCTGCATTCGGAAATGAGGATCCCATTAACCTTTTTTAGCCTTGATGTCGAATTGAGTTGTATAAATATTGTTTGCAAGTAGTGGATATGCTCAGAGGGGTGCTGGATACGCTCAAAGCACTGTCTGCAGAATAGACCTGTTGGAAGACCAACAAAAGGCAAACAAAGAGGCGAGAGGAGGGGGAATGACTTGGGGACATCTTGTGCTGGGTTTGGGCTCCACTGGCTGATTTGGAGGTGGCTGGTTTTCCCTGAATTGAAACCAGGTCTGCCACGTGCTGTGGCAATGGCCTGAGCTCTTGGGTATTGCATGGCAGATTCCGCTCCCACAGAAACTGCTTCCTTTTGTATAGTTTTATTAACTATATATTGTTAACTATAAATAAAAACATGCCAACTTTGACAGGTTCAGAACTGTTTCCCTTCCTTTTAATTTTCTTTGCACTAATGCATATTCAGTTACGTTTATAAAATGCATGGTTTCATGATGAAAATCTACAGGTCTGATACCAAAATCTTCTGCTGCCTTATGATATCCCTGTGGAGCAGAAACCAGGGAGTGGGTTATTAAAACCATTTTCTTTGCCCCAAGCTCTGCTTATTTGCTATAATGAGACAGAAAATGTCTCCTTTTTTTTCTAGGCAAGAGAGTTTCTGACAGAAGCACTTCGGTGTGGGGAGAGGTTTCACAGATGAGATTTCTGAAGTGGTTGAGATAGATGCAAAGTCCCTAAAGGACAAGGTTTGCCTGCTGTCACACTTGCCCCACTCTCACTGTGGGAATTCAGGCATCTCCCTGCTCAGCCTCCCAGTTGTGATGGCTCCTGACCTCCTGCCTTGCTGGTCCACATGCTGTGCGGCAAAGAAAATTGCACCTCGTGGACTACCAAAGCTGAACTGCTTTGGATAAGTGCACTCACTTGTTTTAGAGGTGTTCCAGGTACTTTATTCTGCTCTGCAGTATGAGTAAACGTCCTTGCTGAACTCTCACTCTCACCCTGTGTTGTTTAAGCAACTTTCACACTTAAAATTGCATTTGTTGTCAATAAGGTTCAGAGACAAAGGGTGGTCAAAAGTAGCATCATCACGCCTCTCAAAAAATTTCCCAACCTGCCTGATTCTTAATTCTATTTCTTTTGAAAAATTGATGTTGAATTGCCTTTTTGGTTTTTACGTTAGAGTTTGGGTTGGGTTTTTTTGGAGTCTTTTGCAGATTAGACTAATTCTGCTGCTGATCATGTTTGGCATGTTTCAGTCTCAGCAGTCCAAAAATCAGCTTTTCATCAACAGAACTATGCAGCACAAGGCTTATTGTCTCTCATTCAAGCACATCACAGACAGGTCTGGGTTTCTGTTTGACGAGCACCAGAAGACCCAGTGTTCAGGCCTGCCAAGGTGAATCACACTGGGATGGCAAGACCTAAATAAGGCTGGGGTTGTGGGACCGAGATGCAGCTATTTTTTCCCTTTTTCACTCCAGATCCCACCGTTTACCCACCTACCTCCAACTTACCCTTTTGGCAGGAACCGCAACTCTCTATTTTACCCCACATATTACTTTCAAATGTGGTATGAAAAAAAAGCCAGGGTCCAAATTTACTGTGAAGATGCTAGCTATTTTTTAGCCTCTCACTCCTTCTCTGTCATGCCACTGTAAAATTGTAGGCTAAGGACAAGTTTCGTTTCATCCTTTCTATTATTTGCTGAAATAAGTGTCTAGTGTAAAGGAAAGCACTAAAATCTAGGTTATTTCCTTACAGAACATGTAGATTCAGCAACATGGCTCAATATTAATAACAACTGAATGGCTAAATCCCTGCAAACTGGGATAAAAGTTTGCTCCCAGGGATCCAGCAAACGCACTTAAACCATTGAATTTTCTTAATTCTAAAATAGCCTTCCAGCAGTACCACGGGGCCAGGCTACACTTTGGGTTATTTTGCTGTATCTGGAATTTTGAGGCTATTCCAGGGACAGACAGGCACTATGAAACGCAGAGTTGGCCAAACATGTGAAGACTTGAGGTATAAAAGGATTAACAGATGCTAATGTTTTACATTTTTCTGCTGCAATAATATAAGTACAAACAGCATCCAGAGCAAAGCAAAAAGTAAAAGACTGCATGTAGGAGGGACAGAAAGGCACAGCTATAATACTGTGCTGTAGCAAATTTTGAAAAAGGCAACTGTTGAACAGATGTTACCAGCACATGGAAAATCTAGTGAGTAAATGATTTGCAATTCACCGGTCCAGTGAGGAAAAGTGACTTATTTCAATCTAAAATGAAGCCTTTCAATTTTTCCAGAGAAACAGAATCTCTAAAATCGCAAAGAAAGACTGACAATAATTGAAGATCGGACTAAACTCCTCTTCAACCTGAAATTAAATATCTTGGAAACAGGACACATCAAGTCATTTCTTTTGCAAAGACATTGATAGGAAATATTTAAACTTTTAGAAAAATATGGCTTTTTTTCCTAGGCCAAATTGTTTGTCATGTTCAAAATGAAACGATGGTAGATCTTGCTGATGTAGAGAAAAGTGTTGCCAATGCCGCTTTAACCCGAGCTCTGTTCACCCGAAACACGGTCCTGAGGGCGCTCGTATCATTGGGTTTGCTTCAAGGAGCACATTCTCTGCTTTCATTTTCCCTGTCTCAACTGCCTTCATTCACATGAACTGCTCCGTATGATGAGCCCTTATTTTTTATTCTTTTTATTCGAACTGCAGGACAGCCAGATCCAAAACACAAGTCTCCTGTAAGACCCCCATAACATTAAAAGCTGGATGTTACACAGCTCCTGCTGCTCTGGCATCAGGAAAGCAATGCATGCACACAGCGTAAATACATAGGAGAACGAAGCGTGTCTTGGCATGGCACTTATCCCAAGCCTGATTACCCAATGTAAAGAGCGCAGAGGCATTTTGGCATGAGCAGTGGTGAAAAGACGGTCAGCCTACTGCTTTTCATGATAATCCTTCTTATCTCTAAACTATTGCTACAGCATCTGCATGGGAACATGAGGCAGGGAGACCGATTTGGTCTCTTGACGGTCCTTCTATAATAGAGGTGTTTCCCTGTCCTCTACCTCAAGCAAGGATGTCTAATTCTGATTTATCTCCCATACTGTAGTGATCAGCCACATAAGTGAGTGACTCCCCTAGCTATGCATCCAAAAACCTCTGCATTCATGTCACCTGCAACATTTTTACATATTTCTTCGACAACAAGACACAGTCTTCATCTTCATCTGTCCTGAGAGACAACTGCCCTTCCCAAATTTTGCATCCTTTTATATCGCAATTCTTCTTAGCCGTGATGCAAATTAGTTCATGTTTCCAGCAAGACTGATCTGTCATTAGGGTGTCGATCGCTGATATGGGTAATAAAGTGTAGGTCTGACTTGAAGCGGTCATCTGAAACAGTTAATTTCTGTATTTCTCTCAATCTCATTACTTGATATTTGTTACCTATTCATTATGACTCCTTGACTACAAAGAGGACATCAAAGCTGAATACATCTCTTTAATCAGGGACCAAAAACATTATCACTCTGATCATAGGATTGCAGCTTTCATATTTTCTTCTCAGACCTATTCTTGGAATGCGTCCCATCATTTAAAATCCTCTTCTAAGGTAGGAAAAATGACCTTTTCTCTTTCAAGGCAAACCTTTTCTTAAGATCGTCCACGGACTTCATGGGCATATGCCAAGAATGACATAGATTTTTATACAGATTGAATCTTATTTGCAATAATAATTTGCAGTAATTTTGCATAGCCAAAATCCTTTCAAAGATTTCTTACAGCAGCAGGTTATTTTGACTGTGATTTCATGAGAAATGGCAGACCATCTCTTTGCAAAAGGCTCTGCAAATAGTCATTAAGCTGGGTCTCCTTGCCCATGAGAATAGGATGTAAAGGACTGAGATGTGATCATATTTGCGTGTGCATAAGGTATCTGTGGAGACAGTGGAAGAGTCTGCTTTTCAGCTTTTTTATAAAAAAGGTATAAATATGTATAATAGCTAAAATAAGAGTTGATTTTTTTCTGCCAGACCAAGTAGGAGTTGGAGCTGTAAACAAACAAGGCTCAGTTTAAGAGAATAAACAAAACAATTACTCATTTCTTCTGGCCCAAGTAAAATGAACACTACAGCTGAGTTAGCTGCCTGTCCTGAGGTCTGGCCTGGGCCAGGAGCAAGGAACCGCAAGACACTTGCGCAATGCAATGGAAAGTCAAAGCAAACAGGGCAGGAAAGGGCTGGGGAAGGTCATGTAATCCACCCACATTCAACAACGCACACCACAGATTATACACTACCGCATTTTCCGCACGTGGGATAACATTTGTGAACTTTAGAGACGTTACCGTCGCTTGGTCTGTGCTCTTAGTAGTGTATTGGTTTGAAGCAGAATTCATCTTTCTGAGCAGCTCCCAGAAATTCCCTATAAACTTTGCAAATTCTTTTGCTCTGGGATTCAGGGGCTGCCCCGGGGGAACATCTGCAGGGTCCCTCTGAGATCCCTGTTGCTCAACAGCAAGTTGGGGTTTGTTCACACCCTTGTCTCTTTAGGGCTTGGCATGGATGTTACATGCTTGTTTTACTTTCCGTCTGCTAACAACTTGCCCCTGAGTATTTGGAATCAGTATAAAGTGAATAGAGTGAGACACCATATGTTAATTCCAGTATGCTTTTTGGCTGATAAAAGTGAAAAGTATAAGCTCTCTGTGAGATTATTGCATATAAATGAGCTAAGGCAATTGCATGGATAAGCTAGAAAAGCAGTAGCTTTACCCATTAAGATTTTATCTAAATAATCCAAGTGTTATGAAGGAGGGAAAAAATAAGTAGAAGATTGGTCAGCAAGATCAAGCTACCTAAAAATCTGGTCTCTCATCATGCAGAGATTTTGAACGTTAAACTTTTTAGTATGTCTAAGAGATGCTTAGTATGTGGTGATGCATCAAAACTGTTACTTACTCTCTTGCTGTTGTGGATGTGTATATTCTGCTACTGCACATATTTCTCAGGCAAACAAATAAAAGTGGCAAGGGAAAGGATGTTGTTTCTTGGTGCAGTTGTTCTCTTGACACTTTGTACTATGAAATAAACTCCAAATTTCCCAATAGAAAGAGGCGGAAATTATGAAGAATAAGATTGACTGAAATAGATGAGAGTGTTTAAAAAATGTTAGCTAGTATTGATGTTTTGGAGAAAAAAAAATACTCCGAGAACGCTGCCCCGAGGAGGTGATTGATACGGCTGCCACGGGGGCCTGTGTCACGCCGGATAAGTCACTCCAGCCATGTCAGGGGTGATCATTACTTTTATGCTCTTTGTTTTCTGGGTGCCTGACTGACGACCCTGGTATGCAGAAATATGAGGCACTTAAAGCTTAGGTGCTACTGAAATCTCGATGTCGGAGCTGGCTGTGAGCTTTCTGATGAAAAATTTTTCTGTTGAAAAATGTTGACTTGCCACAGCTGACATTTTCACAGAAGCATGTTTTTCTGTTGAAGTTATCTTTGTGTGATTTTCAGTATGGAATTGCTGCAGGAAAAAAAAAAAGTGAGAAAAGAAAAAGGAGGAAGCTTTGGAATAATCAAAGCACATGAGAGACCACAGAATGAGAGGCTCAGGCTCTGCTCTGAGTCTGCCTGAGCAAAACTTCCCAAATTATTGCTGTTATCTCCTGGGCCGACAGCTTTCAGGGGATTGGTGGGGGTGAGAGGGGATGGAGGAGAGGATCTTTCTCCCTTTCCTTCTAAGTGCTTTTACTAAACATTTCAAAGGGGTTTTGTTTCATTTCAGTGTGAAAGGGTGAAAAAAAGTCTCTGTACTTCTCATGGAAGGGGAGAGCAGCTCCATGCCTGGCTCCCCTTTGGGCGGCTCTGGGTTCAGAGATCAGACACCTCAGCAGCTGGGACACTTTTAGCCCCGTTTCCCTGTCTCTGAAACCATTAACTCGTTGGCCTGAAGGTGCTGGTGAAGTCAGGGTACATGACACCTCAGGCTTACCTTTTACTCACTAGACCAGCAATGCTGCCAGAGAAGGAAGCTGGCTCATATAGTGCAATTAGTTCTTTCTCATCACTTTTTTTCCCTCTTTTCTGAGGCAGGGGTTAATACTGCTAAGCCACCCGCCTCTGGGGTTTGCCTGTCCCCTTCTCAGCTCCAGGTGAAGGAGGTTTTGTGGACACCGATCTCCCCAGACGAGGTGTCCCACCACTTAACTCTCTCATGGTTATAAAGCGTCCAGCCTTGTCCTGTGCCGAGGTCAGGCTGGTCTCCCTCTTCCTCTGCCATCCCTGGATACAGGGAATAACAGACTGCTGCCTTCTCCACTCCCCACGTTAGAAGACTAAACACAATCCCTTTCAGTTCTCTCTTCTCTAAGTTAAGCTTATTTCTGTTAACCTTCCTTGCAGGTCACATTTCCAGGCCTCTTGTTAGCTTTGCTGCTCCCTTTTTGAACTGCCCCTAATTTGTCCAGCTTTATTCAAGTATGATGATCAAAATTAGACATGGGACTCCAGCTGTGACCTTTCAAGTCCAAGTGCACAGGTCTAATGAGTTGCTGTGCTTTATGTGCACTACCCTCCATAACAAATTTTATTCTTGTTAATTTTTCCCAACAGCTGCGAGTAGCAAGTCATTAGGAACCTGCATTGAAGGTAGTCTGGTTGGTTTGTAGGTTCTCAAGTCATACTTTCTTCACTTTTTGTTGTGAAGTACTGAATTTGTGCTTCTGTCTTTGTCCTTCTTTGGATCTCAGAGGTTCTCCATAAGTTTTTGAAGATAATTTTTAATGATTCAAATAATGATTTGGCTATTACTCAAGATGGATTCAGCAGTTACCAGCAACCTGGATATACCCATTTTTAGCTATCTCTCTTCTTTTTGTGCCTTGTGTTCCTATTACAGTCTTGAAATTAACTGTGCTAAATATCTGATTGTAATTAAATTTCTCTGAGAAGACTGAAGCAACAAAGACTTCAAATGCATCTGTATTCCCTATGTCATTTTACCTGCTCTCCTTCCCTGTTAATGGACCTGCACTACTTTCCTCTGCCTTGATAACATTAATAATATTTGCCCTTCACCCCACAAAGGCTGTGAAAGTAAATTAATGGCGGCACATTAAGCACCTAGTTACTATAATAAAGAAAGAAAAAGCCCATCAGGAAATGAATGGCACTTCCAAGATGGTTTTTGCTACTTTGTGGCATACACACATTAAAGCCACGTGCTCACAAATAAGAATGACATGAAATACTGGCTCCGTGCTCGGTAATGGAGTGCCATCTATCCTGGGCACTGAAGGAAGCGCCAGTCCTCAAGCAAATCAGTGTGTGGTCATGCCGCAGAGACTGGATTAGAATTTGCAAGCACAAGGAGCAAATTAAGGCAGCACAAACAACCTTAGCTCTGGGGTTTCCTGATTTGTTAGCACTTCCCATCACAACTTCGTGTTTCGATAGATGAAAGGTGAAATACAGTGTCTGATGACTGCATGATTGTACCAGACAGTCTTGCTGCCTTCTGGAAACACTTGAAGATGGTAACTGTGACTTGCACAATTCTTTGTGAACATACGTAATGATGTAAATTGTTCATGGAAATTATTCTGAAGTGAAATCAGGCCTCAAGCCGAGACAGCACCACGAAAAACTCAAATAGCACCATGAAGATGACTAGCAAAAGTGACGTTTGCAAGGTTTCTGTTCCCCCAGAATATTTGCTTGAGATTTCTGGGGACCAAATGACAACCTGACAGGATGTGACCCACAGCAGCCTCTGCACCAAACTGCAGAAGTTTTTAATGACTTTTTATGGATCATTTCTTCCTTGGAGAGCACTACGGTGCTGATATCCTGGTTGCCCTGTGGCTCATGTGACCAGCTATTTTGTGACTTGTATCCAGCATCCTTCTACCCAGAGGGAACAATTTAGACTGTGTTGTTTTTGTAGTAACCAAGATTTCCTACAAAAATGATTCTTACCTGGTGGCGTGAAGCCAAATTAAGACCTTATTTTCTGCTGAAGAGGTGTGAGCAATCACCAGAGTGGGTCCAGAGCTGACCCCGGGTTTCTCCCAAACACTCTTTTTTTTCAGTCTGTTGTCCAATCTGCCTGCTGGGGATTTTACTCACAGGCTGTCATCTGACCTCTCTGCCCACGACTGTAAAATTAATTAAACATGCCTCTCTCCATGCGTGCTCGCTAAACAGACTGTCCATTCCAGCACTAGTTAGTACAGCATTTGCATCAATATTAACAGGAATCATCTAAATATGGGGCATGAAAATTTTGCACTCTGCCTGCTGTAGAAATCAGCTCATTGTACATCCTCTCCTTGTCCTATATGTGTAGCCTTTTGTCTCCCGTGTCCTTTCGACTTAATTTTAGTTTGCCCTCTACTTTCACCTCCATTACTGTGTTATACATGGGCAGTTGGCTATGTGACTTAATCATATCAGCCCCCTCCTGCTGTTTTACTTCAATCATCTCCAACCTTTCTCCACTGAGCTGACAAAGATACTTTCTCGTGCGCCATGGAAAACATAATCTAAAACAATATGAGAGTGTTAGACTTCTGCATGCATAATTTCAATAACGTCCCATGTAACCAGTCACCTGACTGTTTTTTTTTTAAATGAAATCACCCTTGTTATCAGCCTGTTTTCATTCGGTTCTCACAAAAGGATTGCTCACAGCGTGAGTCATGACAGACATTTCAGTATCTCTATCAGGAAGTCAGTAAAGATAATAAAAAGGGGCACATGCGGACAAATCTTTGGAAATACAACATTTAAGAGCAGCGATGCTGCTGACAGTTTTCAGTCATTTTGCAGAACATTAGGAAAAAAAGCAACCAAACCCAAAAAGTAACATTTTGTTCATTAATACTTTTGTCTTGCTCCCCACCGTGCTTGCTTGCATCCGTTACGTAAATCTAAGGTTTCCAACTTCATTTTTCATTTTAAGGTCTTCTGCTCTCAGAAATTTCTTCTCAGTAAGAATAACAGAAACCTCAGCAAGGGAAGCAAAGTCACTCATCTAAGCCTGCAAGGTTGGGGATGAGCCTGCTGTCACGGCTCCATGGAGGTAGTGCAGAAAGGTGTTGAGAAATGCGCTCTCCTGCTCCCACGGACACCCTTAGGTACAAGGGTGAATGCTCCTGCCTCCAGCAGGGAAGGTTCTTTCTGATCTCAGTCCCTTCCCATCCAAATAAGAAAGGGATCGCTGGCCCATGCACACAAGTGGACGCTGAGATCATCTGTTGGTTTTTTTGCCTACATGTTTCTCTCCTGAAAAGAACATTTTTTGCAAAGTCAATTGGCAATTTCTACATCATTATGAAGCTTTCCTGGCACTGTATCTGCTGATTGATGGCCATGAAAATGCAGCATATTTCATTTTCTTTTTCTAGACGTGAAGCCAGCTGCTAATGGTTTTCTCAGGGTGAAGCTGGCAGCTGCAGGATCAGGTCTCAAGGCTCTGAAATGTACACTTGCGGGAGAGCCACCTGGGCTTTTGGCTGTTTCATTACTGGTCATTACTGCTCATCAGAAGTGATCTAAGCAAAACGGGTGCTGAGCCTGGCTGTAAATTCTGGGGTTTGAGTTGGGAAACCACAGTCATTAGCGTCAGATGGAAGTGATCTCAGTGATCTCAAAACCTTTCTGCAATTAAAACTTCCCTCTCCTGTTTCCAAAAACACATTAATCCCATGATCTAATAGTTGATATTTAGTTAGTTTTATTCATCTGCCTCTTCAAGTCAAATGCAGAAACTAATACATAAGTATTACCCTCTTTATGTTAGTTGTGAAGGCTTACTGAAGACTGAAAAAAGCCTGAACGCCGGTGCGTCACTGGGCTGAGTGAGAGCAAGGCTGTGGCTCTCTGCAGACACCAGGCAGCAACAACTAATCTTCTTCTACAGGTCTTGGATAAAATCAGTGCCTAAGTACTTATTCCTTTCACTCTAGAACAAGGACATTTGATTCCAACATGTCTATATTTTGCTTGACTTTCCTGTATTTCAAGCACAGCAAGGGGCAGGGGATCATTGGCTGTGGCCATCCGGGCTACGGGACTGCTGTCCTGCCTCTTCAAGGCCCATGCAGCGTTTTTATAAAAGCCCCCTGTGACCATGAAGAATGCGACAGGATCGAGTCCCTCCTAGACGTGTAGGTGGCATGTTCTTCTGGGAGGCGGAGGCCAGAAAGACACGTGGGCTTTGGCGGTGCCGCATGTTACTCACCGGGCTGGCTTTTAAGAAACCAGGCGGGATGCCTTATCTTTCCTAGAGAAAGACAGACTCACCAGGATGCCTGGGAAATCAAAAGGCAGAGCTGTGAAGAGATTCACCATCAGTTTTGGTAAACTGCTGTCAGGTGGGAAGCAGGCTGATCTGCATTTGCATTTACATTTTTGGAGCGTTTCACAACAACTTAAATGGGAAAGAGCAAGTCAGAAATGATCGGTTGTGTGGGGATTCCTGAGAACAGCAAGAGCATTTCATAATCACACAAAAGTCATGCAAACACAAATTTTGCATTGTTGGCTGCTGTATCCTCAGAGGGCATTGACCTTGACACACACTTGAACAATTTTAAACAGGAGAAAGACATTCCATGAGCAGAAATACTGTAAATCAGAACCTTCTTTCCAGGTAGGAAAGTCCTGTTTGCTTGATTTCTAATCTATATGATCAACTAAAAGCATTCATAATTGTTAAGAGGCTGAAAAGTGGGCCTAGAGTGTACATCGCTTTCCCCTGTGAGGCTCTGCGGGTCGAATTGTCTCTCATCAGCGCGTGCCACAGAGGCTTTAGATAAGGAACTGGTGAAGAATAGCCGCACAGTGAAAGCTATTATCTCAGAAGACTGATATTTACTGGATTCCTGCTTTTTACCTTTCTAGCTGAGTCACAGAATTTCCTTTGTTGCTGCACATTCGTTTTCCTCCTTTCGCTAACAAATGCTATTGAATTGAGTGTGCACACATCTTATATACTGTTATCTAGAATTATCTCCAAAAACCCGTTTAAGCCCTGTTCACATACAAATGAGACTTGAATATTTCCAGGGCAGAGCAGTACATTAGCAAGCCTGAGAATGAACAATAGAATTGGGTCAATAAAAGAAGGATATACTATCTGATCACAAGGTGACCGTTTCCACTGTAATGTGAAAAGCTACTTTCAGTGATCAAAATACAGTGGAGCAACAGTTAAATTAATGCCACTGTATAGACCTCATTTGGATCCCTGCGTACATGTTCAGATTTGCGCAAGCAGAGGGAATGGCTATTAGGATAATCAGGGGAACGAAGAGCTTGCTTTGTAAGTAGAGATTAAAATTAATTTGCTTAGCCTAGCAAAAGGGAGACTGAGGATGTATGTCGTGTTGCTGATACGTACCTAGGGGGAAGGGAACTCTGCAGGCTAAGGGAGAACATTGTTGTGAGAATATCCGCTTTAGGAGCAACATCTATGAACATATTTAGGGCGGAAAATAAGGAATTTCTACCTACTGAAAGGTAAAGATCTAGGCGTCTCGAGCAATATCTGTTTCTAAGATGGATTTGATGCAGCGCTGCCTCTACAGCAAGGGGTCTTGGACTGAGCAAGAGCAATGACAGGGGTCATGAAGGAGGGGCTTTTATAATGTAACTGAAGGAGCTCTGCGAGGTGGCATTTGCCAAATCCTCTTTCAAGCATATCTTCTCAGATCCTGGGTGTGACTAAAACAAGTCCTCCCCTGTGTGGCATGCAAAAGGCCAAAGATACCTCCAACCACGCTGGCTGGACTGACAGCTCCCTTTCTCTCGTGGATGTAACACCTGAAAAACCTTCCCGAGACTGAAAATGAGTGTGATGCATAGAATTCCCCCCACAGGTTACTCGGGTATATTTGATAAAGGAAAATAGCTGCATATTGCTGCAGCTACTGAAGCAGCAAAGCTGGAAGGTTCTGGTTCAGGGGATCCGAGAGCCCTGAAAGTTTTGAAACGCTATCCCTGCCCTCACCCACTGCAAATTTGATTTAATGCTTACAGGCCACATCGTTGTTTATAATATTTCACTTTTTGATAAAAGTTTTTTGAAAACTATTATCTATTTTGTTATTTTATCATCAATTATTGAATTATTGTTGAGGGGTTTTTTTATACATTTGCCATCTTATCATAAATATCCTGGAATATAAAAATGTCTGATCTGTAGACTCTCACTATGCATAAATTAAGCTGGATTTATGAGACTTACGGTCTGTTCTTCCTCTGTTCTTTGGAGGGCTTTGCGAATGTGCAATGAGAGGTCTTATTTCTTATTATGGAATTTTATTGCCACTGTGTAACTGGGTTAATATAAGAAGTATAAATAGGGATATGCATTTGCTTGTAAGACATTTTAATATGGAGAAGAGCATCTGAAGTTCAAAAAATATGAACTGAAGTACAGACTGTATATCTTACTCTGTAAATGGGATAGAGAAACCATTTCAAATGCTGAAGAAAGAATGGAGTATGTGGGAATTGTGCAATAGGAAAGGTAAAAAAGTCATCAGATTTTTTTAAGCCATCTTGCCCTACTCTGCAACTACATTTCAGAAAACATCCTAAACCACTGCAGTTGCCACCTCTCACCTGCTGATCTCCTGCATAAACTTCCATAAAGTGAAAGAAAGGGCGTAGAAAAGCAAGAGAAGCTGGAACGGTCTAACCACCAGGATATTTTGTCTTCTAATACTTCCTCTTCTTTTTGGTCTAAATGAACTTGGCTGATGTTAGCTGATGTAGACTGAGACCCAGACAATAACCATGTCCTCCTTGATACTCCTGAAGTACTCTAACTGTAGAATACAAGCTAAATCCTGTGTCTGTCTCTCCTGTGCAGGTGCAAAAAAACCCCTCATTCATCCCTGTGCCATCTCCTCACCCTTTACATACTTCAATGGTATTTTAATAGCATTAAGTCCACAAGGATACAGGCAATGTCTATGGACACAAATGAAGGGAAGGCAGAAGGCTGTTGCCAGCAGATGAGGATGGAGCCAGCACAGCTGTACCTAAAGAGATAGCAGCTGGAAAGGGCTGAGGTGGCCACCAACAGGCAGAACAGCTGGAAAACCAAAAAAAAGAGCTTTTAAAGCAGGCACATACAAACTGGATTAACTGAGAGAAACAGGTGTCGGGTCTGGAGAGGCGAGATTGCCTCACAGGAGACCTCACCGGGGGCTGACCCCAGGGAAGGAGCAGCAATGGGAGATGGAAAGGAGAAGGGGGAGTTTGTGCTTCACACAGGTTGGGGGAAACACCTCCCTAGTGGCTCTGCAGCCTTTGGGCTGTAGCAGCAAAAAGCCATGGGGAAGGAGTTTGGCACAATAGACTTTTTTGGGGTTGCTTCAAAGCAGAAAGGACTGCTGGAAACTGGCACGAGGCTGCTCTACCAAAGGACCACCGTCGCTCTCAGTCCTCCCGGGCAGATTTCCTTCTTGTGCTGACAACAGGATTTGCTGTGGTTTTCTGTAGGAAAAGGATGAGGACAAGTTCACAGACAAGCTGACTGTAAAGCTCAATATTTTGGAGTAGGGGTTCATTGCTCTTTGCACGGTGCTGTAGATGATAACCTTTTATTCTCTTTTTCAGAGTTAACAGACCCATGTTCCTTTGGGCCTAAATGTGAGACTGCAGCAGGTATTCTAAACACAATGGGCAATTTATTTAAAAGGTTAAAAATCATGCTAGTCTAGAACAAAACCGTGATTTCCCATTGTTCATCACTGCTGTAGCCATCTTTGCTGCTGTGTGGTGTCAGACGCAGAGCTAGTGGGTTATTGCTATATTATGTTTCTCTGTGAAATTCAGTCAGATTAATGACTTTGGGGTCACTTGAGATTTACATAATTTATATAGATGACTTGGTGTTTAAAGTGTTTTACAAAACCAGGAAATAAATTGCAGGTTTTATAAAAATATCATAATTAAAAATTGACTTGTACTAACTGCTGGCTTCAGGAGTGCGCATGAAGTTCAAGTATGATGGATTGTTTTGCTCAATGAAAACTACAAAAAACCAAGAGAGACTTAGGATGATAAAAAGCATTTTTTTTTAGGTGGTTACATTATCAATCTTTATATTGAGCCAAATGCTGCTTGTATTTCTTCTGTGCGTATTTTATTGACTTCATTATGACTAGTTGTGAAAGGAGAGCAATATTTGTATTACAGTGAAGAAATAATATCACATTCAAAATCAAAACCTGTTCCTGAACCAAGTATAAAACTTCAAAAACCAGAAATCAAATACTTGTTTTAGTTATGTCTTTATTATGGCTTAATCACTCCAGAATATAGCAAGCTGTGATGAATCTTTCAGCTATAAAAACAGAAGGGAAATTTTCTTGTCTTTCCTCACGTTAGCAACCGAAATATTCAGATGGTGAATGTTTTTTTTCCCAGTAGTTTGATTGGAGAGAAGCAATGAAAAAATACGCAACAGGAATCTGTGACATGTAAGGCTGGTCTCGATGTTTTTTTAATGAAAATGGGTTTAAGGGCAGCTGTTACGATGCAAAAATGAGCCAAACGGCACTCTGTATGACTGGTATCTTCCCAGTGAAAATCAGTGGAGTTGGACAGCAACTCGAATTTGACACGGTATTACAGGGTTCATAACACGAGACCCCTGAGTAAGAAATTAGACATACTCTTCCATTTTATTTGGTATCAAAACAAAATTCAACTGTTTGCGTGAGATAGTGAGATGTGCAAAAGCACTGCTAAAAATGTAAAGTTCTACATTGTTCCTACAAGAGGAGATGAAGCAAGAAATGGTTTCCTACCCTTTCCCCCTGGAAGAAGGGTGCAAATGCAAAATGCGAAATGTTCAAGCTCCAACCATCCCCCAGGATAAGACTGAGCAGGAGCTGGAGACTGGAAAGAGCAGATGTTGGGATGAGGTGGGCTTTGGACAGGGTGGGAGGAAAGCAGTATTCTGGGACAGTGACGGATGGCACAACAGCACCAAAACATCTTGCTAAAGCTCATCTTGCAATTATTAAGTCAAGAGGAATGAATCGGGTGGACTCTTATTTGTAGGACAAATACCGTACAATTGCAGAGGCAGGGCAGTGCTAGCTGGAGGCTTGTTCTTTTTAATCCAAACCTTCCCTATAATGCAGAGCATATGCACAGCAAGGAGCACTCTCTCATGATGAAATTACATGTTCAACAAGCTATGCCTTGCAGTCATATAATATGGTGGTTGTGCAAACAGGGAGAGAGACATCTTTCCGATGCATCTTCATGAAGTGGGTTTGAGGTAAGTTTTGATCTGTGTGCCAGATATGTGCGATAATAAAAAAGACATTCCACTTAATGGCTACTTTTTCACTAGTTTTGCAGCCCAATTCTGGTTTGCTTTATTATCACACCTCACTGAAAGCCCTCAGAGAAGCCAAAACAGGATGGGAGTTCCTGTGAATAACAAATCTGAGAGCATAATGCAAAAAGAAAAACATGGGAAGATATACATAAAGCTTCTTGATGGTAATCATGTAGGGTAAGTGGTATGTTAAACCTGAGAGACCCATTTTAGTCAGGGGCTGTCCTACAAATGCTCTTCTGCTCTTTGGTGCTGTCTCTTATTGTCAGCTCATGTGTTCCTTTGTAGTTTCACTTGGGTTTCAAATGAACAATCACACGCTGATAAGTTTTCTGGACCTGATTTCCCAGGTCCCTGAATTATAGGCTAGTGGTAAAATCACATTGATAAAATCTTCCAGATGCCTTACCTGAGTTTCAGAAATAAATAATTTGTTGGGTTCACTCTTGAACTCTCTAGCAAAATAGCTCACTAGGGGTCACCAGAAAGAAGCAAAACTTTGTATTTAATCTGGAATGCTTATAAACTTACACAGTGGTTTTCAGCTAATCTTTTAAAGGGGATAATTTAGTTTTCAAAAACCAAGACAAATTATTTTTCTACAGACGACAGGTATTTCCTACTAATGAAAATGCCATTATAGAAGGTCTGTGTTAAAAAGAGAAAAAAAGGCTTGTGTGCAATTTCTCGCTCACATAATTGCATGCTGATACTGAAATGACATTGTGATTTGAAATTTTACTCCAAGCTAAAATAAGATGCTTGCTCTTATGGTTTAGTAACCTGTGTTAGAATACTGGGTAATATAGCAGTATGAATTTTAATTTTTCAGCTGGGCTTAAACAAAGCAATAATGATTTGTTTCTGGTAAAAATTCACTGCAATATCTTTAAGTTTATAATTGTAGAAATATAGATTACAGTTTTTCAGAATTTGTTCCAGCTGTATGCTTGCAAATCTTAGAAAATATATTGCATGAGGTGATGAGAGGTTTATCCAAGGATGCTTGAAAGGACAGCCTGCTCAGGTAGAAAGGAGAATATTTTGGTATACTTTGGGAGAAAAGAACAAATACATCATGGGTGAAGGATTTGAGGAAGAATTTGTCTCGGCACTATTTTATTGCTCTTCTATTCATTCTTGGCGCTGAGCAGAGGCAAAGTTTCCCAACGGAAAGCCAATGGTCAGTTTAACGAAAACTGAGAACAAGTCAAGAAGCACCTCATTTACCAAAATACATATATTTCTGTATTTTTCCAGTGGTTTGATGCCGGTCACAGGAGAGGCCAGGGTCTTTCAGGAGTGTTTGGATGTAGTGAGATCAGAGATTTGCCTGTGCCCGGCAAAGCTGCGTAGTTCATACTCCTGCCAGCGCACATTCATGCATATTTTTCCCTGCTTTGTCTTCTCCTCCTTCAATCTAGGTAAAACTGACATTGTTTCCCCCTCCCTTCCTTTTTTTTTTTTATCTATATATTTTACAGCTAATGAAAAAGCTCAGGAAATATAACTGTCCCTCGTATTGATTTTGCTTTTATATAGTGCCTTTTCCCCAAATGGACGCCAGAATGCACTCTTAAAATCAAACAATATAGAACAATAATTTCTACCAGAATGGAAAAACATGGCAGCAGCTTAACAGCGCACTTTAGCGCTAGACAACACTTTAGGAAATGAAGGCAGCTTTAAGGAGCGGGAATAATCCTGTGGCCTTGAAGAAGCTATTAGATATGGGGATGGAGCGAGACCCAGCGCAGCCTGTCTCTCTCCCCCTGCAGGCACCGGATGGGGGGGGGAAGCCTCACCGACCCCTGCTCAAACCCTCTGATATTAGAGAACAGGTGTTCCCAGGCATATCTTATAGGCTGAAATATTATTTAAGATATGAGGGCTCTTAAGACATCGTATTTGAGTTCATGTGACAAATAGCGCAGCAGCCCCCCGCCCTTCGTACACAGGTATATTCCCGTTTAGCTGTCTGTGGTGTGCCCATGGGAACGTGCTGCCCCCAGCTCCGGGGCCCTCATCAGAGCCTCCAAAATTAAGGACTCTTTTGCTTTCAGTAAAATTATGATTTTTGCAAAGCAAAAATTCACTTTATCTCGTTTTCTTTATGCAAAATATGCAATTCCCTTATGCCCTCTCTTGAGCATAAAACAATAGGGCATACAGGATCGTCCATGGCTTGCTTCTTGCAGAAAAGGACTTTCGATTAAAAGAACGGTTGAAAATCAGTGTGTTAGAACATTGTTTCATAAGCACAAATGAACATAAATCACTTCTTTCTGCATTGCTGGGGACTTGTAAACAAGTATCATTACTAATATTAAAATTTACTGCCCCTTTTATTTAGCTTGTTCATTCTTCTACAAAATGTATGCTTGGGTTAGAGCTGGTCAGGAATTCTAAGTGTTGATTATTTTATATGCTGTTAATGAAACTTTTCATAGAAATGTGCAAGTTTTGAGAAGACTTGTGCTTTTTTTTGGTACAGGTTTTGTCTCAGGAAAGGAAGCATTGGGAGGCTCGTGCACTTGGGCGTATGTTTTTGACCAAAAAGCCCATGTATTGATCAACTGAATGATCAGTCTATCTGCCCGTCTAGCTCTGTACTGCAATTGCTTTTTTTTTTTTATGAATAGCAAATATACATTGTGCCATAGAATGAATGAACCTTCTGTCCATCGTAGTTATTTACACCTTTACAGTAGACGAACAAACACATGGGAGACTGACGCTGAAGCCCTTATTCCAAGATGTATTTAATCACTAATAGAAAGTGAAACAGTTCAAATAAGAGATCTAAAGATATTCTCTCCAGCATAATCAATAGACCAGTTCTGAGGGCGCTTGGCTGTGACAGAAGAGATTGATCCAGCTCCTGTATCCTAAAACACAACATCTTTCCTGTCAGAAGCAATTAACAAGATATCAGGCTATCAGTTAGCAGTTTGGGTTTTTCCTAGTTTTGTCTCAGTGGGAAGGTAAATTTTTAAATTGTTTTTAATTGGTAAAGCAATCAGACAGAAAAAACCCCCTTCCTTTGTGGATCAACAGCAGTTACTCAGGCTGAAGTAGGTTATCTTTGGGAAGTCGTATAGTCTATAAACTGTTATGCAGATAATCACAGTGCAGGGCTGTAAGAGCGGTGAGACCCTGATGGAATTCAGAGGCAAAAATCCTGCTTAATGGGTGGACTTGTACGATGTATTTTTTGTGACCGTTATAATTTTTCTTGCAGCATTTCTACAGCATTGATTTTAGCAATAATTACACGAAGCAGCGATAACAGTGGTGGCCAAAATGGTATTTCCTATGCTTATGTACACACGTGGCCATCTGTGCTGCCTTTTACAGGATTACAATGCTTTAGTTTTATATTCAATTTACCTGCATTGAAAGCAACATAAGTATGAAGATATGTTAAGGTTGTCAATGGCATACGTTATCCACGTGTGCTGACCAGCTGCAAGGGTTTAAATCTGAGAACCTCACCAAAGGGTCTTTCAGAAACCCTGTGCTTCACTACCAGAGAAGGATTTGTCAGCAAGCCTGGTTAAAAGAAGCCAGAATAAAGTTGTCTGCTTCAAGGGTCTTAAAAAAATAAAATCCAATGCCACCCTAAAAAACAGACTTTGGAAGACAGCTTGTTTTCCAGCTAATCATTGTATATGCAGGTACCATTCAGTGTCTCTGCCGCCAACCTTTCTGAGTGGTAAAGCAGCTCCTTCCAGCACAGTTTTTTGACCTTGCGAGTGCTTCTGTGCTGGGGTCCCAGGGAGCTGCGCGGGGCTGACCAGGCACGTCTTGCCAGGTCCCCTCGCATCCCACCGGCACTTAATGAGGATGCTTCATATTCTCGGGAGGCAATCTGCAAGCTCAGACCTAAGACAGAAGATGAAGCTGTTTTGAAACAGCAGATGAATAATATTGTCAGGAGTGTATTAATGAGTGAAAGTGTCTCCACCCCCATGCAAGGAGTATAGGTTCAGACAGAACAAGAAACGCAAGTGGATAACAGACATTATGACGCAGCAGGAATAACTGGGTAATTTTCATGACTAAAGTATGAGTTATTGGGAAAACATGAAAAAGGAAGAAGTAGCGAAGGAATGGGGGTGGGTAGTAGATTAATGATTTACGTCAAAGCTATTTGTATTGCAAAGCAGCAATCATGTCAAGAGGAGAAAATAGTGTAAAATTCCTCTAGGAGTTGTATAGCTTGTGCTGGGATCATAGTCTGCAACTTGAATCCAGCTATCCTGAAGTACATCAATACCTTTAAGCCTAATGCCCTCACGCAAGCACACGCTAGAGACAGGGATTAAGTCAAACTTCAGCCCACCACATCCGAATCCAAGTGCTTCCACACGGCCGTAGTCTTTGACTCTGATACCTTAAGGAAGTATCAGATCTTTTCCCCTGTGAGGTGTGTTGCGGTGGGCAGGACTGTACCAGTGCTGTGCTGGGAGGCACAAGCGAGTCCTAACTGCCACCATTTCAGCAGATGCTGACCTGTGGGGCAGGCAGGGGGTACCTGCCCGAGTATCCCCATGCAGGGAGTGGAGGATGGACAAAAGACATCTTTCCTCCAGACCAGGAATACTAAAATCTACTCCAGCTTTCCCAGTGTAACTGTTCACAGCGGTTTATTAGGGATTTCTTTGACAGGACCAATTGCAACAACTAGTCCACGCAAAGGACTGAAAATTACTTGAAACTGGAGGATTCCTATGTTCAACAATTATGAGTGAGACTTTTAGAGGATGTTATAGGAGAAAAGCAATGCTGCAGGAATGTTATGGGGTGTGGGTAGTTAAGTCCCACTGGCACTTACAAGGCTTTCTGTTGGAACAAAAGCCAACTTCCGTGGTGGTTATGGGCTAGCGGAAGTAGAAGGATAGCTTTCTTTTACCTTTAATTTTATTCTGCTTTATACACATTCAGAAAATGAAATGTCCATATATTTTAGAACTTGAAGAATGGAGTTGCAAGTACATTGAGGTAGCAAACAGCCCTCTCTTCATTTTCCTTGTATTTCTTGCTAAAGAAAAACAAGAAATTAATTAGATTTCACTTTGTTTATGTCTTTGTTGCTAGCTCTAATCTTAACATCTAATAAAAGAACAGAGCAAATGGCTCTGTGAATTTTTATATATTTTTTTTTCTCTAGCCCATTAAGAAAAGAACAGAGCTGATGATAAGGTAGCCTGAGTGAATCAAAGTATCTGTGCTGTGTTATTGAGGGAGGCTGAGTCACAGTCAACTAATTTTATAGCATACCCATAGTTGATTATAAAGTAAATAATTGGAGGAAAGGGACAAAAAAGACTATTAAAAATAATTTCTGAAAGATGTTTGCAAATCTGCCTGTTCTGGTAGCTGGACCAGATCAACAAATAACATATCTGACTAATGCAGTGAGATCTAATAATGCTACTTCTAAAGAAATTTTTAAATATTAAGTTATGGACAACAGAACATTAGTTCAGCTATTAAATAGACTAGTGCCCTGTGGTCTTTATATAGGTCTGTAGAAAATCAATGAGATAAAATTTCATGAAAAGTTTGCATGACGGTTAAACATCAGCAAAATATAATTTTAAACTGAGATGAGAAGCAAGCAGGAGCAGACATAATAAACCTCCTTTCTGTAAAGGAATGGTCTAGTTCAGATCCCAAGTCATTCCCAACATTTACCATTAAACTCATTATAGAGCTATTAATTCAGGAACTTTGAGAACCCCCTTGTCTCTGGCTCATCTTCTAGATATCTTCCGTAGGCTTTTGCCTTCTGAGACAAATTACACATAACTTTTTAAAAACAAAACTTTTTAAAAAATGAAGAGAAAGTAAGACCGCGAGTCTGGAATGGGACATGTTACACCTTTCTGATTAGCATGAGGAGGAGGAGGAAAATCCGGGGTATCCATCAGTTCTTGGAAAGTGCAAGGACTACTGGGCTGATGAGGCATTAGCAAGACACTACATGTGGGACCATTTACTGAAGCTGTCAACACACAAAGCTGTCAAGGGACAGTTGAGTTGTAAAATGCTCCAGCTACCACAGGAGATGCATTACATTATTGTGGTATGCAGATAAATTGCTACCCAGCTCGTGGAAGCTGCTTTGTGAACAAAATAGGGGAATAAGATAAACTTGCTCTCAATCGATGTATTAATATAAAACCAGCAAAAGGAGCGGAGCAGACTACTACAATCCCTCAACTATATTAGGCAATCAGGTTTTTTCCTTTCAATATGTAGAATATTCCCTTGCGGCTCCCTGTGGATGCCATGCAGTGTGAACACAGCAATCAAAGTAATAGACGTCAGAATAATCAAAATAATATGTGTCAGAAAGAAGCAAATGAGTACATACATTCATTAAGTAAATCTCCTAAGAGCTTAACACACAAACCTCTTCCAGAAAAGCTGTACAAACAATTACATGCACTAACATGTGGTTTTACTGATGTTTCAAAGTCAGATGAAAAATATTCTTCAAACTAATCCTTTTTTTCAGATTTCACCATAAATAATCAGTAGTGATGTTGGTCAAAACATGCAGTGCAGCTGCCAGAATGAAATTAATAAAGGTCATAACTGAAGGTAAAACATACCACTTTGAAGAAAACTTAATAATCGTTAAAAAAGCGATATATGCTGCCAACCCAGCATTAAACACAGTACACATTTTTGTAGTGGATTGGGCATCAGCAATGTCCAACACTAAACCTCCATCTGTGAGGTGGCAAAAAAGACACTTCCTCCAGGAAGAAAGTAGCCAAAAAGACAGAACAAACCTACAAATGGCCAAGGAAACAAATTTGTAGACAAAATCGGACGAACCAGTAATCTGGCTGCCTTGAGAACATTTCCCAACAAACTATTCAAAGGAGTACAGTACAAACCCAGTTAAAATACACAAAATGGTACTTCTCACAATATTTTCAGCCTTTTGAAGCAGCAAGTCCAGTTCACAAAAAAAATTGTAGGAAATATATTGGAATGAAAGAATCATTTCCAAAGCCAGAAATGTTTTATTAGGCTACAGGAGTGGTCTAATGCAGGAAAGAATTTTCCTTCTTTTCTTCAGCTGTATTTGTATGATAAAGTAGATATAGGATTTTGGAAGTGGTTGGATCCTTTCCTGACTTAAATCAAAGGGTATTTGAGTGAAATTTCAAGTTTCAGTCCTCTAAAATATAAGTAGTCTAAAACCCACCAGCAATACTTTGTGTCCCCTTGGGTCTGTGTATGTAGTCATTTGACTCCAGAGTTTACAAGGAAGGTGGAGAAAGGTTCAGCATTTTTATAACCCTCCTATTTACTATATTGGCTTTTGTTTCAGTTATGAGTTGGGCTGCTGTTCACGGCGCTGGGTTGTGACTCGTGAGGCCTTGGTAGAGATCTCAGCTCCACCAAAGGATTTTCTGCATGACCTTGAGCCACTTCACGTCTCCATCCCATCTGTAAAACAGAATGATGATGCTTCCTCTCCACAGCAATTTGTCTTGTCAATTTAGGAGCAAACACTGATTTGTCTTGACTACTTGCAGCTCCTATCGATTGCAAAGGAAGTTAGATGTATACAATACTTCTTCGGATTTGGCATTTGCAGACAAAATAACTTTGAGGAACTGGACCATTAAAGCAAACATTTTGGCCCTGAATGTCCTATATTGTTATGAACAGTGCCTAATAAAATGATCCTCAATTTTAGTACAGCATAGAGTAATAAATAGTTATTAAGGAGTTTAAAAATTGTACACATTTTGCAGGTCGATGAGAAATAGGCAAATCCTTGAGAGCTGCAGTAGAGAGGCAGCTCTTTAACACCAAACATTTAATTTACTATAAACTATTAATTTACATCAGAAGATTGGAAGACAAATGCATGATCTAAAAATTATTTTCCTACCAAATGTCAAAGTCCTAAAACCCAGTGACATCCTGATGCTGCTCAGGAGAGTCACAAATACATTTACTGTAAGGTGAAAGAGATTCCCTCGGCCCCAGGCCTCCTGATTTTGCCTTCCTTACAAAAGAACTATTCCTGCAGTAAGGATAACCCTGTTGTCTTTCAGATAAAAAGGAGAGGAACAAAAAAGTTATCAGCAAACAGAAATCATTGTACGACCCCTGCTACCAGCTTCGCTTTGACCGCACATAATCAGATAAGGTCAGATTTCACTCTTAGTTCAAACAATACAAACTGGATTAATTCCAGACTATGAGGCCGATGGGGTTACTTGATGTTGACAAAAACTTAAATAAAATATCAACCTGTAAACAGCTTTTGATAATTAAAAATAATAATGGGAGAGAAACATGCTGTGAAGGTTGATCCTCTCCCTTTGGCAGTTGTTACTGCTTATTTGCCATAGCCAGGGCGTCTTGGTTTTACTTCTGCAGGAAAGCATTCAGCAGGGTAATTTTTGTTTGCACAGTGCTATAAATATCTGCTGTGCTTTCCACAGGGCGAAGACACGGAGCCAGAATAACCCCAGTGTAATTTCTAAAGTCATGGGAATGTCCCATGTCACTCGTGACCTGAGATCTTGGTCCCTGCAAGCTGTTTCCAGACCAGACACCCTGGGACTTCCCTGGAGGTGTCGGCACCCCTCCTGTGCTCAGGGACCCAGGGGGTGGCAGGAGCCCTGGGGCTCCAGGGGCTTTGCTGAGGACCCGGGTGGCACATTTGAGGTCTGACCAAGGGACGGGGGGGGTTGTCATCTGCAGTAGGGACATGAAGCAGGGGGGAAAGCTCCTGAATAGTTTGAATTGAAATACTCATGGAAAAATGTTTTCTCAGCTCCAGTAGATTTTTGCTTAAAGCATGGAAAGTCCATGGCACTCCGATTTTACAGCAGAAGCTCACAAGTGAGATCATGGGTTGCTCGTGGGCAGTACACAAAGCAGATTCCATACTCTGATTTTCATTTCATTCTTCTAGTGAAAGCACGACTCGGGTTTATAAAATTGCAAGACATACTGAATAATTTTTGCCATGTTAGACTATTCTCATTTACCTTCTTAAATCAAATCAGACCATTCTGATTGTTTGAGAATGCACCATCTTTTCCTGATGGCTGTAGGCACCGTCCTCTCTCTTCTCCTCATTCTTCATCTCAAGGTATGCTGGAATTTTTTCTTATGTGTTTCAGAGTTGAGGAGAATCCATAAGAGTGAACTTGCAAACAATTAATTGTGTCTGATTTTACTGTATATGTAATACCTTGTAGTGAAGCTCCAGCGGATTTCGTGAGCTTCAAGTACCTTTGCAGGAAGCTCATATTCAAACTAAAACCATTTTCAATGTACGTTATGAAAAGGCTCCAGAGGGGACGGGGAGCAATTCCCTCTTGATGGTGGTGTTACAAGCAACTATCTATTTAAGACAAATACTTTTGTCTAAACTACCTCTGTAAAAAAAAATCTGTTGTCTTTTTCTTTTGATTGACTTATTTACAGAATTTCATCTGAGAAAAGCCTGACGAGCTCTGTGCTGTGTCAGCCCTCCCACACTTATGACTCACTGAGTTTCTTTTGTTCCTGATGCTTTGCATAATCTTCTACCAGAGGGCAGTTACGGACCTTTTTGGTAACCCTTTCATATTTCTCAGTCATAGAAAATGATGTAAAAACCCCAAATAATGAGAATATCCTCCATCTCTGGGAGCTTCATCCCCTAAAATAGAGTGCAGAAGATGATAAAGTTCTTCCTTGGTCTTTAAAGGACTTTTTCATCTTCTCCCTTTTAACAAGGCATCTGCAAAGAGCTGTTTGGTTAGACGTTCCTTATTCACAGTTAAATTCTTATGGGATTAGTAGGTGTGTTATACTCAGAGTACAAAAGTAAACAGCATATGGTTCTGTTAATATCCTTGTAATGTCACAACACAATCTGTCAGAATGTAAACTTTTTTGAGCAGTTTCACTTACTTCAAGCTCACACTATGAAAAAAACCAAACCAGCAAGTCTAAGAATCCTTCCGCATCACCTAAGAGACAGCAAGCTATTTCTTAATTCTTGTTTTGTGTTCCCAGTATAATAAGTATGTCTATACATATTTCCTTCAGTAACAAAAATACAGTGGAAAATACAGTTACTTAGTTACTAGGAGTTAAAAGGTCATTTCCCCTTGATGAAAAGCTTGTTCTATCAGATAAGTAGCTGCTACACTCCATAAAACTGGCAACCCTTCAAAAGGTTTCAGAAATTAAAGGCATTGTTTGAAGATAAAGGCGATAAGGTCATTTGCCTTGTGTTTAGTCCTGCAAACCTTTCTGGGTGACCATTTGATATTCAAATGAAGAGTGTTTTAAATTGTTTTATCTTCATAGAGCTAATGAGTGCTGGCTGACAATCACTTTTAAGACTCATTGAAACTTCACTGGAATTAAATTTTGTAAAATATTGCAACATATTCCCATTAAGGGGGGAGTGCCTCCATGGAATTTGCCAAAGCTCTCTCCATAATCAGTCTCGGCGCTGTGCTCTGGTCCTGCTCTTTTCTCAGTTTGTTTGGTTTTTTTAATAACTCTGTTTTTAGTATTTGAATAATGTCTAACATGATTTTCAATGTATTCCTGCAGCAGATTAATAAAGACGCATAAAGAAGCTATGTATGTAAAATCTATGTCCTCTTCGAACTCTGTGCTAGAGTGAAACAAGCCTTGCATTTAATGTGCACAGTAGTAGTAAAATTACTCATGAACTTTTTATTGCCAAAGACTGTATAGCTGTGTATTATTATATGTGTAATTAACTAATCTATAACATTGCTCTGATATATGGTGTATATACTTCTTTCTTTAGAGGAATAGATTCTTATTTTAAAGCTTTCTCTTCTTTTACGGTTCATTTCATATATTCCATTTATGGGAAAATGTTGTGAATATTCTTTAAATCACTTGATATTTTTTTTTTTCTACTAGGGAGTAAGAATCTTCCGAGGTTTGTAATTTCTTTATTTAAAAAAAAAGAGAATTAAAAAAAAAAAAAAAGAAGTCAAAGTCCTTTAAGGTACAGTAAACATTATGTGCTGTAAGCAGCTTGCACTGTGACCTTCTTCATTACCTTAGAAGTTGTTTATTTTCACCTTACTTCCTTTCTATTTTGGAGACTCTAATAATAGCCCTCTATCACTCTAACCCACATTAAAAAGTAAATGTAAACAAGATCATCTCAGTTTTAAATATACATGAACTCTATCCCCCAAATGACTATCAAATAATTAAAAAGTACAAAATCCTTACCTAATGGAGCTGACTCAGTGCTAATGGCCAACAAGGGAATCCAACAGAGGTAGGCAACAAGTTGGAGATGCTGATGGAAAGGAAAGGGCTGCTGCATATTGTCCAAGGTAGGTTTTATCCATGCATCTGCAGTTGCTTAGAAGTTAACTTTTGAAGTACTAAACTTTGCAGGAAAAGCCATCAGCCTGCCTGCCTGTTTCAATTTTTTTTTTTTTTTTTTTCTTTCGTTTTTTTCAATCCACTTTCTTGGAGAGGGCTTAATGTGTCATTAATCCCAGAATTTCCAAGAGGGAAGCCCTCCAGCTAGACACAAACCCCACTCACCCACCCACCCGCAAGCCGATCTGCGGAGAGCATGTGTCCCTGCAGCTGCTCTGGCTGCAGCTGCTCTGATTTACACACCCGGTAAAACACCCACGCACACGCCGGGGGTGAGGACAGCATGGACCAGCAGGGTCGGTGGTAGGAGGTGATCGCGGAGAAATTCGGGTTGTAAACCAAACATGCCGGCTCGGGAGGATTTTAAAGCGGACCACGCCAACTTCAGGTTATTGCAGTCACGTCTGACATCGTGTTTATATGACAGGGGTTTAAAAAATGTTAAAATACAAGCTTGCAGATAGTTTGGTCTTCGCTTCAGATTGCTGGAGTTTACATTTATGCAAAACCCTTAGAGAAGTCTGTGCAGTGCAAACGGCAGTCCTGAAGGTTTGTGTCTTGGGTCGATGTATCGTTGTCTGGTATTTTAGAGAATAGTCCTTTGCCACTGAAATAAAGCACGACAGCATTTGCTCTGCCAACCCATCCTGAAAAATGAGATGTACATTTCAGAAGGTCGGCTTACCAGCAATAATAAGAGAAATAGAAAACAGAAGCGAACGGCAGCGAAAGAATTCAATCACTCATCTTGCTCAATCACATTTTTCTGAAGTTTTGTCTCATGGAAAGTGCCCTGCTGCTACCGCATGGGTCTTTTGTGCTACTTCTGGTCAGTGTGAACGATGTCTATTGTGTGACAATGCATATTGCCAGCTTAATGCAAAATATGAAGAATTTGCTACTAAATCACATGCTATACTTTGACATTGATGGCATTTTATTTAGGAAATATTGTATCCCCACCCACTGTTCATGTTTTCCATACCTGCCAGCACGTCTTTCCCTTGGCTTGTCAAGGAAGTTTGATTATTTTCTGTCTGCTTTTTTTAAGTGAGGATATTGTGAATTATCTGATAACAGAGTAATACTCAAGTCTGTAAACATTCCACGCAAATCACTGTGAGGAGCATTTCATCTAAAAGCATAAACAAAGCCATTAAAAATATTTTGCAGTACAGCCAAGGATTTTCGAATATTGTTCATTTGGCTTAACTACATCCCTTGAGGAGTTTTACCACTGCATTCCTTGAGGGAAATAAAGGTTATTTAAGAAGAAACTTCTAAAACTTTTTTCTTAATTTTGATTTTGGATTTGGACATTGCAAAATCGCTGCTTTTAACAGTCCCATTGGATTGGCTGTCTCATAGGCCTGGTTTCTAGCCCTTTGGGAGGCTTTGTGAGTCTCTCCATTGATTTTACTGACTTCTGGATTATATTCCTTCAAACTCATTAAGACACCAAGCCAATATTTCTGATTTGTTTTTTCTCTAAGAGATCCCCATCCGTTTCTTGAGTACAAATGCGTGAAAAATGACAAAATTCCAGTTTATTTTAAACAGGACACATTATTATTCCAGGACACAACTTCTACCTTTACATGGCTTTTTCAGTTAATGCTTGAATTTATTTGTGGCAGTTTCTACACACTGAGGGGGGCCCAGTCTTCTTTGTTTCTAAGTTTTGGCCTACAAGGTACAGCTCTAATGTTTAAATTTTAACCTGAAAAAGACTGAAATCTGTTGTGGGTTGAGATTTATCCTTGCCAAAATATTGGCAACCATAACCAATTTACAACAAAGTAAGACAGCTTTTCACAAACAATCCAACTTTTGTTGGTCTTTTGGATACTGGAAACAAAAGTAACCAGGCAAAAAAGTGTGAGCGGAAGGTATTCAGGGCAACAGGAGAAAAGGGCCAATTTTGTAGTCTCGCTTATCCCCTTACCTGTTGTTCCCCTAAGCAGGTTTTAATCAGGGCAGCCTTTGAAGGTGGTTACTCCTGGTAAAGATGAAATGAAGCTTTCCATTGCCTCAGTCAAGGAGTTTCCCTGCATTGGATATGACTCCAATTTGGGAGGACAAACAGCTCTCGGTCACACAATGAGGTGCAAATATTCCCTATTTCCCATTATCCCAGCCCAAGACAAGAACTTACAGAATTCAGAAAAATAGCAAACAACACCTTCTCCTTCCCCCCAAACACTACTCAAAAAAATCATGGGAAACTAAGGCCATGGAGAACCTGTATAAAAATATTGCAAAATACTCTCACGGTGCCTACACCATTAACCTCAGTAAGAGGAGAAACTGAAACTCCCCAGAAAGTTGGTGTAGTCAAGAGTGGGTGATGAAGACTCCAAACAATTAGCTTCACCGTCTGTGCAAAAAGGCAACGGAACTCTGAAGGCCTGACACCAGTCTGCCTTGTGTTAAATTAATTTTCAATGGCAGGGGTGGATACGGGGAGTTAAAACATGCCAAAAGTCACAGCTGGAAGCTGGCAGCATTATTTCAGACTTGGCCAAAAATTGTTTGATGGATACGCGTGTTAGGTATTCACATCTCTTCACTTTATAAGAAAGAGACAGTGTTTGCCTGAAACATCCCACTCAATGAGTTTCTGCGATGCTGGGGATGGGCTGGAGAAGCTGGGCTGACTTGGGGCAGAGAGGGCTGGGCAGCCCAGGGGGACACAGCAGAAGGAGGAGGAAGGCTGTGGGAAGAGTATTAAGAACAACAATCTTTGCTTTTTTTCTTCAGATGCAGAACCAAGCCTCAAGGCGGAACTGAATGATAACATGATGATAAAAATGCAGATACCTTGAAGGCTTCCAAAGATGTGACTTTTTGACACTTTGTTTCAAGTATGAAATACTCAGGCTCCCAGGTCAGTGTAAGAGATTTGAGTTGCATGCAGAAGTCCTGGGAAATAGTGAAGTTTTGAGGGATGAATGCCACCACTCAGCTATCTTCTAGAGGTCACGTGGAAGTGCCTGTCTACCTGGATCCCTCAGGAAGGAGAAGAGAGCGTAATACCATATTCCTCTTCTCAAAAACTGAGTGTGGCTAGCACTTTCCTTTTGCACTTGAGCCAGCAGACAGTTGCCCAGTCCTTTTAAGCACAGACACACTCATTAGAAACGGTTCTAAAAATGACAGCCCAGGTTTATTTCCTTCTGCTTTCTATAAGGAATACCCTCACTGTGAGGCTGTCCCCTGGGGTGGCTTTCGAGGCATAGAAGAGATTTGTTATTCATGGGTGACAAAGAGACCATGGCCTTGCCTGTACACACACTTTCCTAGTAGGACAGAGTCCTTCAGAGGCAAAAGAACTCTTCATTAAATAGTATAAATATTTTTTTTTGAGCCTGAATTTACACATACATATGCCAAAACCCTCCTCTCTGCATTTTTGTTTCCTTGTTTTATCCAGTCGAAAATACCTGCCAAGTCCAGTGACTGGGAATAAACTTGCTGTGCTCCCAGGGCAATCCCTTCTCTGTTGATATGTGCTGTGTCCATCGACTCTTGCAATCCTTTCTGCAGCTTCAGAGCAGGTGGAAAGGTTGCAATAATGGATTTTAACTGAGTTCTAGCAGCCTCCAGCAACCGACCCCTGCAAAGGATTTTCCTAAGAGAGTTGAGAAGGGATTGAGCTTGGGATTTGCTCTCTCTGCTGTTGGGTCATATTTCTTTTAGTCATCTCTATCCGTATATTTTAGAGAAACGCCAAGCACACTTAATATAACCAAGGTACAGTATTCGCACACCTCGTTGGCCCAAACAACTACTCTTTATCTCACCACTCTTATTTCAGGACTGCACAAGTGAGTGACATTAAATGGGAAGAACTTAATCTCAGTTTATGCCTAGTTTTGGGAAATAAACAGTGATCACACAGTGATTAGAGCTTGTGTCTTCATCTGCCTTGTGTTCTAGTGTATAGAACACAGCATTTCTGGTTCTTCGGAAAATAATACCAGAAGTAGTACGTGTAATTTACAGGACCAAGCTCTTCATTTAAGTGAGGACTAGTAGTGATTTTTAGGGTAATAATTCATTATAGAAAAGCTTATCCCCCTTTGCACAGCTCTGGGAGTATAGGGAGTGATTTGTACATTCGATCATTTGGTGTGTTTATCTTTCAGCTTCTAATTCCCTTGTGGGAGAACCCTGATGGCTTTCAGTGCATCGCTGCTCATTAGCCAGTGGGCCAAACGGTAGGAATTCAAACTCTAAAGCAGAGATAAACTGAAGAAACCTGTTCATTATCTCCAGGATTTTTAAGGATGTACAAAGCATGAGCACTCGGGCTCTGAGACAGCATAAGTACACCTATTAGACGAAATTAAATCAGTTCCTTGTAACTGCGCTGCCCTTGGGATGGATCAAAGTTGGATGTCATCCCTCACCCAACATGGTGCACCCATAGCTCTGGGTGTGCAGGGGGATGAGCCTTTGCTTCGTGCTCTTCACTGTTTTGCCACATGAGTTGCTCCGGCTACCTGAACTTTAGCTGGGCGCAGCGTGCCCTTATTAAATTTGCAACGTGCACCATCAGCGTCCTTCTCAGATGGACACCTCTGCCAGGGCCGGTGAGCTGCACGTGAGCCCAGCACCCTGTGAACTGGTGCGTGCTGGAGTACAGTCATGACAGAGGTGTGCATTCTTCACGCGAGTTCCTTACCTTATTGGAAAACACCGAACTATTGCAGAGATGTCAATATAAACCACATTTGCAATTCACCTCTGCTCCAGAGTGCCCTAAGACATATCTAAAAGAATGATTGTTGTTTCTTAGCAGCTCAAAACCAAAAATGACTTTTCTATGTGAAGAGATCAGCAATTATCAAATACTAATAAGAAGAGGACACCCATGTCCAAACTGTGTATATTGGAAATGTCTGGGAATTTCTCATCAGAATCCATTTTCAAAAAAGTACACAATTTCCACAAAATCAGTAGGAAGGAGATAAATTTTTTAGAAATCTTTTTTGTTCTTGGATCAGCTCAGTATTTCTTTCATTTTTTGTGAGCTGCTCCGGTGCCCTATGGGTCATGGTCCTGTCTTCCACAAGGAACTTCTTCAGCTTCTGCAAATATCATTCATCATGCAACTTAGGTGAAATGGATTACTTCATTAAAAAAAACCCCTACATTTTGATATTTTTTTCTGCAAAATTAGTACTAATAAGTATGGAAGTACCACAATACTCTCATGGAGTGGAAATTCTCAAAACACTTTTACATTGGTGGGTTAGTCCAATAAAACAAGATATAGTAGGGAAAAGGAATTGGACTTTTTCTGAAAAACTTCTTTGCCTGTTCTCCCTAAGTCTTGACTTATCTTGCCTGGATAGTAAAAAGAAAGAGTAAGAAAAACAGCTACTCATAGCCTTGATTATGGACAGATAACACCAATACAAAAATCACTATTACTCAAAAAAATTGCAGACCGAATTTTCTCATTCAGTGAACTTTCCATTTAGGAAACTGTTTCCTTTGAAATGAGAGCAGAAAGGCATTTCACAGGAGTTTTTCATCAGTATCAGCAGTGGAAAGGCATGAAGTGGAAAGGTGTTGCTCCTACCTTGAACCATTTCATTCAGCCTTTTTCTGGAACTTTTCTTTTTGAAGAAATCAAAATCATAAAGGGCAACCAGTGCACTGCCAATCTCCCCTCCAGTTTCTCCAGCCAGAAGTAATAATGAGAATCAGAGCAGAACCACCAGGTTTAATAACAAAAGGTGGGAATTTGGCTTGTGTTAAAAACAGCATAAAAGTGGCATTAAAGCTGACTCTTCATATATCTGTCATCTCTTCTTTCATCCTTCTTTTCCATCTTGGCCGTGACAATTTCATCCTGTAAGACAGTCTGTGTAAGCAGATGTTGTGTTCAAAGAAAGCTCCTCTTGACCTGGTGGTCGCTTCTTCTTCTTCAACACAGATGTTGCCTCTTCAAGGCTTTTAGACTGCTGAATGAGCAAGGGATGCTAGGAGTAAATAAAAAAAACACCGTAGCTGTACTGAAAATACAATATAAATGGTATCAAAATGTAAAATATGGATAACTAGTGGATGAATGAAAACAAGTGGCAGAGAAATGGGAATATTACAGTGTAGATGACTCCCCTAATTTCATTCAATTGCCTTTCTACATTCATTCAAGAAAGAAAAATATTGCAAATATTATTTCTTTTCAGAGATGATAGGTTAACCTAAGTATTAATAAGGATATTCATCACTATCAGATTAACTCTAAAGATTAGCCTTAAGAGACAGGCTTCCCAGCAGATTTAATAAGGACAGTTAGATTCCTCCATAGGAGGCTCCCCATAGTATATAGTTTTAGGGTCTCTGAGAAATCCCCTGGAGAAACCTCACTGCATCACTGCAGAGGAAACCAAGGCATATCAGCCTACTTTTAAAATTCCCCCTCTTCTTCCTGCCATCAGGATCATACACAAATAGGAAATGAGTTTTAACAATTTTGTTAAAACATTTGCAATGGCACAAATAAGAATTTTATTTCAAGATCCCAGTAACATATGCTTCACTCTACAACCTTATCGCAGAGTAGGTTGCTTTGGAAATGACAAAGATTTATTCTGAAAGATTTTTCGTTCATCTCTTTATAGTTCTGTTGAAGATTTTAAATGTTTGTGCTATTGGTACTTACATACAGTAAATGATAGATGATATATTACAACAACAACTCCATGAAGCTGAATTGCTTTTTTTTTAGTGAATTTACTGCCTTGAAAGGTAACAGATTGATAGTACTAGTGAATTAAATCCTCTCTTTATCCCCAGAACAAGTATAATATGGGCATTGCAAATACTTTGCAGACCTATAAATCAGCCATGGCACCTCAACTGTCATCCACAGGGACCTGCTGCTCCCTGGTTTTCTCTTTTTTTTTTTTTTTTTTTCTAAAACTTCTTCCTCTAGGGATTTTACAGAATACATCAATTTCAAGACCAGAAGGGCAGTGGTACATCTCATGAGCTTCTCTTTTCTGCTTTAAACAATAATTATCAACTTTTCATATTAGAAAAGGTATGTGAGGATTATCACATGTTGGTGGTTAATGGTGCCTTGGAAGGTGGAACAAGAGCTTCTGAAATACAGGTCATAAACAGCGTACTTCCAGCCATGGATGGGAGACTCTCCTTCACCTTTTACAGAAAGTGTTTATTCAAAATCTCAGCTTTTTTTACTGCTAATATGGTTATAAATTTCTAAGTGGCTACCAGCTTGAGCCCACCTTGAAAATAAATGAAACTAAAGAAATGTTGGAAATACAGGGCTGGATTCTCTCAGATATATTTACACCATTACTCTCAGTGGAGTTAATCTGATTTATACACATCACCCCACGGGAAAAGCAAGTTTCCAACAGGGCTCAGAAAGACCTCATGGGAGCTAAGGGTCAATTTATAGCCAGCTCAATAATTTATTTTCCACAAGGCTTCCTCTGTTCAGTATTCTCCACCAGACGTTTTGCAAATTCCAGGGTTTCATCTTTTGAGATGGTAAAAATCAATTCATTACTGAATTTTTCTGAAGAAAATTGTGTGGAGGGAACGCAGGTGTTAAATAAAAAAACAGAAGCACTTCAAAGACATTATTTCAGCTCTAATAAATAAAAGTTTTCTCATAAATTCATCTCTTGTGAAGAGATCTCATCTAATTCACCTACTTTTGAAAACCTAGTAATATGCAATTAATAGAATAGTATTTATTGTTATAGACCAGTAACATTTTAGAGGGAATGAAGGTTCTAGAATAGGTTTTATTTTGTGTGGGTTTTTTTCACTAAGGTAAGCACTCATTCCAAATATCACATAAATTGGAATCATAACTCTACTTTACAAACCTGCTTGGCTTTCTGGGCACTAGATAATGGGCTGCTCTTAAATAATTTTGTTGCTGTCTCACACTGTACATAGACCTCTCTCAGGGTATTTTTTGAATGTTTCCTTTCTTTTGGTGCAAGTTTTCTGTTGTCGTCCATTTCAACAAGCATGAGCATTTTTATGACCCCGGTTTGGATTAGCTGTTCTTAGCCACTTTTTAAAGGGACATTTCACCTTGACTACAACAGCCCTTGGCTTCTAATATTCATAAAATTCAGATCTTGCCTACAGTCCCTTATTGCCATTGTTCTCTTCTACAGTTGCTTTTTTATCCTCTCAGTTTTACTGGCAAGATGAAATTTGCTATTAACCACCCAACAATTCCGCAATCACTGCTTCTGAAGGTTCATGAAAACAATGCAAAGGCAGCAGAGAAAATATTTCATTTTCCAGTTTTATTTTTTATCTTGACTCAAACTGATGCAATGCAGGTACTTGAAATTAGTAGTCTATCACAGCAAATCTCATACAAGCATTATGGTATCTATTTATATAAACCAAGAAAAACATTTTTGCTTTATTAGGGACTTTAATCACATTAACCTGTCTGGATTTTAGAGCTTCAATATCACATGATAGGTTTTACACAGTTGACTGCTTATTAGTTGAATACTCTAATTCAGCCTCTAATTCTACCTTTTAATGGTTGAAAGACCATTAAAGCAGCTATTTCTCTAATAGCTGTGTAGAAAAGGTGATATTTGTTGTTGTTTCATCCTGATTGATTCTTCTCCTCATCCTCCGGCTGAGCGGTCTGATGGGGCTGCCCAGGCCCTTTTGGTTTGAGTTCAGTGCTAGAGCAGCACAAAGCACTTTTTCAGAAGTAGGAAAATAAGACAACCTTGCTCTGCGTACGTTATCCACGATAAAACAGTCCTCTAGCTGTTTCCTGTTAGCACATATCATTAGTCTAATATTATTTAGTAGCTTAAAATAATGCTCTGGAGATCTCTTTTCAGCATTCGAAATACTTTCAGAAAATTTGGGCCAAACCCTTTGCCTACCCAACTGGGCAGACTGGACAAAGCTAAGTAAGTTCTCAGAATATTGCACAGGAGGAAGGAAAGCTTTTTTTTTTCCCCAGCATGCACAGAGCTTTATAAAACTCTTGTCCAAGTTGAAGTAGACTAGGTTACAGGACACTTCTCCTCCTCAGCTATAAAAAAAAGAATCAGGAGTTTGCACCTGCCAAATTTGCTTTTGACTTCCATGCTGTGAACCTGTAATCACTGCAGGTAATGGCATCTTGCTGAAGAGTTAACTCAATAAGTAGCATTAAGGAACATGGAGCTTATGATTCATTTTGTTACAGCGTTTTGTTATACACTTAGTATAACCGACTAAATAACAATGGCTAAATTATGACTAAATACCACTGGCTAAGTTATCAAGGTAGTTGATTTTATAACTCTATCTAAATATGCTTTGCTCATTTGTAGGCTCTCTAATGTACTACGAATTGTCCATTTTTTCAATTATTCTAGAATACGTCAACTTGCATCGTTGCTTGGCCTAAAGTCAAATGTAACAAATGCTTTGTTAAATAAGTGGTCTAAGACGAGAGAACAAAGTCATCCATCACCAAGTCACAGGTTTTGTTTTGTTTCCAATAAATTGTTTCAGTGTAATTTCCTGTGGTAATAAATCTTAAATCTGTGATATTCAATAACATTACACAACACTGAATTTACTGTGTGTGTTTAAATACAAGCTAAATACCTATATGAAAACCAAGAGTTTACAAAGCCCTTTTACAGCATTTTTGAGTGTATAATGGATATAAAATATTTAAGGCATAAGCCAACTACTGTTCAGCTGAAGAAGAAACTTCTGTTATTCCCCAAGTGCTCATTATCAAGTTTGCTGAACTTTCCTCAGAAGCAGCTGGTGCTGGGCAGTGTTCGACAAGAGGAACAACAGTCTGGCTTGTCACATCGCAAGTACGTCTCTCAAGTTCGGAGTGGGTCACAGAACAGAAATCGGTTGTTTCATGGTGCAGGAACTGTTGCATTAGCCATATTTTCAGCCTTTGGATAAAAAACACATTACTCCCTGCCAAGTAAGGATCCTGACGCTACAGAGCCATGCACTAGGTGCTGGGGAGGAACAAATGGGGAATGAGGCACATCACTGATGCAAAGCAAACTCAACAGCCATTTTGGGAAGGCACGATCTGTTTTGTAGGGTGACACAATAAATCTAAGAATCTAATTCCTACTATACTACCCTTCTCTAATTTTTAAAAAAAAATATTTAAATTGTTTGGAAGGTGAATTCATTAGTAAACAATTCAGTTTCATGAAGTCATAGAAACACGAGAGTCCAAGTGGTTCAATAAATTGAACAATAAATGGAAATATCTTTGGATATGTTTTGGTTTTCTCTAGGTTTTAACATCCAAGTGAGCTAAAATGGTACAAAAAACCAGCCATATTTTGCCTATTTTTTGTTGAAATTATTGAGAATTTTCCTGATTCTGTAAGATTTTCAGATTAAATATGAAGACCATTTTATCACAAGTTTCTCTGAGATTCTTTTGCCAAAACTGAGTCCAGGTTTAGCTGGAAAAAACTTGGGATTTTTGCCCTAAAATAACAGTATGGATCCATGTTCCGTTGTCCTAAATCTCGCTAGCAGTGCTAAAGCAGAGGTACAACT
The DNA here is from genome assembly GCA_013398915.1 of Dromas ardeola. Classification (NCBI taxonomy): domain Eukaryota; kingdom Metazoa; phylum Chordata; class Aves; order Charadriiformes; family Dromadidae; genus Dromas; species Dromas ardeola. The sequence goes on along the minus strand of VYZM01012189.1, from coordinate 135,895 downwards.
CCAGAGAAATGCATCACCGTCAACTCCGTGGATTAGTGTATAGACAGTTTCAAGCCTTTTATGAGATTTGCTGTTATTTTGTAAGGTGAAGACGAGATATACACGGTATCTGACACATTAGCACAAGATCCAACAGCACATCAAGGGCAGAGACTAAAAGCATTGGCCACTCAAAAAGACTTGTCAGGAATTTCTGGAATACCTGCAGCGTTTCAGCAATGCTTACAAATTGCAAATGTAATTTTGTGATAGACTGCAAATAATTAAAAATGGCTAAATGTACTTCTTGTAAATGGGCTTGTTGAAAACTTTGATCACAGACAGAAAGGAATTCTTTTAAAACCCCTCTGTTAGCAGTAGGTAAAAAGTTAATGAGAAACATGTAAATAATTAATTCTTCCTCTAGAGCCAGTAAAGATTTGTTGTTGCTGCTGATGGACTCACAATATAGGTTGTATTGTCTTTTCTGAAGTAAGCACTGAATTACTTGATCTCCATTCAAAAGAAAATAATTTATTGCACCAATAACTTTATTAGTATTTCTATTCCCAGTAAATAATATTTTCCTGGGTTCACTAAAGCAACTTGCCTTGGTGATATACATAGGATGGCAGACCTAAATTGACACTTCAAAATAAGCAGCACACTTCAAATCAAAACAAAATGTTGAAGGAAAATATGCAGAAAAAGTCTGACACTTGGTATTTGCCAGAAAGCCATTGCAAAGCACACAGAGCTATCCAGTTGTAATACTGCATTAAAACATGTCTCTCTCCTCCATGTGATGTTCTTTGAAGCAGTGTCATCAGGAGAAGCAATACCCTTCCTTCGCTTAGACATATAGAGTACACAGAGTCATCACAGCTTGAAGGTAATCCAGGTCAAAAATAATTAGAGGATCCAGGTGTTCAGACGTGGTCATTTCACAACTGAACTGAAAATATACTCCCCCTACATTATTTGATAAATATTTTGGCAATATTACAATAATTTCTCTTTTGACATTATGATATTAGGTAACGTGATTGCTTTCAGTTGTCCTATTGAAAATAATTCCTACATAGTTCTGCTGAACTTATAAATTTCATGCGAGCTCGCTGGGTACCTTGTCTGCATAGTATTAAAAACTGTGTTGAAGCAGATACATCTCAGGGACAATAGAGATACCTCGGCAGAAGCCAGTGGATAGCCTGGGGATAGGTAACAGGTTTTAAAAAAGGCGTGAAAAATTGTCTTCCAAGTTCTTTTTGTATAAGATGGAGAATCAGCCCCTGGTACGGCTTCATTCATGTGTGACAGACACCGATAATATTTAATCATAATAAATGCAGAGGGTCTACTCTTGCTTCTGCTACTGACGGAGAAAATGCACCTTGGCTATCTGATGCTATTAATTTTCATTTATATGTAAATATAAGTGAATAAATATATTAGAAGGAAGGAATATTTTTTTTTTTTTGTGAGAGGGAAAGTAGGTTTCTGAGGCTAGGGATTTACCACCATTCAGCTGTAAAAATATACATTAATATTAAACAATCTAATCTAATAGCCACCTAGAAAAAAAACAACCTTAAACATCCTCAGTGAGTCTTTTCAGCTGTGGTTGCTCTGATCTTTACTGGAGAAAGCCCTGGGAAGGCCCCCAGCGGGGATGCTGCAGCCGTACCAATGCCCATCCTGCTACAGGACCTGGCCTAAGCTTGTACCTGTCCTCAGCCTTGCCCTAACGATTATTCCCCTGGTCTCCACGTATCCTGTAACAAAATGCCCAAGTTCTTCATCCGGCCTCAGGATCCCCACCCAGCAGCGTTTCATTGTGTGTGGCATTGTCCTGCCTCCAGGCAAATCTTCGCAGCTCAGGTATCAGACTGCATCTCCTCTGGACATTTCTTCCCAAAAGGCAAAGCATTTTAATTTTCAGTAACACCTACCAGGAACACTAGGAGTTTTAATAACTTCATTTTTTTTTTTT
>VYZM01012189.1:211-133800 GCA_013398915.1 Dromas ardeola | reverse complement strand
TTTTTCAACTTTGGAAAAACTGAGAGGGGGGATGGGAGGGGGGGGGGGGTGTCTTGTATAGCTCCAGCAATTTTTCCTCTGCAGAAGGAGGAAACCTCGCTGTCTTTCATGTGAAGGCTGTTACTCATCTTAGTTTAAGGGACAGTAACAGATTATCTCCCCACATTAATGAACACATGTTTTAGCCTTGTTTCTGACTGTTGTGAACGCAATTCACTACTGATCCAATTGTTAGCAAGTCTCTGGTCATTTGGACTGGGGGGGAGTGGGTGGCAAAAATGCTCCATGCGATCCCAGCCACATCACCCTTGTTTGTGCCTTAGGCTATAGAAAACGATGTGCCTTAACCATGTTAGCTGAGCTGATAGGCTTGTGGCTTTTCAGCTCGTTTTTGCAGAATACCACCTATGTGTCACAGATACCTTACATCGTTACTGGAAATTATTTGTATCAGAAATAAGCGTGGAAGGAGGCTACAGGAACTCTAATACACCCAACAGCAAGAAATCCTGCAGCATTTATACTTCCTGCAAGAATAATTTCTCGGTCTTTGTCACATGCTGTTTCCCACATCTGGCCACGGCGTGCGTCTCAACTTGCCAGTGGACGTTGCTATTTCTAGGTTTCTGCTTTGCAGGCTTGATGTGTGCAACTGCGTGTGACCTAGCAACAGATCTGTAAGAGCAAATCATATCAGTCCTGATGGGAATCAAATTAATATATCTTTTGCGGGGCACAGCTGTTGCACTGGTGCTGCTCCCTGCACAGAAATGCTATGAAAATTGTTCCCCATTTCCCTACTCATGTACATCCACGCAAGGCAGTCATTTTTTATTATGTATCTATTTAGCGATGTCTTACATAGAAAGCAGCCTAGAAAAGCATCAGTCAACATTAATAATAAAAATAATGAAGAATTACGTGATGAGGGCTTACCAAGCATGTTCTGGCATGTACCAGAGAAGCCGTGGCCGGGAGTCGCACACGCTTTCGTCTCCGTACAATCTCTCCGTTCCCTGTATGAACCGGCTGCCCAGTAGATGGTGGTGTTATTTCAACTACTTTCCTCCGCACTCCCTGGGAAGCAGCCAGGCTGCACAGAACAACTATGGGAAAAGTTGCTTTAGGATTTCGCAGCTCCTAGAATTGCACTTACTTCCTGCAGCATCCTGATATGCCTTCTTGTAGAAATAAATGTAACTGATAGATACATATTAAATTAAACATTTTTACAACTGTCTTAATGGAAATGCTAGTGAGAGGAGAAGGGCCCTCCCCCTTCTCACGAGCAGGAAGAAATATTTCTTCAAAGGTTCTCTTTTCCAGAAATTTCAGCCTGCTATAAGCTGTGCTTCAGCCCTGGCCTGGAAGTATAATTACCTCCTTCTGGGACTTCCAGTCTTCTCCACAGCTTATGTGGGATAACCTAATTACTCATGATCTTTACCAGCAATACCCTATTCCTTTCTTTTTCAGTTCTTGTAACATTTTTACTCTTCTCTGTCCCTCTCCCCTCCTGAGCAGGTACTTCATTAGATTTGCTGACTCTCTTGCATCTCTTTTTTGCAGTCTGTATTGTGTCCTTTTCCTTCTCAAGCTGCTAGCCACATCTAGGAATGCAGCAGCTCAGCTCCTGGCTGTTTGGCTGCCATGGAGTAAGATCCCACAAAGGAACAATAAACCCCACCACAGATTTTATGGTGCTTCCCCCTTTGGATGGGAGCTAAAGGGGGGAAATAACATTTTTAGGGAGTGTCTCTCTGCAAGAGCTAAATAAAGTTAAACTTAATCTTTTTCTTAATTGAACAATTATGGTAACCATTGCAGTGTGACATCGTCAGCCATCAGCTGGAAATGATCATCCAAAGGCAGTTTGAGAAATTTGGTTGCTCAGCTGATGATATTCAATCAATTATGGTCTGATACAATACATGGGGACCAGCTTATATTTGAGGTATGACATGTTTCAGTGCATACTTTTTGAGTTGCTCCATGTATTTAGTTAGCTGGGTGTTTCTTCATGAATAGTTTATATGAACTCAAACATGATGCAACGATTTTTCTGATGCTAGCAAGAGTGGAAATTTGTAATACTTGTTTAGCTCTGTGTTTCCATATTATAGTGCTAAGAAAGCAATAATTGATTATAAATATCATATCAGAATTAGAAAATTTTAGGACCAAACCTGTTTGTTGGATAAGGCAAAACCTTAGCAAGACTTAGGAATCCAAGCAACTTTTAACATGAGTGCCCTTAATGACCTTCAAAGAGGTGTAGATGTGGTGCTGAGGGACATGGTTTAGTGGTAACTTGGCGGTGTTGGGTCAGCAGTTGGACTTGATGATCTTAAAGGTGTCTTCCAACCATAACGATTCTCTGATTCTCTGGTTCAATGACCTACAGTAAAATAGAGTTCACAGGCATATATCTATGTCAACGTACTTTTGCTAATACTATTTTTTCCACTCTTTGATCATGAATTGAGCTGCTGGGCTTTTCACCTCTGTAGTGGCCACCAGGCCAGGCAAACCCACGGCTGGCTGCGAGTGAGAGGTGGGGCCAATCTGGCCACCCTCCAGCCAGGCATCTTGTGCCACTTGCACCACTGAGACCTGCTGCATAGCAGACGTCGGTGTCACAGACTGCAAGCAGCAGCTGATCTCTCCTAGGGAACGTGGCTGTTGCTGTGTGGCTGCAATCCCCTCCACCTCTGTGCCTGAGTGGTGCCAAAGGGAGTCAGTCTCCTTCTCTCATCATCCTTTAGGGTCTGACAGCTTCCAGGGAGGAGTGTTCCACCACTTGCACTGACCTGCAGAGGTCCACAAGGCTTTATTCCCAGTCCTTTCCCCTTCCCAGGGAGCACAGAGATGGCTCCGAGGCAGCAGCTCCTTGCAGCGTGCTTTGCCTGAGGCTGCGTTACCTCCAAGCTGGGTTGCACGGAGATGGCAGTGCACTACCAGCCTCCGGCATTTCTGGTCCCAGTGGGAGCTCCCAGAAATCTCAGGGTTTTGGGACACCAACAGTGCAGATACAGCTGAAATCTGTGGGCAGGACCCAAGCTTCTGTTTCCAGAGTGTTTCCCTAAGCATCACAGCCCATGCACAATCAAGGGGCAGTTGCTAACGCAGCACTGTAGTTATCCCAAGCAGACAGCCATCCACATCCACTTAGCCATGCAGAGTAAGGTATAAAAATGTAAAACACATGAGAATGAGGCTGCTTGAGAAGTACAGAATATATTTTTTTGTAATATAAGGCAATTTATATGTAAAACATCTGTAATCACAAAAGTGCCTTAAATACAATATTCAAATTTCAGCAATAAAAATCCTGTATCTGACAATGATAAATCAGCACATTAAAAACGTGTCTCTCAGGGAGCAGATGCTCTTTGCAGGGGAAACGAGGTTTGTAATGCGGAGTTAAAATAGTGGTGACATAAACAGGATCAGTCATGCACAGCTGGTCTGTGTCCCCAGCAGTGCCAGGATGGGAGCTGAGGAGGTGCAGAAATACTTCACGCTGCAGCGTGTTGCTATGGACACAATGACTTCTTCACCGGGGCTGCCAGGATTGTGTGTTTACAGGGTCAGACCCCATACTGCCCCTAAAATGCTGGGAGATGCTTGCTGGTCAAGTGGTAAATTCCATTAAATTGGCTCTAATAGGAATATTCTAGCTATTTCTTTCTTCTTCGTCTTCCAGGACCCAAATCACTTCATTTTCAAATTGCCTAAAATAATTCATAAACTAAAAAAATCTTACCCTCATGTACCCTAGTGTGAAAATAGCATTTGGATCGTAAATGTCCCTTATTTTTTGGGTGACCCTCTACTCCATTTGATTTCTACATGGATGGTCAGAAAGCAGCTTTTCACGTAACCCAAGAAAAAAGAAACTAAGGAGATTTCTCAAAGTAGAAAACATAAGCAGTTCCATTGCTCAGAGAAAACGGACCAAAAAAAAAATCACTAAAGAGAGTGGAATTAGTGCATACCGTACAGCCACAAGCTCGGCCTGAAATTAGCTTTAGACAGCTATATAGGAATGGGGAAACTTCACTCATACAATGCAAAGAACAGGGTCACAAGCTAACTTTCATGGGAATTAGACCTTTAAATATGTGGTCTGTGCTTGATTAGAGCAGTAGGCTGAAGTGCGAGAGGTTTTCTAGTGTTTTGAGTTTGGTTGGTTTTGGTTTTTTTAATCTATTTCTAAAGCATTGAAATGCTGGTTTAGATGCTGGAAACCAGCTATGCCACCAAGCAGTCTCAGTCAGAAGACTTCCAACATGTAATACAGTGTGCAATTTAACAGGATTATCAGAAAATAATAGTTAAGGTTTTGTTCTACTAAATGTTCACCCGTCCTTTGTCAAGTATTTCTAATTACCAGGATTTTAATGGTGGTGTTTAACAGCCCCAGAACTCCAGGGTCTTTTAATATCTGCCACAACAGAGTTTTCAATTATCATAATTCCGTCCTTAATTTCCGTCATCATAATTATCCTTCGTTACAGCAACGTTCTTAAATCTGACTCATCAAAGCAAATTTTTTCCTTGTTTCACTTGACTTGCAGCTCAAACTGGGACTTAACCTCTCCAACAGTCCTTTCACCCTATAGTTCCAATGAATAAAAAAAAAATAAAAATAATCCTTTCTCTGGTTTCCCATATACAACAGTTGTTGCATCAGTGTAGGGGACACGCAGTACTTTTTCTCAAAACTAAGAGTCAAATGTTGAGTATTTATACAATTCACATAATAATAACAACAGGAACAGTACAGGATAGAAATCTCTAATATTTGCAACAGTCACTCACATCACAGCACAGCTGACCTTCAGAAAATCTAGCATGTTTAAAAAAAAGTATTTGTAGTAGATAACAGCTATCTCTCTGATAATTCACCTGTCTTAGAGGAGCAATCCATTTGATATGCTACTAATTACATTAAAAAATACTGGGATACCAATAAGCTGCAGATCTTAATTTATTTAAATTGCTTATATGCAATTCACTTCCAAAGTGCCTCAACATTTGCACTTGAAAAATGTGATCAGCCTACAAAAAATGTGGATGTTCTCAGTGTCAGATCTTCTAGCCTCCACCGGCTCTGACTGACGCAAAACCAGGATAGAGTCTGTCTTCCTCAAAAAATCCCTATCAATCCCACTGAGGAAGGGTCGCTGGAACCAGCAGTGCACCGCTGCATCGATTCATTCCCTACCTCGCCCTGCACTTATTGAATTCAATGAGGATTTTATTGCTGATTTTGTGGGAGCAGACTCCAGCCCTCCATCTCTTTGTCAGCGTGCTTTCAAAGTCCCTTCTGCAGTGCTTCACCAAAGTCAAGAACTCAATTTAACAAATTCAGACCAGGAAGACTACAAAACAAATATAGCTATAACAAGCAGGTCACGATCAAGGGTTAGGTACTTTATATTACTTCAGGTACTTCTATGGTATTTCTTCTCTTAAGTCTGTGTAGCAGCCTCAGCCTAGAAGGTTTCTAAATTAAAACTAGACTATGAGAATTACTGCATCATGAGGCTTTAAGAGAGAAAAATAACTGGCAATCTCATTGTCATCTTCTGTCATTGCCCCGTGGGATGCTGTGTGGTGTAAGGAGGTTGTGTGGTGTAATGGACGAAGCAAGCCCTGGCAGCCAGCTGAGCCTTGGAGTGGCTGTGTAATTTTGGACCAGTCACTTGACTTTCTTTTGCTTCATTCAAGCCAGCTGGCAAATTAGAGGTAGCATAAAGCCGGAGTGAAAACTAGACATTGCTGATTTTCTAGAAAGGTAAATTGCGAAAACATCATATTGTAATACCAGTTTTATTCAGTGCTGCGATGTGCGTGATACATGCAAACAATAATTCTATACATACACAGAGTGCAATATAAATTTATATAATTTCTAAATGCATGCCTTCAGTTTTTGGCTGTGTGTTATGCACTAAAGAGATCTTCTTGCAACCACCTAAAGTCTACAGATAATAAAAGTGCAGTCCATAATCAATTGCTAATTAATCTAAGACCTCCTTTTTACATTTTTATTAATTTTAATGTAGCTGGTTAGTGGGCAAAAGACATGATTTATATGAAGGCTGCAGTTAGCTCATCGCAAGAGGCTTGAGCTGTCTGCTGTAACGCTAAGGTCCTGCACACAACAGTGAAGGACACTTGGAAGCCTGGGCTTTTTCTCTCACCTGTATGCTTGATCTCATTAATCCGGTGTTGACTGCACAGGCTCGCCAGGAGGGGATAGAGCCATTCCCGTTAGACCACGCCTAATATACTGGTCAGGTGGTTAAGGCTCTGCTGGGAGATCCCAACTGGGAGGTGTAAATATTTTCATCCTGAAATGAGGACTAAAGTAATTTCTTCACATTTCCTTGGCAAACCTGGAGCTCTTTGGGCACTTTGTGCATATTCTTGTGTTAATGTGGCTGATGGCCTCCGATGACCAGCTGTCTGTACCACCTCTGAGGAAGCTCAGGAGTCCTCTGAAGTACATTTCTGTTCATCCTCATGTTCAACCACCTCACTCGCCTCTGCAGCAGAAGTGGATTGTGGCTCCTATTCCAGAGATTTTTTAAGACGTGGCCCTGGATGACCTGATGTGGTCTTGGTGATCATCCTGCTTCAAGCAGGCTGGAGTAAATGATTTTCAGATGTCCCTTCAACTGGTATTTCTAGGCTCCCCTGGTCCTGCCTGGGTGGTGGTGCAAAATCAGCTTAGGCATGATGATGGCATCATCTCTGAGCAAGGGCAACAACCGGACCTCAGGTGCCTCATTTACCTATTTAAGAGGCTGTCTTGGGGACTTGGAAATCCTCAAAAGTTCACTTCGATTTGCATTCACCTGTGAACTCTTCTGGGTGCACAAATCTGGATACGGGTCTTAGTCATAGCTCCTTTCTAATTACCTTTGATCCAAAAATCTGCAACTGATGTTAATGGGAGATGGTGGAACGTGTCTATAAAAAGAACTGTGGATACTATAAAATATATTTTCAATCTAAGATGATAGTTGACTTTTCTGTCTCACGTAAGTGTTCCTAAGCTGCTGCCAACACAAGAGTAGCAGCTTGAGAGCAGTTTTGTTCTTCCTTTTCGGTAAAACTCTTTCAGTTGTCACAAATGCAGCAGTAGGATAATATTAGCGCTGAGATCTACCTTTATCAGATCAATATGATCTGATTTAAAACCTATATGTAGCTACTCCATTCATAACTATATAAGTATTTATTTTAAAAAATCAAGTACAGCAAAGAAATATGTCAGAGTGATGGGCAATAACTAAAATAATGCATGCAGATATCAATAATACCACATGTATTTGTGTGACGCCAAAGAAAAAAGTAATTACAAGGCATGGCTTAAATACTACTACTGTGCTGGGAAAAGAGTGCCCTTATATTATACCGCAATCTAAAGCAAAGGTGAGTATCTTTATTTCCTGATGGCTTTTTGAGAACCAGCCCCCATACAAGCTGGTGATCCTTAACTTAATACTCTTAAGAACTGTCAAGATTAAATTTATGCACATGAAAGGGTAAGCAAATGCATGTGCTTGAACTTACATGCTTGTGTTCACGGAGTTCTAGTGTAACTGCTCCTTATGTCCGTAAAGTTAAGCAAGATCATGACTTGACTGTTGCCCATTTAAAATCTTTGGAAACTATTAGCTACCTTAGATAATGAGATGAGGAAATGTCATTTACATCTATCTGGTCTTTTGGACCCCAGTCTTTGGGCCAGCTTCGTGCTGGAACTCTTGCAATGCAGAGGAATGTATAATTAAAAATAATCTTATCAAAGCTTGAAAAATATTTATTGAAAATACTTTTACTCACACAATGTTACCTATTACTTTTCAACTTGGATAGCTAGTGATAGCATGTTGAAATTCAGCGATGATCAAGGGAAGCAGCAGAAAGTAGTGTTCTGAGCTAAAGTAAATTTATAAAAAAGTTATATTTGTCCTGGATGCATTACCAGCCCTAGCTAGCCATTCCAACACACTACTCTGTTTATGGACCATCTGCCATTTAGCACATTCTACCCAACATCTTCTGTATGATGGAAGCAAAAAAATGTCATTCTTTGCTAAGGCTCTGCTGGAGCACAATCAGTGACTCATAAAATCTTACGAGCCTGTATGGGGGAAGAATCTGAACTAGCACTTGGAGTCAGCTGTGTTGGGAAACGGTTACATTTCAGAAGTCCTTCACAGCTGGAATTTCTATTTCATCTGGTGGAACTGAATCAGTTCATTTCATCCAAGCAGTAATCCAAGCCCCTAGAAGAGCCAGACAGGCAAATTCTACCAGAGAATCAAAATCCGGCTGCGAGTGGAGAGTTGACTCCGGGCTTGAGTTACCTTTATGAATACAAGTGCACATTTCAAACTCTGCAAGTACATATGGTATTGGTTGTCAATTAGGCATCCCCTGACAAGGTTATTTGTCTTCAGAGTCAACAAATACAGTATGATTAACCTTTGTCTAGGTAAAGAACAAATATATTTAAGTTCCTTATTTTAAAATTATTTAGTGTGGTTGTCATTCATAAAAGCCTAAGCATGACATCCTTTAATCTAATAAAATAATATTGAAAGACCCGTGACAGGTAGGCAAAATGTAACGGCAAAAGCTCAACAAGAGATTTTCTCCATACTTTGATTACAATAACTTACTGGCCTAGCATACAAACAGTAAAGAGAATGGGAAACAGTCATCCTGTTCACTTTTCTATTAGCACAAGACTGTTTTGGTTTTTGTTTCTTCAGTGTCTTGTCTATTCTAGTCTCCAGTGTTCCTGACCATGAGACTTCTGAAATAAATTAGCAGCAAAACAGATACTACCATTAAAATCTTCTCTTTGTTATGTATTGGTATTTGCCAGACATTTTACTCTTCTCTTATTAACAAGAAGCAAATAAATGTAAAGCTTAACCAAGCTCTTCTTCACAGGGCTTTTTTATTAAATTTATTAAATACTATGAAAACAAAAATTTTTTTTAAAGTTACTCTAAAATTAGGATTTGGTTATGATCATGACTGATAAAATTTAACTAGTTGCATTTGCAATCTTTGAGCTAATGTCCCTTCTAATAAATCATATTTTCGTGTCCTTTATCTCATATTTCTATCATTGATAAGAAGTAGCTACATATAATGCTAGCAATCCCCTCTGTTATTCAAAGGCATGTTTTCAAATGAAGCTCTAATAAACAAATATTTTCAACGGAGCTTTCTTTAAGAAAATATCAAATGCATTTTTTGCAAATTAAATAATGTATAAAGAAAATAACGATAAAGGCAAATATGTCAACAATCACAGGGCAGCCAGTCCTGCCCTTGACTGACTGAGGGAAGGCTTTTCTGCTTTGGTAAATAATTAAGGGTAGAATTTGAAAAACACTAATTAATGTGCACAGCCCCTATTGACTCTCAGAAAGACATGACTTTCAAGGTCACTTAGCCATTTTTAATTATTTCATCCTTAGTCTTTAACAGGAGACTCACATCACCATGGTATTCAAGAAAAAAATGATGTGCAATATATTGGAAAATACTCTAATGACTGAAAAATCTAAATCCCTTTTATTTAACTATTTAAAACCTCTCATTAGAAGTGACTTGCCTGGCATTTGTACAGGGGGATCCAAATATTCCTTAGATGCTGTTCCCTGCATAGGTGGGGAGAAAAAAGTGTATAGTTCCCTCTGATAGTGAATGCAAAACAGCTACGTGAACGCAAAAATGCAAAAAAATCTTCCTCTGACTCCAAAACACTTTTGCCTGGGCACAGAGTGAGCTGTCATCGGGAAAAATATCAGAAATAAAATAAGATTTAACTATATACAGCAAATAACATATATAATGCATTAGTAGCAACACCAGACTGAATGACTGCTCGTAGAAAAGAAGTATTGTTGTTATGATCAGCATCAGAGTAAAAATGAGTGTCTCAGAATAGCTTCCTTTTTGGCTTGTTATTGGGTGTAGAAAACACTACCTGTCCTTCTCCAGGGAACAGTAGATTGTTTGTTTGTTTTTAAGGGAAAAAGCCAAAAGGCAATAAAGAGGAATCATACTATCTGCCAGCAGAGCAAACAGTGAAAGCTGGGCACGTACATCACATAATGCTTCGTAGGCTGACAACTGATACTGATAAATACCATCAGACCACACCTCCGTCCTCCCACTGCTCATCTTAATCTTGCCTAAAAAAAATGGTAGTCTAGTAATGAGAATACAGAGATTCCTGACCTGACACAGTGGAGAGTCAGTGACAGGGGAAAACACGGAGCTAAAAGTAGGATTTCACCAAGGAGAAATATTTATGTTATAATTAGCATAAGAAGAAAAATGAGTGACGTGAGTAGCAGGAGGCTTTTTGTGACTGAAGATATTGAAATTTCAATTCATCCATATGATAGAGGCTTATAAAATTCTGACGTAGAAACATCTGTTGAACTCAATTGCCCTGTATCTTGCCTCATAACCTAGACCAAAGGTGTATTTCCAGCTCTGCCACTAGCACCACTGTGACCCAGGATGAGTCACCCACCTCTCCTGCGTCTCTGTTGCCAGCTATGAAAAATGGGTTAATAACACCTGTCTCACAGGGAAGTTGTGAGCTTGCATTTTTCAGCCAGACTGGGGACAGTAAGAAAGCGCGTTGAGGTAATTGACTGATACTTGGAAAGTGCTTTGAATGCAAATATGAAGTAGTCTTATTTTATTCAGTCTTTCTTATCTTTAATTTCCCATTTACAAACCAGCACACGTGTGGCAAGTTTCTTAGTTACAAAAGACATGTTTTAAGGAAGTTTATGAGCAGCAGGATATCAGAAGGTCTGAACAGGGTGGATTTGTTTCGCTTCTTTCAGATTAACTGTTTACAGCTTTTACCACTGAAGTTTCAAAAGTGCAAGAAAATAAATATAAATGCCTATTCAACTTTAAAAGCATTTGGAAGATGACAGCATAATCATCTTCTCCCCACATTAAAGAGCTTGGTCATTTTTGGTGACTTTCCTTCTTTCCATTTCTGTCTTAATCTTGCGCTTTTATCGCGTTTAGTTGTTCACCTTCTCTTCAATTTCTTCCCCTCTAAGTGTACACACTTACCGTCTCTCACTTCCCCGTTCCCTCTCGAGGTATGAAATGCACCGCGGCTGCCCGGTGCAAAGGCTCTTCTATTGCTCAAGGTCAAAGTCTTGCAGTTCCTGTGACTTGTCATATGTTTTGCAGTTCCTCTTCTGTCCCTGAAAACGCTAATGCTGCTGCTGTATTGGGTGGCTATAAGCCGTGGGTGTGAAAGCTTCTGATGGCAGCAGAAGTGCCCCAGGTACCCCCAGAAAGAGGGTGAAAGGTGGGACCCAGCAAATCTGCCAGCACTAATGGCTCCTGCTCCACAGAAATGCTCCCAGGGAGCATCTGCTCTTCCTTGTGGCTTTGCAGAGGTGGGACCCTCATCTCTCTCCTCCATTTCCCAACAGATTGAGGCATCACAAGTGCCCCAATTCACAGCTCAACCTATGGATTTTGCAAAACCAAATGACCTGGAAGATCTGGCCTTTGGAGAGTTGAATTGACCATGTGTAAACACACCGAGGATCTGGTGTGAACCCCATTAGCAGTGGCGTGCAGCCAGCGTTGGAGTGAGTGGCCCTGAAGTTCACGATGACTTTCATTTTAATTTGTTTTCTAATCTGCTGAACAATCTTCAACATGACCTCTCTGGTGCTTCTGAACGCTCGCAGCCATGGTTGTTATTAAAACAAATACAGGAATTATTGTTCTCTTTAGTTAAATATTGATTCACATGCTGTTCCTAATGGATAGACGTCATACAGTCATGATTACATATATACAACTGGACCAAGACGTGCGGATCAAGTCCATTTCCATTCTACAGGCTGTTGTTTTTTCTGAAGGATATAACATTCCCTTTGGATGATCTAGCAGAAACTTTTAGGGGTTTAACCAAGAGGCCTTTATAGTTCTAGTAGTATAAAAGACCGTTTTAAATACCACACTCTTTTGTGACCCTGATTCAAACAGGTAGGTAAAAACCTGTCAGCTGTAATAACACGCTTTGCCACTCTGAAGTACACTGAGTCTTCATCAAGTTCATGTTTTCCATTGTATTTTCAAGCTCTGGAAATCTGAAGTTCTATCAATAGGTGCACAAGTATTTAGCCTTTGATTTCAAATTGTGATGTTGCTTTTGCTAAATGGAAGTCCTTTTGAGACAATTCTTTTCCTGCTCTAATAATCTCTGCAGTGGCTTGTTTCCATCACACGACTCTCTCTGTGCTGGAGTGACTGAATTTTCTTCCAGTTCAGGAGCACTGCTACAGACAGAGACTGGTTCAAACTAGTTCTGACATGCATGAAATTCTGACTCTTTTTTCTGCGTGTCACTAATCATCTTATTTGGTCTTCAAAATGAAGGGTCATTGTGCAATGTTGTTCCAGAAGGCTTCAAAGTCATTGATCAAGAAATATGAATCCATCACAGTGTGTAATTGGGTATGAACTGTCATCCTCCCACAACAGACACTTTGGCAACATCAGAAAGGATGCACTTTTACTTAAGTAGTCATCATAGTGGGATCTTGTCTTCTTGGTAATGCAGCTTTTACTAACTGAGAATGCGGAAGATAATTTGACGTAGCTGCTCAAAGAAGTTAGGAGCAACCTTTGAGCATATTGCACAGGCTCTCATGTTACTGCAAGTCTTCTCCATTATTAAAATGCATGAATTTCTGGTCGCAGCATTGAGCAGCCAAGTGCTCACCAAATCAAAATCACTGTGCAGCAGTACCCGGAGCTGCCAACCTGCCAGTTTTCAGAAGGGTCTCAGTAAGGCCTTTAGTAAGTTGTTGTTTGTCCTATCGCAATGGGTGAACAAATATTTGAGCTGACCAGCTGCTGGGAGGAAGAAGCCTACCATGATAGGGATATTGGGTGGGGACCAGTTAGATGGGAATTTTAACTGGTTTCTTTAGAGGGGAGTGAGTCTTCATGGTTTTCTTTGAAGTCCTGAAACACTGTCCTTTCTGCTGTAGAGATTTTAATTCATGGTTTGACCTTCCCAGGCACACACTGGAAGTTCAGATGCTTGTCTCACACTGACTCCCTCTCATACACTCTATTCTGCTGTACTGTCTGCAGTGAATGAAGACAACGGGTGTGTAAACTCATATTATTCCTTCTCTTTATTCCCCCTCTTTATCCCCCTTTGCCTGTGAGGTTTGCAGAGGCGGGACTGCATTTCTGAAGCGTTCAGGAAGCATCACACTTGTAGGTAGTGCTACCAAAGATTAAATAGAGTAAAAATGGAGCAGAGATTATTTTCAAAACCAGCTTGCTATACTTTATTGCTCCCATCAGTCAATAGGATGTGTACGAAGAAATCATGCATACAGATGACTTCAGAAACGGGAACATATATTTGCCTTCTAAACTGAGTGCTTATAAATATTTGAAATTACATTCATCTGGCCTGTGTCTTTTTAAATGCACCTTGAATTCTTTTGAAATGCGAACACAGTCAAGTAAGAGTAGGGACCACAACTTTCTCTGTTTTTCGCATTATTTTTTTGACAAAATATTACCAAAAAAAGCTATAGCAGTAGTGGCAGGCTTTAGATAATAGAGCTTTACAATGGATTTGCTGACGGGCTCCTAGTTAGTGCAGCACTAGCCAACAGAGCTATAATAAAGAGCTTTATCTGGGATTAAAGCTTCTGGAATTACTCATTAATTGGATTAATGAACTGTAATGCATCATGTACGTCAGTCCTGCTTTAGTCGAACTCCTTCTTCCTCCCTCCTTATAACATTCATCCAAGGAAGACCTCTGTTCTGGGAAAGTTCAAGAACAATGTTAAGACTTCCATGATTTCACATTCATTTTAAATCCCTAATGTTGTCAAAATTCTCTTTATTCCTTCCCTGAACACCTCTTAGAGTACGTCAGGTAATTTTTAAAACCCCTCATTCAGAGCTCAGGTCTTGATGGGTATTTTGGAATCTCAGGGCTGCAGAAGGGTGTTCACTGGGCTTTTTTATTTTAAAAAATAAAATACTGGAAGTGTTTAGCTTAGATTTTGTTGTTGTTTTTGGAATACAGTACATTCTATTAAAATATCTTCCTAAGTAGAATGAAAAAGAGATGCAGCTTAAGACTTCCGACAACTTGTGGTTAAAAGTCTTCTTTGGAAAACATGGTCTATTTTTTATTTCCTCCCATTTTTTTTCCTATGTGCTGATAAACAATCTAAAATATTAAAATGGGTTTTTAGCTTTTTTCCTCAGATAAGCTCTTCCATTTGCACCTTCAAAGGACACTTCTTCATTGAATATACGGAATATACATTACTCAAGCGATGGCACTCTGAAACAGTAACATTAGCCTGCTCAGCTGTCAAAAGCTGAAAAACAGATTCTGCAGATATCACTTCTCTGGAGTTGTTAATAAATTGCCTCGGAGCCTGGTTACAGAAGAATATGTGCATGGCAGGACGTCAGAATTTGAAATGAAAATGTTTCTGAAGTTTGGAAGTTACCTAATCACACACCTTCCCATTTGCTCTCTGTGTGTCGAAGCCCCTTGGCCTGAAACTGGAAAGGGTAAGGAGCTCTCTGCTTTCATATCTTGGTGGAGAGAAAGAGCCGTTTCATCTGCATATCCCAGCGATTCTCAGTTTTCGTCAGACAGAAGCTCCTGAGGGAAAGGAGCTACCTACTCCCATGTATTTGTAGAGTCGAAGTCAAACATGGTCACAGAGACGGTTTAATGTACAGATACTTTCTATACAGAGAATTTGCAGTGAAACGGCAGGACTCACCCTGCCTAAAAGAAGTGCAGAATAGACTGAGGAGTGGAGCAAAAAGAGCTTCTGCTATTTTATATCAAGGAGCTTTTTCTCTCCTCCTGGCCCCGGTGTGCTGGTGGGAGGATGCTTTGATGGGAAGTGGTGAAAGCCTGCATCTCACTGAGATGCGTTGTAAAGCCCTTCTGCAGGAGGGCGTAGCGGAGATGAACCAACACCGGTGAGATCTCACCAACTCAGCTGCTGAATGTGACTCACGTCGTTAGAGCTGGATTAAGGTGCCTCGAGAGAGGGCTAGGCTCGGCAAATCGACTGGAAGACAGGTCAAGCTGGTTGCACCCAAACTCTGATATCAAAATACTCCCTGGCACCAAAGCAAGGATGTAGTTTAGCCAAGGAAGAAGAAGAGAGGACAGTGATATCTGGAATGACATTTTTCCATATGCTTTTCATTTGGTTTGGGGAAATTGAGTTAATGAAATACTGACAATGTTTCTGTGAGTGAACGCATTACTTAGCATTAAGAGAAATAACTTTTATAAGGAAAAGTAATATCCCTTATTAAACCAACTAATATAATTAGAGAACAGATAGACTTTCAAGCCAGAGCCCCTTTGTCAGTCTGACAAGAAGAACAAAATTCAACCTAACGTAGGTCAGACCCAACAGCTCATAATTCAATCTAATTGTGTTAATCACTTTGTGGCAGAGAAGGGAGCCGGCACCTTGGTGCAGCGAGGGCTGTTAACAGGGGACAGCGACCACCACCTTAGCTGGGGTGAAATATGAAGGTGCTCAGTGTTGCAAAGTGGGTGAGAGGAAAATTCTAACTTACTGTAAAACCAGAGCTTTTACAGATTTGTATTAACCAGTTGGCGTCTAATCTTTTAATTCCTGGCTTGTCTTGAAGGTATTTTCCTGGGTCTTCTGTGAGGATCAGCTCTGAGAGATTAAAGATGGAGCACCTGTTTTGAGACTCTCCACCAGAAAAAATAGGAATTGTGATTCATATGGCATTGTTGTCTTCCTAATAGGACTCTTTATTATCTGTGAAAGTTTCCCTTGTTTTGCACACAGAATCAGGGTGGGCTTTATATCACTGAAATTTAGCTGTCTTTTAGCCGTCTCCCAATCAGTTAAGGCAAAAAGACTCCTCCAGAGAAAAATTCACATCACTTACCTTCAGGGGAGGCTGATATTGGATTAACTTAATGCATTTGACAGAAAACATTGGTAATTCAATAGCTGTCACGTCATCTACAGCAGTCCTACAAAAGGACGATGACTCAGGGAAGCCCCAGCTGAGGACGTAAACCACCGAGGTTATCCAGCCTAAGCTATGCCTGATGTTTCAGACATATTTTGAGATGGCTCAGATCAGCCTTTACTGGTGGTGAAACAGAGGTCACTAAGGTTAAGAAGCTTTAACCAGCTGCCTTACCTGTGCAACCATCCTAAATTTAGTGCAATTATTTCATTGTAAGTACGGTTTAGGAAAATACTATTAATCCCTGCAATTTACAGAGGCTGCTCAAGCCAGAAGTAGTTTTCTTTTAAAGAGGTCAGCTTGTTATTTGAATCTGGCCCTTGCTGCTAACAGTAGGCTTTGAAAGATTAAATCTAAAGGCAAGTAGGTGTTGAAGATGTTCATAATAAAAATTATGCACTTTTTTTTAATTAGATGGATGAAAGCAAATTGGGCTGATTGTCCAGTTGATCCTTCTGCTTTCAGGAAACACGGGAAACTTACCACTGCTCTGAGGTGTCTTGACATGGGTACAAAGCAGAAATGAGCACAGTGAACCAATGGGATCTCTTATGTATAAGAGATGGCTCTTTTAGTATCAACTAGAGACATTTGGTCTTGTTTTCTTCATTGCAGATGTAACCTGGGATGGTGACAGGTAGACATTCCCATGCGACGGACAATGACGGCAAAGGAGAGAGTGCAGGGCTCTGGGAAATTCAGCCTTTTGCAACACAGGTTACAAAGCCTTGGTCTTGTGGTGAAGCACAAGAATGACTGCGCTAAGTCTATCCAGCTGCTGGCTGAGGTTGATCTGCCAACAAACTCGGACCAAAAGCCAGCCTGTGCAGTTTAGGTTGCGTAGACAACCAGGCAACCAGGCAACAGGACAAGAGGTAACAGGCACAAACTTGAGCATAGGAAGTTCACCTAAACATGAGGAGGAACTTCTTTACTTTGAGGGTGGCAGAGCCCTGGCACAGGCTGCCCAGAGAGGTGGTGGATCTCTGGGTGACCCTGCTCTGGCAGGGGGGTTGGACTAGATGATCTCCAGAGGTCCCTTGCAACCCTGCCATTCTGTGATTCTGTGATTGCCTAAACGTGCAAATTCCAACCAGCATGTTTTTATAGCTGTTACTATAATCTTGATTTCCCTGTAGCAGAACGCTACACTGAATAGAGGCGTGGTTTGTTCTGATTTATCCAGTACGCAAGGTATTAGACATACAGATTTATGCCATCAGTTATGCCAACATCTTCATGTCAAGAGCTAACATTGATTTCATGCTAAGGTGAGGTATTGTGTGGGCTGCAGTCAGGAGGTACCTGTCGGAGTTACTGAAGGCCCACAGAGATTAAAAGCTGTCTACAGCTACCGATAACAGTATCAGACATCCTCGTTTACGAGCTGCCTTTTGGAGTCTGCAGACTCTGGGGTCTGTCTCTGATACCATCCATGCCAGCAGCCACTTGGTGTGTGTCCGTGAAGCAGCTGACTCAATGCTTCAGTTACCCAAGGCAAAACTGTCTACCTCGACCTCAAAACCTGAGCAATTTGCATGAAGTTTAACACACACAGTTCAAGACGTGGAATATGACAATGAGCAGGCACTGTGTAGAAATGCCGCTGCGTATATTAATATGCCAGGAGAGGGTTATGGTGAACTGAAATTGTATTTCTGACTGTACCTCCTGAGGTGAAAATCAGGGTTGCACAGCTCACAGCCTGACCCACAGTGCTGGCACATCTCCATCCCACTTCTAAATGTCTTCTCTTCTGAAACCCTCATACAGCCTAAATACAACTCTTTCTATAATGAGATAAATCTCTGTAGCTTGTCTTTTTCTTTATTCAAAGCAGACTTTGGGGTCTTTTTTTATATCACAATATACTCTGAGTGGTTTTGCTCTCCAAACCAGGTAAGCATTGATCTCATTCTGCTCCTGGATCACCTCTACTCTGAGTTTTTTCTATGCTTCTTTGGACTGCCCCGATTCCCCATCCGAGGCATTACTCCAAGGAAATGATAACACTTTACTTGTATTTTAGGATGTAGATTGAGGGCTAAGATTGCTTTTCTGAAAAATCCCACATCTTCCATCATTGTGGGGCTTTTCTCCAACACAGCTGACACTATTTCAAATTGAACATTTTTAGATGGCTGCCACAAAAAACATCAAACTCTTCTGTTGAGAGTAAAAGTCAATGCCTGAACCCCAGGAAACACTGCTCAAATTATCATTTAAAATGTCAGCACTGGCTATAATGAAAACTGAATTTTCAACTACTTCAAGAAGCCCACTTAGAAAGGGATTTTTCTACAGTTTTGAGATTTCTTGGTATATGAGGGAGATATATATATAAAAACTAATTTGCAGGAGTATAGATTATATTGCATTATTATTTTATTAACACTTAATGACTGGATCACCCTACCAGGAAGATGACAGTTTCTGCACAACTGCAAAAAATACGTGAGCCTAGAAAATAAAATCTGATTTTCTAATACAGCACAAGATAAATTATGATACGTAGTTTTACAAAAGGGTGAATGCCACAATATTAAAGAAAAAGTTTATTACAGATAATTGCTTGCTCTGTTTATGCTGTTTCTGTAGAACTTGGATAAGCAATTTGTTAAAGAGATTTATAACTGTTTTCATGAAGATGTATGAAAGTAAAAAAAATTGCAAGCCTTTTTAATCCATCTATAAATCATTTTATACATTTCATTTCTTCCATATAAATTTTATGGGTTCATATATAAAATACAAGTTAAAATTGCTACATGCTTTCAGATGAACAAGCTATTGCATTTCTTTTCACCTTTTTTTTATTACCTTACGTATTCTCTTCAAGTATAATATATTAAAATTCCCACAGGTTACTTAATATTAAATATTTAATGGCTCTTCTAATTCTGCATTTAAAAATATTTTTGTAGGGATGTCAGTGGTGGGTACTGCATATGTTTCTTCTTGATGGGACTAGCAATGAGTTCATTAGTTTGGAAACCAGAGGAATGGTGAGTGAGCCCTGGAGAAAAGCTAAGCAGGGTTGTCTACGTGGGAATTGCCAAAGCAGGGGGAAACCAGCTCAGGCATGAGCAAACCCCAGCAGTGCTGAGACCCAGCGCTCTTGGGTCAGGCCAAAGTCTTCTACATCATCCCGTGGATGATCCTTGTCCTTGAGGTAAGCCCTAGGGAGCTGAGGATGCTAGAGCCACTGCTCAAAGACTCTCCTTTTCTAATCCATTATCTCTCTTTGCAAGATGTGTCAAAATCCCTCTTTTGCTAGCAAGACTCCATGGATTTCATTGAAAGCAAGTGGCGGGCGCCAAGGTTCTTTCTCCTCCCTGCCCTCAATAGCTCACACTGTCCTGGTCTCTTCCCTTCTCCTTGTCATACCCACTCTGCGGCTGGCATAGGGCCAGACCTGTTTCTGCAAAGTTAATGGAGGTTTTGCTGTAATTTTGATGGAGATAGGACCTTAAATTGTGAAATCCCCTAAAGAGTTTTCTGAAACCTGTTAGTCTGCAGCGTGCCTATGTCACTTCTATGGCAACGACATGACATTGTTCACTCCTAATTGTTTTGACTGCTTATTCATCCGAGTGGATTATTATGCACATTTGTGCTTTGCGAGAACCGAGTTCTGAAAAAATACCGGTGAGGAAAACAGATTTAAAATGTCC
Organism: Dromas ardeola; assembly: GCA_013398915.1. Lineage (NCBI taxonomy): Eukaryota > Metazoa > Chordata > Aves > Charadriiformes > Dromadidae > Dromas > Dromas ardeola. The sequence goes on along the minus strand of VYZM01012189.1, from coordinate 113,995 downwards.
TTTTAGCATTACATTCTTCGGATAGGCTGAATACATATGGAAAAAAGTCAGATGATCTTTTTTGTTTGCATTTTATCTAATAATAGCAGAAGAATTTTGACTTCAGGAATGGGGAGATCTGATCATTAAGGTTCCTTTTAAAGTATAATTAGAATTTTAAAAAGAATTAGAGACACAGTGGAGATCAGGTGTCCATTTTCCCCAAATGTTCTGTAGAGGAAAACCAAAGAGAAGATTTCATCCAGGGCAAATTTAGCCCAATTACTTAATGTGAAAATAGGCAGGAATGTCCCTTTTAGTACAGAACTCTTGTCATAAGTCAACAAGGGTAAAACTTAACCTTACTGTGAAAAACCCTACAGCTGTGACTACAGGCACGGAGCTGAGGAAATCAGCATGAGTTCTCCCTTGCCGCTTGATTCCCGTTGAAGTCCCAAAAGTAGCTGAGCCCATACTTCACATTGTATCTTCTCTTAAAATTGTCTCTGGTTATGTTACCTGGCCTTCCCCCTCACTCCTTTTGGAATGTTCCCTCTTTTTTTTGTTGTGTTTATGCATGTATTTGCCTTGTTGTTGGGGTGCATGCAGCACACAAAACAGATAATGCAAGATATTCCTTATTTCTGTGAAGGAGCCCTCCAGTTCTCCCCTGTTTGCTCCAGGACAGCATATTCCAGCTGGTCCACCAGGATTTCCATTTTCTTCCACTCTTCAGTGAACTCAGAGTCCTTGTAGGTTATTTAATGATTTTTCAAAAGACTTAACAAGGTTATTGCCACTAAAGCGCTTATATCTCAGAGGACCGAGAAAAAGAAATATGCAGTTTAAGCCACAGAACTTCACAAAGTCTTTTGGGAGAAGAATCCTCTAGACTTTGTATTTAGGCATCTGGGACACATACCTTGATGATATGCAACTATTATCAATGTGCTGCTACATATATTTCAAACACGACAGCACTTCGATTATAAATTTCTTACTTGTTTCTGTATTATTTTAAATGGTAGTTAAGAATTTCAAAGCCATTTCATTACTACAGCAAAATTTATCTGTGGGGACATTAGAATAAAAAGTACTTTATTTGCTTTGTGACTTAAATTGCCCCATCGTGGGGTATCAGCTTGCATTTTAAAGCTGTAAATTCACAAAATTACATTATGTTTATAGTTGTCATCAAAATATAAAAAGGAACATTAATCTTCTCGAATTTAATTTTGCCTGGATTTTAATTCCGTTGCTTATTACCAGAGGGATTTATAGAATTTTTTTCTTAATATCTCTGACTTCACAAAGTTTATGTTTGAAAAAAAAATTATATGCTACAGTATTAAAGTAATTTTCTAGTTGATAGCTTTAGTATTGCCCTCTTATTCTCTAATAATTTAAATACAAGTATTACAGTACTCCATTTTTGTCCCAGTTCAACAGAAATTTTATGCCTGCAATATTTCAGCCCTTAGCTGAAACACAGTGCTGGGAACGAGATCTGAGTTTCCCAGGTTCTGTGCCAACTTCTCACAGCTCTGCTCAGGTTAGAGGTGGAACCAGACCTACTGAGAAAAGACGCTATGATACTTCTTTCAACTGTCAATTGTTTTTTAATATTAGATTCAGGTTCCTTTTCCAGCAACCTTTACCTTTCATCCCTTTCTGGTATTAAATCTCCCAGAGCATGGGCTGGGTGTTGCTGAGGTTTCATGCATCCTTACTTGATCATCCCTCTCAGCTACACAAATTGAGTGAAGGTAAAGAAAACATGTTCTCCTTTGGGCAAACAGCATCGTAGAATCATACAATCATAGAATTATCAGGGTTGGAAGGGACCTTAAAGATCACCTGGTTCCAACCCCCCTGCCATGGGCAGGGACACCTCCCACTAGATCAGGTTGCTCAGAGCCCCATCCAGCCTGGCCTTAAAATCTTCCAGGGATGGGACTTCCACCACCTCTCTGGCCAACCTGTTCCAGTGTCTCACCACCCTCATGGTGAAGAACTTCTTCCTAACGTCCATTCTGAAACGACCCATCTCTAGTTTTAATCCATTCCCCCTAGTCCTACCATTACCCGACATCCTAAAAAGTCCCTCACCAGCTTCCTTGTAGGCCCCCTTAAGACACTGGTAGGCCACAATAAGGTCTCCTCGGAGCCTTCTTTTCTCCAGACTGAACAACCCCAACTCTCTCAGTCTGTCTTCGTTGGAGAGGTGCTCCAGCCCTCTGATCATCCTCGTGGCCCTTCTCTGGACACATTCCAGCACGTCCATATCTTTCTTGTAGTAGGGGCTCCAGAGCTGGCCGCAGTACTCCAGGTGGGGTCTCTCATCGTTCTTTATCAGTGTAGTTCAGAATAAACATGAACTTGTTAATACCATGTTAATACTTATCCTCCATGAGGAAAAATGGGGGATTATTTTTCCTTCATTTCTTTTCCTAGGCAAACTTTTTATTCAGCAGATGTGACTCTGATACTCCAGGATCAGACAAGATATGTAAAATACAATACCCCTGGCTGCCTTGTTCAAGTTCATATGAGAGAAGCCTGTTTTGTCCTGCGGTTTTGAAGTCTTAAATGAGATGCAAGACTAGAAAGGTGTGTAACATGGCAGATGCACATTTATTTGCCTAATGACTAGACGTGGGGAGAGCAGCTGAAGTAAGAAGATGCTGCAAGAAGAATGTACTCTTGCCTAGTTCTCAAAATGCTTTTGTTTAACAGTTTCGGTTGGTTCTGTTTTTAAGTTTCTTAATAAAATAAAAACAATAAACTGAGAAATGGTGAGAAATTACTTGCACTGCTGGTTGTTTGCTGTGTGGTCACTGGAGGAGACCCCGTGAGATTCATTCTTTCTTAGAGACTGCCTATATTTTCTATGACTTCTGGGATCATTCATTCTTTTAGGCATCAGGGCGAGGAGGTCAACAATTGCTGAACTGCCCATTTGGGACAAATTTCTGATATTGGAAATTACCATCAACATCCAAGTTCAGAGAGAAACCTTGCTTTTATCTCAAAATCAGGCACTTTTCCTAATTGCCTATGCCACTTTTTTGTTCCCTGAATTTTTATGGGCTGTATTTTATCCCTGTTGAGAGAACAGCAGCTCCTACATTGTGAAACTTTTTCACACAGGCTAGCTTAGACCTTCCTGATTTCCTTATGGATTTTGCTTTTTCCAGTTTGTTCTACAAAAGCAGGCAACAGACTCAGTTTCCAAAAGGGATGGTTCACAATATTTGCTAACCTGACTTGAGAGAGGGAAACAGTTAATTTGGACACACTCATTTAGATGATCTTTTTACCAGTCCTTGTGGGAAGACAATGAATTACTAGCAGATATTAAAATCTCAAAAATGCGACTGAGATGCTCGTTTAATAGAAGTCAGAACTTATAAATATTCCATGTGCCTGGGATTGTATATTACATTTCTGCAATTTTCATACTGCTATTATCTATTTTTATTATGAGCTTTATTCTATCAGCAGCTCTGATAACTTCAGTAAAAAGTTTATTTAAGAAAACAAATCTAAAATGATTTTCTTTGTAGACTAAGTTAGTGTAGCCTTGGACTGTCAGTCATTCTTATTTCTAGTTGGGATTTATTGCCTGCTTGTCATTTGTAGTCTACAGACTATACTTAACAGCAAACAAAGGCCTGTCTTTTATTATAGCTTATGCATGTCAAGGATGATTTTTTACTTACATTTGACATCAGACAAGACAATTTCTGAACATCCTGCACCTCTAGTTTGTCAGCTCTTGGGATGATATGACACCCTGGCTGTCATTGTTGAGGGTCTAGCTATATTAAGTGTTATGTTTGTGTCTAATTCATGGGTCTGTGACTGAAGCCACAAATGGGGACAAACTGTGATGGGTGACTTGGTTCTCATGAGTTCCTTAGGATTACTATGGTTTGGGGTCGAATTTAAACCCAACGTTAAGAAAAACGTGGTTGATTTCAGAGTTTCAAGAGTTTTTCTATGATCAATCTGTTAGAATATGTGTCAGGGAGGGGAAACTAAACAGAGATACTTTACTTCTCTTATAAAAACCGATCGAGGAGCTTTCTACCTATACCGACCTACGTACCTACATTGGTTAGAGAAGTTACACAGGAGGAGGAGGCATTTGCATGGGGCCACATTCTTCCTATGCATTTCAGACATACTAAATAAATAATACATCCATTACTAATGTCTCAGCAGGATGATCTTTCACCCTTTTGCTCTAGTCTCCGGGAAGCCATTGTAGTTCCAGTTACAGTCATGCTCTTCTAATTTTTGAAAAGGTTAACACAGTTTTATCTTTAATAGCTGCTTGATCATTGCAGAAGCTAACAAGTCATGTTGGAAACATTAGTCAGGGAGACAGGGGAATATATCTGGATGTCTCACACAATTATAAGGAGAGTTATTCTCCTGCTGTTATCACTACATTACCATGGCTGGTATTGAAATGACATATTTATTAGGGAAGAGTACATGAGGTTCAAGAAGCTTTGGGTGCCTGCCAGCAGTGAAGTGTTAGCCTCTCTCTCCTCCATCTGGTCATCTGATTGTCCAAACCATCTTGTGAAAATACTCAGTCTATTGTTGCTTCTCTTATGTTCAAGGATCCCATGTTGGCACTTTCATTAAAGGGTATCACCAAGTTCACTGCCATAGTGATTTGACTAAATGGCTGAGCACTGTTAAGCAGACAGCCAAATAAAACAGCTTCTTCTTTTTTTTTTTTTAATGTACTTAACTAAGCATATGCACCTCTGTGTAAATTGTCTTTGATAAATGAATTGTAATCAAATTCTTTAATTCATTTAAAAAAGTAATCTTAACATTTTTCCCACGTCTCCTCTCTGACCATACCCAACTGAGCTCTCTCTTCACCAGGAACAAGTCAAATCCCTCCATCTGTGCTGCTTTGCGTTGCATCTACTCTGGATGGTCTGGTCACTCAAGACCCATGCAATGGCTTGGAAAATCAGAAGCTGTCACTTCTTCCCTGCTTCCCCAGCTCAGTGTTCAAGGGCAGGCTTCAGCATCGTGTGGCGGTGGTGCAAGGAAAGCTTTGCTTTGCTTTCACCTCCTCCCCAGAGTAGAGAACAGATATTGAGGTGGAGGCATCACTTGGGTGCATCTGCATGGACAGGATCCCAACAGAGAATGCTTTGCTGACCCTGACTGTCTTCTGTGTTCAGCATCTGCCTATCCTTAAAGACAAGCCTGACTTGAACTCTATAAATAGAGATAAATTGAACACACACCCCCAAACTGCTGTGATCAAAGCTGTTACTTCCAGCCTTGTACCTTGTTTACGGTACATCTCTTGGTGTTACGCTTCCTGATTCCACCTGCACTTGAGCGTGCCACACACAGAGGCATCGCTTTTGCACTGCAGCTTGGAAACCTTGCCAAAATAAAACTCAGCAGGAAATGTTGGTTAAGTCTTTGTGGCTTGGATGTTGCATAATTTAATGGCCACACACAACTAGAAGAGCCTTTTTCTGTTTCGTAAAATAGTTAGGAAACCAACATAATATGACTGTGAAAGCGGATTGCATTTCTGATATATTTGCATGCTGAACTCCTTGAAAGAGCAGAGAAGCTTGAAATGGCCTGAACAGGAACCAGAATAAATACAGGAGGGAGAAAAGCTGAAAGAGGAGCTGGGAGAGGCACCCCTGCCAATGCTCTTTTAGCTGCCCTCAGCTGGATTAGAAACAGTGTGTTTTGCACCCTACAGATTAGGTATCAGGAGCTGAAGTCACATGAAAACTAGAGTCATGGGACAGATCAAGGAACATAAGCAAAATCAGTTGCCTTTCATGTGTTTTCAGCCACAAATCCAACCTCTTTCCAACAAATCTGATTTGTAAATGTTATAATTATTCCCATAATGTATGTAGCCATGTGCTCTGGGAAAGGGGTAGGAGAATGCAGATATGTTTAAGTTTCTTTTCCACTTGAAGAGAAAAACTATATTAACTTGGAGATCAGCACAGTGATCAAATGCTACCTGGCAGTAGTCTACAACTATGCCTTATTTGTAGTATTGTGATGCATTTCTTTGCTTACTTTAGTTCATAAAATATTTTGTAAAGAAAGACTACAAACAAAAAAATGTTTGGTATATGTTCCTTTTTTTTACAAAATATAATATTATTATACTATTATATACTACATATGTATACATACATCTATATATATACTAGATCTATACAAATATATTAGTTGACATAAATTGACATCAACATTGATATCTATATATATATATAGATGGATATCAATATGGACATTTGTAAAAAACGTTTCATGTTTAAGAAATGAGTACTCTAAGTAAAATATAACTAGCAACATCTTTGAAAAAATCTGCAGACGTTAGCCAGGTTGCTCAGGTAACTGTTGATACAGAAGTAATATAAAGAGTTTCTTATATGTAAAATACAGTGGTTTAGTGAAGGCACACATTGCAAGTAGGCCAGAAAGAAATGATACTCACAGCAGTAAGGTCAACATTTACTCACACCTAACTACATTTTAGCTGAATAGAGGTAAATATTACAGCGTCTTTGGTAACAATTTTCACTAAAAGTTGTATTTTAGTGGCAATATATTTCCTAATTTCACATTGAACTACTATCAGATTGCATTTAAAGCATTTTAGTGGCTTAGCGTTACTGCTGGACAATGCTAGCTAGTCACTGTAATTGCCTAAAGATTCCATATTACTTTTAAATGGGGAAAAGGAAGACTAATGAAGTTATACAATTAGAGTAATCATAGCTAATGGTTAAATGAGGATGTGAATTGCATCTATGGATCTGTTCTGGGTTCTTTGGTGTCCTAGGTTTAATGACACTTAGCTTAGTCTTAAGAGTAGAAGCTTAAGAGAAATTAAATGTTCCTCATCTAGAGCTGATGACCTGAGATTGTACAACAGCTTAAAAAGATTAAAAGTCTATCTGAAAGCCCAGCCTACTTTTATTATGATGTAGCTATTGCAATAATATTTTGATTTTTACTGTATCATCTGAAAATATTTAGGAACTAGAAAAAAACCTATAGAAGAGGCAAAAGATGCAGGAATTTAATTCTATAGCTTGCACAATTTCAGGATGTGTTTCTGACCTGAGCTCTGAGTACGCACTTGCAGCAAACCCTGAGATCCTGTCTTGTCACCACCTCCTGGTATGCAGGACCTCGAGTTCCCAAGCAAACCTACGGCACGTGGGGACACTTGGGACATGGAGAGCGTCTCGAAGACGGTAGAAGCGTCTTCCCTAAAACTTGTTAGATCAATACCACTAGCTGGGAGGGAAATGCTTTGGACTGAGATATCTGGAGACAAGTCTGTACTGATTCTGGGAAGTCTTTGCAGCAAAATGAATGGCTATGCCAGAGTCCAGAGAAAAGAAAGTTTAAGTGATTTTTTTTTAACATTTTAAGTGAGCTCACAATATGAATTTTAGAGCTAAAAAATTAATTTTATGGAAAATAATTTCTTTTTTAGCTAAAGCACCCTCTTGATTTGTTTTATTTAGACTTTGCACTTGTGTAATACTGGATGCATGACAGTAATGTTGGATTTCTCTGCTGCTTAATGTAAACACTGGGCGACGTCTCGGTTATTTTATCAACAGTGTCATACTAAAAATGAATGCGTCAACATGAATAAACCTAGAAAATTTCAAAATAATTGGACAACTAGCTTCCATTGCAGCCTCCAGTTGACTGAACTAATAGTAAATGAGAATGCCATGGTGGAAATATTGAAACATATGTTGGAAAAAACATGCAAAAAGCTAAATGGTGACTATTTTTTTGTAATTATGGCAACTGAAGGAGGTGCAGCAAGCATTGCTTCTCACGCAGGCTTGTGGGCCTTTGTAGCTGACTGGTAACATCTGTTGTTTCAGCTTTCAGCAGGGCCACTGGGGAGCTGCAACCCTGAGGTGGGTTTGTGTCCAATGTACCTTTGGCACTTCCTTGTCAGAGGAGGCTCAGGTGGCATCCAGCACCTCTCGTCTGTCTTTGCAAGGAGAACACACTTTCCAACAGTTTTTTTTCTGTTTCCAACTTTTTTTTCTGTTTTCTCTGGTATGTTTTAACCATCACTTTAAACCTCAAGGGCTTCAAAACACAAAAACCTCAAGCACTTTTTTATGCTTTCTAACCTTGATAACAATGCCACGTCCTTACAAAAAAAATATTTTGTACAGAATTAATCATATCAATGACCCTTAAGTTCAATGTCTGTAACATCTGTGGTACCATGGCCCATGATCCGGTGACCGTCTGTAAAGAATCAATGAAAATCTGACATCAAATTACAACAGCGAAACAAAACCTGGCTCCAGAAGAAGGAAAATGGAACAATGCTGACTGAAACTGCTGCTATAACCTATGACAGATTTTGGCCATGATCCACCACCTAAACCCATATTCGTGTCCACTAAGTTTAACCCCAGTGTGACAAGATGCAAAACCCTGTCTGCAGAATCCGAAGGAACAACTGAGATAAGCAGGTGGCTGCTTCTGCCTTTTTCCCCCCAGAGGCTGCTGGTACAAAAGATCTGGAGTCACTTGGAACTTCTACCGGAGAGCAAAACCAGTGTTGAGCAGCTCACAGCCTGAGCATCTCAAAAAATATCCTCAACTACCAAGACTGTCATTAAAAGGGCTCCTGCAGCCTGTCAAGTTTTTTTAAAAAAAAGGAGATAGGAACAAACTTCCAACAGATGTAGCTGTCATTTAAGATTAAAGCAAAAAGCTGGCGGTACAAAACCTTACGATGTGTGCAATCACGCTTGTTTCTACCAAAGCAAAAGTAGCAACGTCTCTTAAAATATTTCAGTTAAAAATAAAAGAACAAAGTGCACCAACAATAAATAAATCAAGTCACTGAGTAGAAGACCACCACAATATGTCTACACACGTATCCTGTAAGCACCTCAAAGCCCTGTCCTCAAGGACCAATAATCCCTGCAAGAAATCATTTACTTGCCTTTCCACAAAGCATGCTGAAACCTGAAGTCATAAATTCTTCTTCTGACAAGAAAAAAACATACCTACTCCGAAAGTGAGAGAAATAGGGAACAGGAATGGTTAACAAAACCCACTCGACAGTGTCGGGTCTGGGCAGGGAACAGCTGCCGGAGTCCCTGGCCCAGGATCAAGTGCTTAGAAAAGAAGCAGAGAAGATAGTTGTTTTAGGAAAATTGCCCCATTTCAAACCAACCAGCCATCCTATCTAACACAAATTAGTAGTGCTTCCAAAGACCAGCCTCCTGCTAACCTGGAAATAAAGTAATCTTCCCATATTAATCTGTACTGTGTCCAAACACCACACGTGTCCCCTCAGCCAGAGGAGTAAATGGTACAGATAGCTTCTCGGGACCAGAGAGGATTGAGTGAATAGCCTATTGCATACACAAAGTGGGGATAATTGCTTTCAGGTGAAAGAAGCTTACACTCATATCCAAAATCTACTTTTACTCAAGTAGAAGCAAGATGTCTATATATATATGGAGGAAAAAAAAAGCTTCATGTAAAGAAAAAAAAATTATAACCTCTTGGTTGCATTTATATTTCAGAAATTATCTCTTTCCTATTCTACATATACGGCTTTAAGACACCCTTTCGTGTTGTTCTACCTAATACCTTAACACTTGCATACAAAGGAATGTAATTTTCAAATTACTGCTTCTGCCACACATATTAGAATTCCTTCCCAAGTGAGTGAAATCCTAATTTTTAAGAGCCTACCCAATTATTTGTATTTTAAAAATCATCTTGGCTAATCACTGACAAGCTGCATAGTACAAGAAATCAGTTGAGTGCATATTTTTTAAAAGTACCATATAATCAAACCATTTAACCAAGCATTTTATGTGTCTCAGGACAAAACAAACCTCTGTCAATAAAATTACAAGGCATATCGCAATCTACAACAGATGCTTTATTGAATTCTTTAGATATATTACTCTATTAGCATCAGTTCATGTCACTGTTACACTTCAGGTGAAACCTTCTTAAATGAACACCAGATAAAGGATGGACCTGTTGCAGCAATAGATTTACTGTTATGGATTTAAGAGGTCTCCACTGTATTCACATTACTTTATTACCATTTAGTACATTCTAATTAAAAATAAAAAGACTTCTTCCCTTTGCCTTCTTCCCTTGTGCATTTTGAAGTGATTTAATTCTAAAGAGAAAGAGCAAACGACAGATCAAAAGAAAATGTTAGACTATAAATTACCTGCTTCTCTGGACATATGGACTATTCATTAAGTACGAGGTTGAATGCTAGTTAAATTCCTTGCCTGTCAGATACGCTAATTCACCCAAGCCATTTTACACATCATGTAAGACATTCCCATGCTGTGATTTAGGGAATTGCTTCTCAAATGGAACCTCCGGTTCCCAGAGACTCTTCAGCCGCATCTATGCCCGTACAGCAAAGACTGGCACCGCTCAAAGGGAGGGGGGGGTCATCCCTGCTTTTAACTTCTAAGGATGGAAAAAGGGACTTTCCTCAGGAGTCCTGTGCCCAGGTGTGGTGCAGACATGGCTGTACCACCCTGCCTTTCCAACCCTGCAGAGCTGCCAGTGCCAGCGCCAGCTTGGGCTGCACCAAACACAAAGCAAAAGTCCCGCTGTCGGGACAGCAAAGCATCCTTCCTATTAGCCTGTCCTCGGGGAATGGCTCATGAGAAGAGAGGTGCAACTGAGGCACCAAAACCACATCTACCTGGGTTACAACCAGGAGCCGGGGGAGCCGGCTGTACCCAGACCGTATCAGCGTGTGTGCAGGATCAGGGAGGAAAGCCCAGGCAGGTGTCTGCTCTACCACTGCCATTAAAAATCTTAAATTTAACTTAATTAGCATTGGAATACATCCCAAGAAGGTAAGCAATCTCAGCAGGGAAGATAGCCAAAAAATTGCTCGGAATAGAAAAGAGAGGTGTACGGACTTGTAGTTCCCTTAGAAAGACGCAAGTCTACCTATATGGAAGTGGCACCCGTCTTAACACTCATAAAAATAAGAAGCCAATTTGCACTGGATAGATCGTAGCAAAACTCTGCCAGAATCAGCTTAGCCTTCTCAGCAGAGTTGAGCAAATGCAATTTAGCATTCTCCAGCAACCCTTAGCACTTCCCAGGCTTCTTTTCATCAGAGACTTGCCAACGTATTTTGAACCACTTGCTTTTTTCTGACTTAGATAAACATCCTGTATGAAATTAGATTAATACTAGTTCACAATGGAGAACCTTTATGACCCTGTTTCATTATTACCACTCAGATCATCATTCACATCATGAATAAAGATCTGGGGTATTGCTCCTGGAAATACATCATGCTGCTAAAAGGCTGAGTTGTTTAAAGCTACCTTTGCCTTGCTGGGAGGGGAGAGGTGGTGCTGAGGCAGGGTGTCTCGAAAAGCTTCTCCTGTTGCCAAAGTGAGCTGCCACAGTGAACTTCCCAAAAGCAAAGAACCTCTCGGAAAGGCACATGAGCTGGCGCAGGTGTCCACCCGATCCCTGGTGGATCAGGTCCAAGGGCGTCCCTTGTTTTGTTGCTGTGGAGCTCACCTTCCCATGGCATGCTTCACTCAATAGGGAGTAGAGGATAAACGAACAGAATTAAGAATATAAAATCAGGGCCAAAGGCAGTCTCACTCCTCACCCTCTCTCCAGAAGTCCCAGCACTGAATGGCACAGGCAAAGAAATGGGGGATATTGCCTTAGACTAGATTTTTTTTCTTTAAGGGCTTTTATAGCATACCTGAGTCTCAGGTTAAAGTTTTTCCCAGACACGAGATAGGGAAAAATTAACAAAGCTGAAGTTTAATCCCAGGCTGACATTGCACTTCAACATGGTTTTTACTGGGTGGGTTTCCAAACCGATGAACACATGGTTAAAATCTATTTGGGGCATTTTCCTACACAGTAAAAACTTGTTCTTTCATTCTATTCTCCATCTTTCAAGGCAGTTCCCAGGACACGGTAGCTTTCTGGGAACTGAACCGTGGTGCATGGGTTAAAGTTTTCAGAAGAATGGATTATGGATTGCCTGCATATGACTTTATCCTATTACGAGATTGATGTAGATATGTATAAAGTTAAGCTCAGACTATAGTCAGACTCTGCTTCGCTGATTTCTCCTCCCTGAGAGCTACTCTCGGAGCCTCTAAGGGCAATTCCAGCCCTCAAATGTACATAACTTATTAGAATGACATTGAAAGTCTGGCCAATTAGTGAAAGCATAAATCTGAATTAAAATAGCCACTTCTGAAGATTTTTGATTACTGACACTGATTGCGATCGCTCTTGCTTTATCATACCCCAAGAAGGAAATTGTGCAGTGGGTTTGCATGGGTTTATTGGTAAATAATTGATATTGTGTGTCTTTGGCAGTGGGTACCGAAGATTTACAGTGGTTGGAAAGATGAGGGGAGGAGCTGGCAGTTCACACTCCAGTAGTCAGACCTGCTAAACTTAAAATTCAAGCTACGTTCCCGTAAACATGGAATATGAGGATGAGGAAGTGATTTAAATTTATGAATAGGGAATAACGTCCTCCCGCTCTAAAATTCTCTTACCATTTGCTGTAGCTAATGATGGAACGGTTTGTGAATTTACTTTGTGACTAAAATACAGATTTAACCAATTCTGAGCTTTTAGAACATCAGAGTTGGATGGCACGCCATAAGATGTAATTGTCAATTATCGCAATATATCCATAAAGACAAAGTCATTAAACAGCAGTGAAACTGCAGATGGTTTGAAAGGTATCTAAACGTTTCTAAATTTAGACCAATTAAAATAATAGACCAGTGTAAAAAATAGTGCTGTAAGGAGTCTGAGGGGGAAAAAAATGAGACTAGTGATCTAGTAGTCTGTGCTCTGTATAAATAAAGCTCTAAAGATTCAGAGACAAGAGACCTTAATTGAAGTCCATTAAAATCAATAGAGGAATAAAAACTGACAGAAATAGAACAGGAAGGAAAACATGCCAAGGGAGTTTCAAAGTATGGATTGTACCAAGGGAGTTTCAAAATATCGAGTGCCCACCTGTAATTTCTACCGACTTAACAAAAGCTATTGATGATCAAGAACTCAGGAAATCTGTCTGCTGCTGAATTTTGGCATGAAGTCTCGCTCTAAGGACGTTATTCCGTTGACGGCGCTCAGCTTGTGATTTCACCTCCGTCCCTCCTTTTTTTCTTTTTTACAAGGTGTGGACTATAAATAAGTGATTATGCTGAATCACTCTTTCTGCAGTGCAAAATTCTCTGATCTGCTGCATTTGCTTCATCTAAAAGGGCAGAGAAAAGTATCTATGTTTATCCTTAGGCTTGTAACCAGGTAGCTCATGAGCACCCAATATCTCTAAAGATATCATTCAGAGGATACTTGTTTCCACCCTGACCTCCCGTTCCTTGTGGCTATAAGGATCCTGAGAAGCCTCGGTGAGGTATAGGGACTATATAACAGCAGTGCTGGCCTTTGTGTTCTGAATTCACGAGCCAGGCTTCAGCAGCAAAATATTTCACTTTTATTTGTGATTTCCATCTGCTTTTTCAGCTTCAACTGTCATTTTTCAATATTTCCTTCCCATCTATGAAGAATGCCATTTTTGCCATTCAGGGAAATCCATTTTTAAAGAATGTGATTCTAAGTGTTGAAGCTTTAAGAAAACATTAACTAGCATGGGATTTATAAGATGCAATTAAATGAGATTTTATTTGTATACCTTAGAGGAAATTTTCCCTTATTTGCCTGACTTTTCTTTCTATTAAAATCACGCAAAAGCAAAAAGAAAAAACAAAACAACAAACCAAATCTACAGCATCCCCACATAGTCATCATCTGAATTTACAGTGCTCTAGTACCCAGTTGACCCATTAGTGATTATCACTACAGCCAGATAGTGCTTATTTCAGGAAGAGCATCGTATTTGATTATAAACTGTGGAACACATATAATTTTAATATGCTACATCGGCCAGATTAACCACTCCTTCCTCTTACAATGTAAGTAGTCCCATTTATTTCAGTATGGCACAAAATTAAGTTAAGGAAAAAATGAAAGAGAGAATGGGTCAATTTAATAGCCAGGAGACTGCACAGCCTGCACCACTCTTTCTGCTTCACACAAGACAGGCTGCTGCGATAATTTTAAGTCTGCCTGATCAATGATGATGCAAAATGTGGGCCAAATGCTGTACAGCTTGCTCATGCCAGCAGTCCCACTGAACCCCGGTGTTTGTAGCAGTTTCTGTACTCCATCAACCGGATGCCATGAAATGAAGTAGGATAGTCCATTAATTTCTTTTACTGCACGACTGGCAAACTGATGAGCGCACCAACTGATGTGCTGAATAGGGGTCTGGGAGGTAAGAAATGCACCTGATACCAAATCTTTACAAAACAGCTCCATTAAAAATTACCATTAATCAATAAACAGCAAAATGTATTTTTCAGAGGAATATTTTCCAGTATGAAATCAACCACTAAAATGGCCATCAGAGGTAACATAGAAAAGACTGGAAGTTTTCCCATTTCAAGTGAGATGTTTGTATAAATTGGCTAATAAACAAAAGAAACAAGATTATTTGGCAGCCACCCTTAAAAGAAATTTTAGGCCCATCAAGCAAAGAGATGATGTGTTACTGTGACTATGAGTGCATCCCTGGCTCAGAATTTCCTTTACTTTTATTTGATAGACTAATTAATTCCCATTTATGTTTAAGTAAATGATTCTTTGCAGCATTCACTGACTAAGTTCTTATTGGATAAACATAAACAAAACTTATGGATAACACTAAACCCAAGTCCTTGGACTGCTGAGATGACTGTCTTGAGATTTCAGCCTTCAATTTCTAACTTCTTAAAAAGTCCACAGTAAGTAATGATGCTCAGTATATCAGCCTGCTACTGCCTCTGCACATTAGTGCTAGTTAGATGGTGTCCATAACTCTCGCAATGCTGAAACCCACACTAAAAACAAGTACCATCATGAGGCTTTTCTCCCTCAATAAAAATGTTTCCTTAAGTGAAGCCTATATCAAAAGAACTTGTCTAACTAAATAGCCATTTGCTGAACACACTCTGGGGAGCAGAAAGGAGCACAAGTTTCAGTGATCTGAGCTGCTACTCTGGCTTCCTTTCCTCTACTGTCTTACGAAACATAAGCCCAAAGGTGGGTGAAGTTTGATAAATTAACATGGGAACTTGTACCTATGTATTATCCTGATTAAGCAGTCTGGCACTTCAAAAATATCAGCAGGAGTGAAGTTTTCTTTAGTAACATTCTTGTAGATGCTCGTTTTTTGATCCTTAGGCAAGGGCATAAAAATAAATATTTATTAAATAAAAATCATGATTATTCAATTTCGCATCTATATTATGTAGTAATCACATACTGCCCTTGCCTTTGGCCAGATTTGGGCAAGTAAAGTGAGTGTGAACCTGACTAATGGGCACTGTGCTGGTGTAAGAAATCTGCTTAAGAAACAAAAGCAGGCAGGTATTTAAAAGAAACAAGCAGGCAAACAAAACTACATTTTCACTTAGAAAAGGAATTTTAAAAAGGAGATGGGAAACAGGCTCCGAAAGAATATTTGTTCTTAGCAGATAGGCAGGCATTTATAGAGAATAGCCAGACTACAAGGGCATTAAAATAAAAATGGAGCAATTTAATGAAGAGAACAAAACATTTCAAGAGCGCTGGAGTACGTTTTACATAATGAAGAATTCAAAGAAAAAGGAGGAAAAGAATGAATTTTAAATACTGTTTTCGGTAGTAACTATCTTAAAGTCTCTGATCAAAAAACGAAGCCTTTATACGGAGCACAGCACTTACAGCTATCAAATACTGTCTGTAAGTTTCTTTGGTTTTTTTCTTTCTTTCTTTTTCTTTCTTTTTCTTTCTTTTATTCTTTATCTATTTCTCTATTTCTTTTTCTTTCCTCCTCACTTTCTTTTTGCATGTGCACGCTATCCGTTTTTCATAACTTTTTCAGTGCTTGTTCTTTTTCTTTTGTTTTTAGCAAGTTATTTCTAGAAAACTTTAAGAAAAATTTAAGTGAATAATGAGATACTGAAAACATACGCAAAAAGCCCTCCTCTTTTTTTGATTTCTTACTGTCCGTAATACAACCACTTTCTAAAAGCATGGTTGAGTTTTGACTGTGAATAATTATATTTAGGCCTAATTAGGTAACATGACCTCAATGAAATGGTGTGCTTTGTTACCTGTTAAACTGTATTTTGTAGACAAGGATGGCTTGCAGAAGGCTTAGGTACCAAAGTGCTTTGGCATCAGAGTTCTGGCAACAAGATAAAATAGGAAATTATGTAGGTGAAAATCAGTTATTTGTAGCTGGGCTCCATTTGCTGGTACTGAGACCCCGAAAGGGCTTTTATCACCCTCAATAGCAATGGCATTATACAGAAGATCTCTAACAATATGAATAAGATCATATTCAACCACTTACCAACCATGATCACAACCAATCATTTCAACATCACACACAGAGCATATAACCCTACAGCAAAAGTCTGGGTAGCTTTAAATCATTTATATAAATCATAATTCCTTAGAGTGTTTTAGTTCGTCACTCTCTCTCTCTGATTGTATCTCTCTTTTTTTTTTTTTAAGGTTTACGTAATTTATCATTATAAACAGTTGGGAATAAAACTGCCTATGTTAGAAAAAAATAAAGCAAATAAGGCAGAAATTGGTTTATTTTATCCCCAGAACTTATAAAACCCACCAAAATCATAAAACCACAAGAAACTTTTAAATCTCTATCACTGCCCAATTCGGTGAAGCAAAGAACAAACACGACAAAACTGTGGATGGAAGAAAAAGCCTGCTGTTGTATAATCTACGATGTAAAGAAACACATGCACATCTCACCTGTCTCTCTTTTTCCAACTGATACCATGCTTTGTGAAAAAACACATCTTGCTAGACACACCTGAATGTCATGAGACCCACAAGATTTCCTATAGAAGACAACCTAGAATGCTGCGATGTCCTTTCATGAAAATGGTTTCTGTTTTCTGCTGTCAGGGCCGATGAGCTTTTTGATCCACAGACTAGTTCCTAACAACATCACCGATCTCGTTAACACTCTAAATATCTGTGAGGCAATATGAAGCCTCCAAAATGATTAATGCCCATTAAGATAATTTCCTTTTCAAGTGGAACCTTAAATTTTTTTAAAAGGTTGATACATTGAGCTTTTAAAAAGGCACTGAAGATTAATTGTCCTCTATCATGTCTGTAGCTTCTAAGACTTCCAAGCTGTTCATTTTCATGGAGATATACATTAGAGAGAAAATTAAAGGTTTTAGATTGAGCGTGAAGATTGTTAGATTGCAAATAATAAACCAAACTTGAGTGTCTGTCTAAACTAAATTATTGGGATTTTTCAGACTCACCTACAAGGATGCTTCTTCTATTACTAGTTCTACCACTTCTAGTAATTCAAGGTTTAACGGGAAGGAAAATAAATCCATTCCTTGAAAAAAACTTCTTGTAGAATGAGTTTAAAATAGAGCTTAAACGTTTGGTTTTCAGGAAGATGCTTGATATAATACATTTTTACTACAAAAGCATCAGTCTGTATCTTCCTCCACTGGGGAAAGACTTAAAAAAAAGAAATTATATTGCTTTAGTGTCTCCTCAGGAGACTTCCTCTTTTCCAGTTCTTTTATGATATCTAACGTCCCCAAAAGGGAATCACTTATGACAGAAAAGCAGAAAAAAATTAGAAGCCATTTTCTTACAGCTTCTGTGGACTATGGTTTAAGTAAGAGTTGCTTCTATTTTTCACGCAGGAATCATTTTCACTCGGTTATCAATATTGACAGTTTTACTTGTTTAGGAAAGGCGTGATTGGTTTTGACAAGTCATTGCAAAGGATGCGCCAAATTGTGTGCAGCTCCCAGGCTCTCTGCTCTGATTCCCATCCCAGAACATTAAATCTCCACTTTTCTAGCAGGTCAGATGCCGTCGTCTTCTCCTGAGGAGATCAATTTCCTCGATGCCAGTAAATGAACGAATGAAGACACCGCTGTGTCAAAAATCGTTGCTGGATACTTGTAGTTCACACTAACAAGAGGAAAGAAGCCAGTGAGTGATTCCTACAGTTAACCTTCACACATACACAGATGGGCCTGAGCAAAAGAAAATGCCACATAGAGCAAAGCCGTAAAGGCAATATCAGAAAGACAAATGTTCCTGATGGAAAAAGATCTTTCACCACCAGGTCACTGGTTCAAACCCATTCAAAAAACTGCAAGAATAAGAAAGGTTAAAGGATTGAAGTTACTAAGAGCCCAAGGCTTTAAAAGAGTTTCCCTGTCCTCTCTGTGTACTTAAAAGGAAAAGATAAATAGGCAGCAATAGCTAAGGGTACCTGGTAAAAATTTCAATGAAACATGAAGAATGTCCTTTTAAAAATACAGAAAAATAGAGTTAATACATTTCTCGTATACTCAAGTAACCTACTTCTAATGATAAATATGGCCACGGAATCACAGGAAATAAGGGAGGTAAGACTTGAGTGGGAAAATGAGCACTGCTCATAGTAGCAATAATATGTAGAAATTGGTGATATTAATAAATAAAAATAAGATGTGATACTGATGCATGCTTCAGAAGATGATCTGAGAAGTGAATAGATAGGGGATTAGTAGATGTAAATCAAATAGAAATTTGTGATATAAGAATAGTATATACTTCAAGGTCATCCAGCCAGCACCTCAATTGCACCTCACGTTTGAGCACACACTTGCTGAAACATTCAAACCCCATGGGCACTTAGGCTGGAGTAGAGATGAGTACTAGAGATTTTCCATCAAAAATATTAGCCTAAGGAATATTAACTCCTTTCAGACACGCCACTGAACATACACAGGAAAAAACCTGCATAGATACCCAGGAAATCCCAGGAAGTTAAAGTATGGTGCTTTTTCAGGGTCTTTCTCTTCTACTCATTCAATGTTTACACTATCTGCAACACTCAAAATACCTTTAGCTGTGGAGTAAGTTATAATATTGTCTTTTCAAGAGACTTGGATTGCTACAGTTTCTGTACTGCTATGACTGCCTTTTAGTAAAATTGTTACTGAAGTATCTTTATTACCTCAGAGGAATTTTCAGTATGTCCTAGACTCACATAACCTGGGTAATGTTTATAAACTGCATCAGTTTTTGTGGCGCAGGTCATGGCACATATCTTAAGAAGGAAATAAGATGCCTAATCATGGTTAAATATCTGAGTCTACAAAACTGGGAAGCAGTAATCCTACTGACTTTTGTTTTGGTGCTTTTGGAAATTCTGCCTTCCATGGCATTTATAAATGTTGCCACTTACTTGTCTGGTAGAGGAATGAGAATGAATTAACTTCACATCAGATGTTAGTAAACTAAATGATGTACTTCTGGAAGACATGCAGTTGGTAGAAAATTAAGCTGATATAGGGACCTGTGCGTAACAATACTTCTTAAGCTCTTTTCTCTTCCTAATGTTGAATAATATGTGTTCCCCACATGCAGTAATCTATTCCACTATTCACTGTGTTGAAAAATTATTCATTTATACCTCTTTTTTCCACTGGCATGAGATTTTAATGTTGAGTGTTAAGTTTTGATGCATGGCTTATTGGATAGATGACAAAACCCAGCATGGTAATTAGCATATACAAGTATGAGGGGGCAGAATCAAGCTTTCTGGGCAGCACAGTGAGTAGTATGCCCCGATGGACGCATTTTCTCATTTGCTTGCAAGAACAACTGCACCATTTCCTCACGCTGAGTCTCAGTTAGAATTCAGGAGCAAATGGGGAGAAGTCATTGACGAGTATTTTCCAGCACAGAAAGTTATTTTAATTTGCTAGTAGACCGGTTTTCATACAACAGCACCATGACATCTGACACGGTGCGCTTTCCTCTGCGACTTAAATTGTTTTCACCAATTCTTACACCACCATTTGTTTCACTCTCCTTAATGGTTCAGTTACCAAATGAGACAGAGGAAAATACTCTCATATCCCTTTAAAATATCCAGGAATAATTAACCTCTAAAGTAAACTTTTGCTCTACTTTTCAAGGAATCATTAGGCAATAATGGAAACGATAGACTTGTTAATTAAACTTCACTGGGGAGGCAATCCTGGTATTTGCTGAGCGTGCCAGATGCCTTGACAGCATTTCCCAATTTTGCTGGCATTTTACTACTTTTTCTCCCTGACTCTCACTGAACTCTGTCTTTATTTTGGGAGTCTCAATGTTGACAAAGAAGTTCCCAGCAAACTGAATTTTCGTCTCACTTGCAGATGTTTCCTGGCTGCCAGTGTCACCTTGTGCACTCCAAGCGCATGTTGGTCGCTGCCTTTCTTATCTCAAAGCGGTGGATCAGGGCACAGAGAGGGAAAGATCTGTCCTTTAAATTTTGCTTTGGCATTGGCTCTCTGCTCGTATTTTCTCATGAATCACTTGAGGTCCTGACTTCTCCAAGAGCAAGCCAAACTTTTGAAGGTATTTCCACTCAATTTCAAAGGGATGGTCCCTTGAAATTTGGACCACCATTACTGACCACCTTAATCTCTGTTCAGCGATTGGCAGGTACGAAATAGTGATTTGAGGGAATCGACCCATGAAGGATCTGCTGGGGAAAGGACCAGTAGAAGAAACACCAACATCATCAGCTCTAGATTTTATCTCCTTTTGAATAGTCTATACAAGAGCACAGAAAAAGCGCAGAGTGAAAAGTGGACTGAAGAGGTGGAGCAGTAACTTAAGATGTCAGAAGCAATGGAGCATGATGAGTTTATGAAGTCTGTGTTAGACAAGTGTAATGCTTGAAATGTAGGAAAGAAAATTGCTAGAGGACAACACACACAAAAAGAGTGATCAGAGCTGGGCCTATATTTAGAAGTTAGTGAGGGTCGTAAAATACTAATAAATTTTCAGTGTCTTAAAGAGAGAAAACTAGATATCAGGTACTGTAACAAGAGTAGCTCCCCCAAAGGAAAAATAAAGAGAACTTACTTTCCTTGGTGCATTTGGGTGCAGAAGAAAGACAAATCTGTTGTCAGGCCATGTCATGTTCCAACCATCTGCAAAGGCACAACGATGAAGGCACTAATACAAGTATCTGTTAGTGGCATAGCTCTCCTGAAAATGCTACTGCTGAATTTTTGAAGTCATCTGTAGGCAAGTCCAGAGGCAAAGTCAGAAACAAAGGAGATAGCTCAGACATGGTGCAACAATTACGCCTTCATCCCCAATCCAAGAAAAAAGTGTAAGAAAAGGTCTTATAAACTCCATGTGGGGAAGTTCCAACCTGGGTTAGACAGGTATATCAAGATACCATCATAAAAGGATCTTCGGAAATTACTAAAAATTGTGTTATGAGATTATTATGAAAAGTGAGGTATACATAATCAATAATTGTCTGGATGTGCAGAAAAAATTGGCTGTGAAAAATCCATAGGACAACTATTTACAATATTATGAAAACCAGATCCTTAAAATCAATCTATATTTTACCTGTTTTATCTTTTTTTGTGCAGTTATCCAAAAATTTCAGTTCCAACCTGTCCTTTGCACCTACAGTAAAAATTAAAAATAAACTTATGTTATCCTCTTCTACCACCTGTTTCAAGAACGACATTAAATTCTGACATAATAAATACAAAATACATAAATAATACATTTGGGTTTTTAAAATTTCATTTAAGAAAGAATAATTTGTTACTTGAAAATTACAGTTTTCAAGGACCATGACCTTAAATTTCTTACCAGGTGATTTTGGTGGGAATCACATTGGACTATTGCCAGGCATTACATGAAAAATATGCTCTTAAGTGTCTTCATTAAAATTATGAAAAGAGTGCAGTTCA
Organism: Dromas ardeola; assembly: GCA_013398915.1. Classification (NCBI taxonomy): domain Eukaryota; kingdom Metazoa; phylum Chordata; class Aves; order Charadriiformes; family Dromadidae; genus Dromas; species Dromas ardeola. The sequence continues at coordinate 92,072 of VYZM01012189.1, read as the reverse complement.
GCTAAATCCAAAAAACCTTACCCCTAAGTAACCTTGCCAGGATTTTTCATTATGGTGCATTAGTTTAAAGAAAACATTGAAACCAGGCCAAATCAATACTTGATTTAAAAAAGAAGAATGGTGAGTTCTGTAAAACTTTAGAGAAAAAAACATCTCTTTTTTCCAATAACCATGCATTGCAATAACAGAATTTCCACCCTCAGCTGTGTCACTGAGAAAACGTTTGGTTGGCATTTTCTACAGGCACAAAAACAAGTCCGATAAAGAATGTCCTAACATAAAGTCTGTAAAACCAGCTGAGGCCCACAGGTGTATGAGGGTCATTTGAATAGCAGAATAAATAAGTGACCATTTTCCGACTCTGTCCTGTTCATTTCTCAACTCACATAATTTGAGAAGTGCCAATTTTTCCCTTCCAAATCTTCCATCATCAACAGTGTACCTAGCAGAGTCTGTTCTAATCCTCCAGCAGTTAATTTCCACTGAGTTCAGCAAAATGTTCAAGACTGCCTATTTTCGTACTTTGTTTATAATATGAGCTTTTAGAATGGATTCCTGAAGATACAGCAGAAGTTTTTCATAATGTGTTTTTGTAGGTTATTCTAATATCTATGAAATCTCTCTCAAATATCAAGAGATGAAATTTAATTATTATGCCTTTTCCAGTAATAATAATTATTATCATTATGTTAATGCATAATTAAAATATTAACATTAAATACATTTTAAATAGCAAAATGATTTCTAGTCTGAACTACACCTGAACTGTTGCTACATAACATCAATACCTGGGAATTCTTGGAACAGAGTTTAATTTTTCTTCCTAATTTCTCCCTTACACATTTTCTGCTCCCAGACTCACTCTGTGCCCTTTTGGGGGAATATTCTTCTTTCTGGACATATGTGTTACAGTGCTGTGTCCACAGAAACTGGAGCCCCAAACAGGCAAGAAAAACAGAACTGCAGTTTTTGCCTCCTCCAAGACCCAGCACTCAGCCCCAAATCATCTTCTGCACTTCCCTTATCTTCCAGATAATTGTTTGTTTCAAACTATTTATTTTTTCTTCTGAAATGGTTTAGTTTTCATCTTAGTTTTCAACTATTTTTAAAGGTATAAAGATTGATTACATTCTCCCCCTTTCTTTTTAGCTGCCATTTGTCACTGTTGTGAAAAACATCAAAATGAAGGCTACTTCTATTAAATGGGAAACACTATAATTCCCATGCAATCTGTCCTTGTATAAGAAGAAAAGCAGAAATAGCCTTTCCTCCATGGCTAGATTTGATTTCCTCACATAAATCCACACCTTCACACACCCCACCCACACACCATTTCATACATGCTGCCAAGTTAGTGAAATGCCACAGACTGCAAGCAAATATTTTAGAAACAATTGCACCCTCTGATTAACTTTCTTATAATCAATCACCCTGATATCTGATTCAGAAAACCTCATTTATGCCTCTGTAAAAGCAATTAGATGAAGACCTTAAAAGAACAGATTAAAAGGTTTCAATACTTGGAGAGAGTAATTTAAAAATATTAAAAGGAAATTACTTTTTAATTTTATGTATTCATCTATTTGTAAGTTAATGAAACTAATGAGGCAAGAAATGAAATGGAAATCCACAACTTTGCATTTCTATAGTTAGTTTGTTTGCCAGGAGCAATCCCAGAAAAGCCATATATACTACCAGTCTACAGCTAAAAATAATAAATAGTCTAACTACAAGAGTATTTCTATTAAATACATTGTCTCTTTTCTCTCATATAATCTACAAATATCCTAAATATCTCCCTGAAGGAGACTCTGCTGGCCAGCATGAGGCTGAAACCCTACTGTAAAAGAGTATAAAGTGACCCTGGAAAAATCGAGCATTTCTATTAAGATTGTTTTTTCCCTTCTGCAAACAATATCTGCTCAACTGCCCGTGTCAACATAACTTTGAAATGAATCATTTGAGAAACTGAAAGCTGTGGCCTAAGAACTGTGAAAAAAGCAGTTTTCAGAAGATATGTGTGTACTTGAAGTGTTTTCTTCCTACTGCTACAGATGGGGAAAGATTTGCTCGTTTCTTTCATCTTAGTTTGGAAAAATCAACACGATCAAAATAAGCATAAGAAATGGGCTGAAACTCAACCTGCAGTTCCTTTGCAACCATTGAACGTCAGTAAATTTTGATCAAGCGCCCAAGCTACGGAGGGATCTCAGTGATTGAGTAGCCTAGTCTAACTAGCCTACTCTAACAAGATAGCTGGGCAGCATCTCCTGCTGCTGACTTCTTGTTGAGCGTTTTCAGTCTACAGTTGGTTCTTGGTAGGCTGCCATCCTCAACCCTTTTCCTTTAAAAAAAAAAAAATTGTAATTCCCCATCCCCGCTCTGGGACACATTAATACTTACAAGGAATTAATCAGAGCTTTAGAGACGCTGGTTGGGTTACGTTGCTTCCAGCTGGTTTTGCTGTAGGCAGCATCACATCTCTGGATTAGGGTGGGCTATGCTAGGAGACAGGAGGCACCAAACAGGCAGTAGCAGGAAGTTTCTGGTTGCTTAGGACCTAAAAGCCTTCATCAGTGAGTGCAGACACAGAGTGAGGGAATAAAAACTGACAGCGCTGAAATGAAGAAATGGGAACCCCAGCTCCTGAAAATTCTCCTCATAAATGTTAGGAAGGTCATCAAATATAACCTTATTCAAATAAATATTAGTATTTGATGAAGATCTGAACCTCAAGATCTGTTTTGGGTTGAAAGGAACAGAAATAAGAGACTTGGTTTTTTGAGAAGCAAACTAGGACAATTTCTGTAAGAGCTCACATTTATCAGAGAACTGTGGAGGCCGGGCAGAAATGTTGGACTTTCTGCCTATGTTCTTAACCTCTAAAGAAGCCAATATTCTTGTCAGAGCTCTGGTGTCTGTTAATTTATTTAATACTGAACATGTATGTTAGCAATTGTACAATGTAATTCAGAAGTGGAGAAAGACTGGATTTTTCAAAATTCTTCAAGCTTTCCAGCTCATTCCCTGAAGAATTTGGAAGAAAAGCAGGTCTGATGCTATTGCTCATGAAATCAGTGGGAGTCACTTGGTTGAATCCTAAACTCCTTCGGCAACACCCTTAGAAGGAACAGGAAGGGGAACACGCAAAGCATCAAAATCTGAATTATTGCATCTAAAGCAAAAGGGAGTCAGTAAAATTATTCGAAAAAAGTGACATCAGTAGCCCGTAGTTCTTGTGAGGAACAAAGAGAGAAGATAACTTTTGAGAAAATTAGGAAAAAATACACCATCAGGGACGGTGTTCTGAGCTAATATAACACCAATTCAGAACATATTTTACTTTTACTGGAAGCTATGAAATACTTAATTAAAAAGATCATGTTGGCAAGAAGTCTTTTTATTAGTTATATCTAATCACAAGCAATTACTGTAGTATTAAACAGGTAATATACCAAAAGTGTCATTTATTGTTACGACATTCTATGTGGTTTAATGCGCTGCTTAATAATACCAACAACGGTGATAATAACAATAATGGACAAAGCATTAGCAGGAAGCTTGTGAGACCATTCCCTCTCTCATCCCACCCAGAAGAAATCCTCCTGGCAATTTTGGATCTCAAATTGCACTGCTAGGACTCAGCCAGATAGACAGTCACTAAGTTGCAGCATTTGGGTCTCACCCCATCAAATATGAATGTTTTCAATCTTCTCTATATTAAAAAGAGGTGGGTGAGCAGTTCCCTTCTGCTCTGAACCAGATTTCCTTGCTGGAACCGTATTTTCCTTGCTGTTGGCCCCCCTGCCCTTGGAAACCAGGACGCAGCATGGCTGTTGCAGGGCTCCCCTTAAAAGCGCCTAGGACCCAAGTCTGGGAACCCTCCTTGCATTGATATCTTTCTTTAAGATGAATGTTTAAACCAGATTTTTTTGGAAGTAAAATAACTCCTCTGAAATGAATGGCTGCAGACAGACACACAGCACTTCAAAAGAAGCAGACATCTGTTACATGCTCATTAGTAACTCTTTGCTTTCGCTGCTGTAACAAAGATATCAATCCGGGTTTAATAATAAAATCCCGTAGGTATTTTTTTTCTTAATTTTCCCCATTACTTTTACGCATAGACCTTGACCCTAACAATCCTTCCTGTACCCCATTTCTCTTCTGCTAAGCAAGGATCCACTGTCTCACCTGACCTGTGAGTTTCCTTCTCCTCTTACAGATCTCATAGTTGAACAGGACCTATCTATTATTAAAAAATACCCCTTCTCTTTTTTTCTCCCATTTAAACCTTTTAAAAATGCCTCTCACAGGGATCTTCCCTTTTATAATTTCAAGACCCATTTAAAAAAACCTCCCAGATCACTCTCAGCATGGGAGTTAAGTGTTCCACTGTGATTTTGTCCCAGACCAGTGGCTATGTTTCAGGTTTGATGGTGGTTCATGTGCCTGAATGGTGATCAAGCTTTAACTCCTTTCTATTATTTCTAGAGAAAATAATGCTAATGGCACACTGCACAGGACTCAGTATACATCAAAGCATCCAATGAAGGAACAAATGTAAACCTTTACCCACAATTCATAAATCCTGCATAAGCAGATTTACCTGCTAAGTCAGCTGTGAATATATATGGGTAAGTGTAAGTGCTTATGTAAGTAAAATAAACAAATAAAGTAGCAGATGACATTATATCTTTAGTAACACTAAACTAAATCTTCAAAGTAAAAATTGGATTCAGTACATATTAGTCTGAAGAGGGAATTTGGCCTAAGATATTCAAAAACCGCTAAGCATATTGACAATGCACAGCAGTAAAATATTGAATTTCCCTATTTGCAGCAGCCCACTAGTCATATTGAAAATTTCAGGCCCTGTTCTGCAATTAACTTGACTTTTAGAGGGTTTTCGACCTAACTGGTGTCACTGGCATGATAAAAAAAAAAAAATCCACTGAAAGGAATCTATCACTGTATATTTTATTTTAAATTTGAAGGACATATCCTTTGAAAGTTTAAATCTAGCCAAATTTTAAACTTTCTTTATGATCTCTGCATTATTTTTAGAGGGGGAGATTTTGATTTCAGTGTCTGTAAACCAACACAATATGTTGATTTTCTCACCTACCCAAATTGTTATACATAAAGTCATGCTATCTTCTTTGATGCATTCTCATTGACATTGACATAAGTGATATTAAGTACATTGGCATCTATGTAATTTTAGGTTCATCAGTGCATCTTTAGGTATTTATTATTTTTGTATTTCTTATTGCGATCTTGCGTTTTTCTCAGCAGCAGCTTTCTCACCTCTGCTCACATCTCATTGTCTAATACAATCAATCAATAGGAAGTGCTGGTCTGTACAGTCACTGACTCATAGATATTATAAAAGCTCTGTCATTGCACCTTGACAATATCAAAATTACAATATCAGAATGTATTTCTGTTAGTCACGCAGTTACTTCTATGGAACAGCAAATACATCTTTTTTTCATGGAAAAAAAATGGACCTATTGGGTAGAGTTTGATTTCCAGAGAAAGAATTCACTGCATCTCTCCCACTTTGCTTGTTCTTAATTTGCTTCATAGATTATTATATTCAGAACATGGATATTGTAATGACTGAATCTTTATTTCAATGACAGTTTGAGATGGAACTATCTGAATCTGCTCAACAGAAAATGAATTCACAGTGAATAACAAATTACCTTTGTCTTACAAAATAAAATAAATAATGGATTCAAACTTTATTGAGAAGAAGTATGGAATGTTTTCAAAATGTTAATTTAGAAAATTGGATGTTCACATTTATTTCATGCATTTCAGGCTGATCTGCAAATGGAATCACTTGTTAACCAAAGCAGAACAGAGAAGTAATAAATTTGCGGAAATACTTAGAGTAAACCCAAGTGAAAAAATATATGTTTTTCACTTTAAAAATATTTCGTAATGGTGGGAGAAATCCATGTCAATTCCTGTTTTTCTGTTTTCCACTACACTGACAACTTTTTCAGTGTGATTTTAGCTCCATTGAAGTCCATAGTACAAAACAAAAATCCCTCACTGCAGCAAAATCAAGCGCTTTGTGAAAAATGTAGCACTCCGAAAATTAAGACCTTGAAAACTGCAAACACTTTTTCTTTCATCCTGTTTTCTTATTATTACCTCTGTGGGCCCTCAGAAACCTTTGGCTTATTTGTCATAGAAATTGTGAACACATTTCTGGCTCTATTCTCTTGACCATCCACCAATGCAGAAGACAACACTTATCTTCATATTTGCAAAGCAGAGCTTTGGAGCTATTATTTACCCGCAAAACAGACATAATATAGGCAGCAGCAGCCAAAAACTGTTGTCACGATCTCCACATTTTGCTCCGAAATATTCCAATCTTTGGAATAAAAACATTGCCGGAGCTGGAGAAGCCCTTCATTTGCAAACCCCTCAGTAACACTAAGATTATTTTAGTGGTCCCTGCCAATAAGACAAGACATTGATTTTGGCCAGGATTCATATGTGTTGACAAGGGAATGAGTGAAGTCCTAACCCACGTTACGCAGGCCATGAAATATTCCCATCAAAGGGTAACACCGCTACACTAAGACTTGGGCTGATTTTAGGAGGTGAAGAATGCTGTATAAGCATGAATCCTTGGAGCGATTAAATCCTTCAAAAAGGCAGCCATATAACAGGATTTAATCTAGAATAAGAAGTAAAAGACCTACAGTCTTGGGTCACATATGAGATAAAACTCAAATTCTGCATTTGGTTTTTTTCCAAGAAATTATTTGAAGAATATTCACTTTATTCAACTGCCAGAACTAAACCTTTCCGAGATAGTATACTGCTGCCTTTGATCCTACTTTGGCGCAGACACAATGTGCCTCATTGTAATCCGAATCCTCTCTTTTGTTTCCTGTTTAACATCAGACATTTTAACAGAAGAAAAAAAGTCCCTGTTCCATCCAGGTCTCAAAAACATCTTCTCTGCATCTTTTTGCGTTACCTCTGAAGCTGGCAGATCTCACAAGTGTAAGACTGCATCTCCAATTTTTCTGTTTTCTGAAAGTTTCCCTGGCCCACAGCTCTTGCATTCACAAATCTGCAGTTTGAACCCATAAAATATTCTCCGTTCTCACCTTGTGGAAAACACCAAACGTATGCGTGTTCTAAATTTGTGTTCCGTTCCCAGTCACATCAAGATGGTCCAGTTGAGGTTGCTGCCATGAACTCAGGCCCTCAGATTATTCACTCTGACAACAGAGAAATCAGGCTTTAAATCTAGGCTCACTACAGTTAGGATTTATGACTGAGCTTCTCTTAAATGTTTATATCAATGAATCATAATTGCTCTTCTGGGACAAGCTGGGTTTTGCTATTCAGATCTTCCCACTGCAAAATCAGCTGGCTGCCCTTGACAGTCACATTTTCAAAAAAATTTCACAGATTTGCTTCATATAGGCATTAAATATTACCCAGGCTTTTGATCTATCTGTGACACAGGAGAGTCCAGTACTGCACACAGAGCAACGTCACGATGCCCAGTAAGGGGTGTTTTTGGAAAATGAGTCCCACAACAAACCAGCCCATCACTATGACTGACCGATTTCAGATAGTACAAGAACTGTTTTGTAAGTGATTATGAATCCTTGGTGACATATATTTCTTGCTGGAAGATCTTATAAAGGATTATATAGACTTCCAGACGCCTTCATATTTCTTCTCGTATTCCCCTCCACTCATTATGAATGACCTCAGCTGTTGCATGGAGTTGTCCATCTGTTCTATACAGGCTTCAAATCATTGCATCACTCCACATATTTTTCATGTTAGCCTGCATTTGTATTTGAGGCAACCAGGTTGAAACATTTAATTTTTCCCTTGCAAAGCGGTGATTTAGTTAATTGTTGACCTTAGTTCCTTCTGGAGTTTATTCCTGGTTTGGGCTTGTCACAGTGCACTCTGCCAAGTTGTTTCCTATCTACATGAGATAAACAACTACAGCAGAAAGTTTCATTGCATCTTTCATTGCATCTTGAGAGAAAATCTGTCAGTCATAGTGCTCCTCACTAAGTTTTCATTACTCTTTTAGATATCCTTCAGGACTCAGGTTTTCCTGACTATCTTGGAAGAAAACTCTAAAATTTTAAATTTGGGTTTGTTTTTGTTTCACTCTAACGATTTCAGTGAGGGTGTGCACGTCTGGGTTGTAAAAGAATATAACAATTTGACTGTGCACAAAACAATTAAATATTTTCTGAGTGCAAAAGCACCGCGCATTTTCACCTCACTTGTTCAGGGCAATATAAACGAGCAGGTCAGATCAGAATCTTTATTCTTTCTTTTTAAATATCTACAAACGGAGCAATTGTCAGAAGGCTGAGTCATAATGTAAATGTGTTTCTCACGGAAGGTCTGACTATTCCAGCACACCTCAGAGTATCCAGAGAAGTACATATAATTTGCATCCACTCCAGTTATTCAGCGGACTCCTGAAATTCTCTCAAGAGCACTGTTGGAATGAAACAAGCAGACATGGGGAAATTGTTGGAGTAAATTTTGATCTAACTGAACTCAAGCTACTACTTCTATTATAGGAAGAAAAACAATTACAACAAAATATACTACAGTTCATCTTGACATCAGAAAGGTATCTAATGAATATTTATTTTCTGCATAAAGACTGTCCTCTACAAGGATACTTAATTCTCACCTTTTTGATATACAGGAGAGGGAAAGGAGCCACCAAAGGAGAGGGAAAAAGTGGAGGAGAGAACAGTGGTATTAGTACAAAGTAGAACCAGGGCATTTTGATCAAATAGTTCAATAAGAAGTAAACTAAGATTAATAGAGCTTCAAATTACATTTGAAATTATTAATGCAAAGTGAAATCACGCAAGACGTATGGTGAGGAGATTTAGGATTACTCACTTAAGTGGAAAATGTTTCAAGAACTACATTGTCCCTACCCCTGAAGAGTATATATCATTCATAATTGCTACTCAAATTTAAAGGATTCCATACACTTTTCTAACCACACTTTTTCTAGGTGGGTGGATGAAAGAAGGTCAGAGGTTTAATGAGTGCATAGGAAAAGAAGGGACAGTTAGCAAACAAAAGGAGCAGACAGTGAGAAAGAGGATGTTAAACTAATAAAAAGAGAGAGACTGGGATATTTAGTAACTTCTGCAAATACAGAAACAGTTTAAAAAGAAGTTAAAGACTTTACATAAAGGGCTTTTTCAGAGGAAAGATGTATTTGCAATTTGATCAAATCCTGAAATCAGCCTCTGCTTTCCTATAGATCTACACAACTTCCTTCCACAATTTCAAAAGATATTTTTTTAAAAAATAACCTCACTAACTATTTTCTTAATGTTAATTGTCGTTGAAGTCCCTGATCTGCTTTCACAGTCACAGTGCATCTATATGCAGCCTCTCAGCTGGGAAGTGGCTGAAGCAGAAGGAAGGATTTTTCTAGACCAGACTGCTAGGACACAAGTTTTTGGCTCTGCAAACAGGCTCTGACTCTCAAGTAGGTATGTGCATGTGCTTGCACAGTGTTTCAAATATTTTTAGCTTTGGATTGCCACCAACTTGTAAACTTTCTGTGTGCCTGTGCACATTAATTCTTTTTCTCACTCTAAACTTCCTCACCTTTAGGGAAAAAAATGGCTTGAGATTATGTTAGGAGAGTAAACACACATAGCCCAAGGTCTAGGTCAAACATTGACTTGGAGAAACAATAATTGCGTCAGTAAATTATTTCTGGCACAATATCTGTCACCTGTTTCAAAAGAGTTGAAGGCAAACATGCCCATTCCTCAGCTTAAACAAATCTGGCCTCCATGCTGCTGAGCTGGCAAGAGATGGTTACATTTCTTTTCTCCTTTTTTTTTAATCAAGTTTTAAAAGATCCTTGTTGCCAGGTTTCAACAACAGCCATTTTAAGCCCTGGGGTTTTTTCCTGCCAATTTCTGGTTTCTTCTTTGTTTTCTGAAAGGGGAATTTGAGGGCTTTGCTCTGCAGGAGATTGGACAGTCACTTCCCTTGTGCTCATGTCTCCCCTTCTGCTGGAGGGTCAATGTCTGGGAAGGACTTAAAACTTGGGGAATCAGTAGTGACTGGCAGTCAAAGTACTCAATGCAGGAGTTTGTGTAAATATTAGGAAATTAGAATCCTACATATTGTTAATATTACTGTATAGGAGAACAATAATATTGCATAGATGCGTCCTCACATCTGTTCTGGAGAGCTCATCTTAAGCACATAGTTCAGGACTCACTGAATGCAGCAGCTTCTTCTATTGATGTACTAGTTTAAAGCTTAACTGCAGTGTTATTATTAGTTGCTTCTCAGTTTGCTTCTCACTTTACCCATTTCTGAAGTTTTTTAGACCAATCTTGTTATTTTCCATCCTAAATGAAGAAAAACAGATGGACAAGATGGGTCACAGACAGCCTTGAAATTATGCTGTATTCTCCAAGGAAGGGATGAAATCCTGCAGTTTTATCATTTATAAGTGGCTGTTTACATATACTGCCTCATAACTAGACCTTAGAATTCATTAATGACTAAAAATCAAAGACCCTGTAGCAAGCATTTATCTAAACCTCACTGAGCAAAAAAAAAAGAGTCATATGTGTCTTTCATATCATGGTATAGGAGAATAATAGTATCAAATAACCTAGAGTATGCTGCAATGTAAATGTGTCAGCTGTGGGTCTGCATAAAAATAAGAAGACGCATAAAACTTTATAGCCAATGTCTTTTTAATATTCTAAATTACTACATAAGTATAAAAAATTACTTTGCCTATGTCCTGTTAGCCACAGAGGCCAGAGGTCTAATGTTTTATCTTATGAATTTATTTTAAGAAATAAAACAAACTGTCTTTGAAGAGTATGCCAGTGCCAAAAATAATGATTACATGAAAAACCCTTAGCATAAAATGAAATTAGACAAGAAATGATACAATGCTATTTGAATGATTAAATCAATTTAGGCTGGGGTCATGCTGCATTAAGAGAAGACATTATATAGGCAGGACTGTTTTCCCTTCCTTTAGAGACGACTGAAGTTTATTTGACTCCCACACCTTAGCAATACATGTGACACAGAGGAATGTTATTTTTCACTGCCATTTTAGTAGGAAATGAAAGCTGTTCCTCTTGGATGCAAGACTTGCCTCTGTGATCCATGTATTTTTGAGTTTGGATTATTTGAAAAGGCTATAGCACCAGTCACCTCAGCAAATGAAATTATCAAGGGCAATTGTATCTTGCCCATTCAATGTTTTAGCAGAAATGAGTCTCATTTTGTAAAAAAGACTCCTTATCTGCTGATCCTTTACCCCATCTCTGTACCTATGCCAGTCTGTATTCAACTTATCTGAAGGTGGACAACAGGCAACGTATACGGCAACTCATTTCAGGGTCTTATTCAGTAACCTAAATATTTCATTGTCTTCTCTGGAAAGAGGCTGCAGTTGCAGCCCTACAGAGCAGCTCTTCTGCAGCATGCAGCTGAATACTATATGTTATATTTTTACTGATCATCAAACTGATGACTTCATCACCATCTTCTCTACCTGAACTAGTAATTTTCCATATCGTACCAAATCAGATGTTTTGCTGAAAGCCAAAAACCTGAGATATCCATTTACTTTTCCTTTTCCTTTTTTCAAAAATATGTAATGCCTAAAAACATTGTGATCATTTTAGGTATAGTAAATTTATAGGACATTTTACTCCACTTCCTCATATGCATTTTTTTCATTCCAAATGCAGATGGAGGTGAGCCCACCAGATGTATGGCAGTGGTTTCACGTCTTGCCTCAACCTTTTTTTCTCAAAGCCTCCTTCTAGGGGTTGAAAAGGCTACACCAAAATGTCTAGACAATGTTTGTGTGAAGTTGCATGTCAATAGATAAGATTATTCAACATTCTCAAGACTTAAATTTATCATTTAGTTACATGGTTGGCATCAATTTGAGCATGAAAAATGCAAACTCAAATTGAGCTAATGGAAGGACTGGTTTTTAGACCATGCATACACAATTTGTTGAACTCGTTGCTGTCAGATGTTATACAGAGAAGGAGCTTAGAAGGATTCAAATGAACAATTAGCCAGTGGAGTGGGTGGAGTGAATGTTGACTGAACATCAAATAAGGACATAATGAAGGGGCTATGAGCCCTTGTGCTTCAGGCCATAAGAGTTAACTGTGTGTTTGGGTGGAAACTACTGTTACGATTGGGTCTTTCTATCACCAACAGTATTCCTGTACTTTCTTCTGAAACGTCAAACAATGCTTAAAGGAGCAAAGGATACTGCAGTAGATGGACAGTTGTGATATTCCAATAAACAAATCCAGAAAATCAAAACTCATCATTTTAAACCTCTTCATCTAGTCTATCATCATTTATTCTGCCTATTCTGTTTGTAAACTCCATTAAAGTGCATTAACAAACTATAATACTGAACGCAGAAAAGAAATCTAATTATCTTCTGTCGCAAAGCACCATATGCTTCTTTTAACTTCAAATAATAGACTGAAGAACGTTAGTATTTTAAATGAATCTTTGATGAAGTTGAACAAGAGAGAGGGAAAAACAAGTTAAGCAATATAGTCCAGATACGTTGTTTTTCACTAGATGGGTTTACCTTGTCACATACTTATTTTGCAGCATACCAAAGGGTAAATGAAAACAGGTGACACGGTTAGTCACTTTTATGTCAGACATTATTTTCCTTCCAGCTGTGGCCCTGAGGAAGTTTTTGTTCAGGGTTTTCTTTATTATTACTGTATATTTGGCGTGCTCATCTAGTTGAAAAAGCACCAGATGTCTCCATTGGCTTTTTGAATGAACAAGCAAACTCGAAAATAATGATTTTAAACCCCTGCACATATTGCACACATAAAGGATGGTCCTGGTCTTTGGGATTTATTTTTTACTCCAAAATGCTATACTGCAAAAAAATAAAAAACAAACAACACCCCAACCCACCAAAACAAAACAACTCCCCCTCAAAGCCATACCTTCTTGTGGCTGATGACAAGTATGGGTCCACCGAACTGAAGATTACTTATTCAAACGGAGTGAAGCCAACGTATTCCCCTCTCCATGCTGCTGGGTGTCTGTGCGTGCCGACGAAAGCAAGGCCGCGTGAGTGCAGAAGTGGGGCCATCAGCCCAACCCAAGCCATGATCTTCACCCAGGACCTCAGACACTGAATTTGTGCTGTTGACACCACACAAGGGATTTATCCAGCCCATATTTCAAAGAGGGACTCATTGCCCCGAGGAACCTGAACAGACACGCAGAGCTCAGCCCGCTTCACCCTTTTCTCCAGTGGGATGGTGAGCCGTGTGTCAAATGTGGTGTCCATTTTTCCAGGAGTATCTATAAGAAAATATGTTGCCTTTTTTTCAAACGTCAACCCTTCTGGTGATAAGAAAAACAATATGGAAAAATAGTTGTTTAAAAATGTTTCTATTGCCCACATCTGAAATTTTCCTTTTTCTCTTCCTTCCTTGTTCACAGGTGTCATGGTTTCAGCTGGGATAGAGTCGGCTGTCTTGCTAGCAGCTGGTATAGTGCTGTTTTGGATTTGGGATGAGAATGGTGTTGATAGCTGGTGGTTTTCATCCTGGCTAAGCATTCAAGGCCTTTTCTGCTCTTCTTACTACCCACCAGTGAGTAGGCTGGGGATGAACAGAAGTTGTGAGGGGACACAGCTGGGACAGCTGACCCCAACTGACCAAAGGGCTATCCCATACCATACAACATCATGCTCAGTATATAAAGCTGGGGGAAGAACAAGGAAGGGGGGGGATGTTTGGAGTGAGGCTTTTTTGTCTTCCCAGGTAACCATTATGTGTGATGGAGCCTGGCTTGGGAAGTTGTGAATGAATTCCTTGTTTTGCTTTGTTTGCATCTGTGTTTTTTGGTTTACCTATTAAACCGTCTTTACCTCAACCCACAAGTTTTCTCACTTTTACTCTTCTGATTCTCTCCCCCATCCCACCATGGGAGGAGTAAGCGAGCAGCTGCGTGGTGGTTAGTTGCCGGCTGAGGTTAAATAGCGACAACAGGTTTTACATGAGAGTTAAAATACATGATTAGTCTTTTATTGAGTAGTCCATAAATAAACTTTAAAAATAAACAAATGTCTGTTTACAATATTGAAGTTAGAACCAAAAAAAAAAAAAAGAAAAAAAGCTATTTTAGGTACTTGGCAAGACTCATTTCGTTTTGTCTCCAGCTAGAAAGAAAACAGAAACCATTTGGCATGCCTGCGAGGGTAATGAAGACATACCCATGGACTATCACTAGCACTGCTTCATGAAGCCATTGCATTCTCTTCCAGGTGATTAGTCCAAGCCTGTAAATTTAACAGTGCATTTGAAAGAAAAGTGAAATGGTTGTTTGGATATTTTGGAGCCAGCCTTCTCTCCCTTTCTCTATACTTCCCAACCCATTGCTCAGTTTAAGCTCATTTTATAACCCCTAGTTACCTGTGCTGAAATTATACTCCTGTTCAGGAAGGTGGAGATTTGGTAGAAATTTCAGTGGGCTGAGAGCTGCTCAGTTTTTACTCCTCTGCCTGTTCCTCAACAGAGTTAGAGGCCATGTGTCTTGCAGGATCTGATTTTTTTTGTATTCTAAATCCATTTTTCACTTTTATGTTACTGGTGTGACATGATGTGCTCATTTCAGATTGTGTCTTTGCCTTGATGTACAACTTAAACAATGTACCTTTGCAGTTGAGATTTAGGGAAAAGAAGAAAAAGGCTTTCATACATGCACACACATTTGCCCTGTTTTTCTTTTAAAGGATTACCCACATTCTTTCCAAAAGAAGTTGGCAATACTTTTTTTCAGAAAGGAAATTAATTATAACAGCAACTTCTGGTTTCCTTAAATATATTAGTACTTTAATATTTGATATTGGGTTAAGATCTGAAAAGAGAAATAAAAGCTGTTAAATCTTTAACACATCGCTTCAATTTCCTCAGAAAGTCTGGGAAAGCAATTCCATCTATTCTATTCATTGCATAAAGCAAAGGGGATTATTTTAAATGTGTTCAGAGACCTTAACTATGCAATATCCTGGCAGAATTCACATGTAATGAAGATTTTAGACCAAATTCTGCTTTCAGATAAAGCCACAGTAATATCTTTGACTTCAGGACCAGTTTGACTAAAAGCAGACCTTGACCACATCTTATTCTGGCAATTTTTTGGGCAATGTCTCCTTCTCTGCTCAGAGAACCGTTCATATGGTTCAGTCCTACTCTGAATGGAGGCTCAGAGACCATCAGTCATCTGCAGTATGCTCTCATTCTGGGTGCAGAGTGAAGGAATTTGGAAACTAGATAAAGAAATGTAATATTGGTTAGCCAAAGAATTTTACTCAGAGTAATAATCCACAAATTAAATTCTTTTTAATGGGTCCTAAGAATGCCCTTTTTCAGTTTCACCCACAGAAGGAGAGGCGTAGCTGGCTAATATAATTTCCAGACCAAAAAGAAATATTTTCCTAGCTAAGCATTTCATTTGGATCCTGACAGTTCATTCAAGATCCTTTGGGTTTTCATCTCTCCACTTCAAGTATATTATTCCAGATAATAGCTACAGTATTTACCATTTTTATCTCCTCCTCTCAGTGGTTCAATAAAAGTGCTTTTTGCATATATTGGTCTAAAGTGCTTCTTGCAGGGTCTTTGAGTGCACTGAGGGACACTCCAGACAGTGCCGGCTGAAAGTGGGTGCTTAAGACACTTTTGACCTGTTTTTTTCCCCCGTTATCAATCACTCCATCAATACCAGTCTTAATTGTGTTTCTTTATAGTCTCTCTCCTGCATTGTCTTTACGATGATTCCTTTGCAGCTGGCCTTGCTCTTTTTTGGGGTGCATGTTCAATTTTCCTGGACTAATGAACCTTATATCACTTCTGAAATGTGGAATACAGTTATAGGGAGGGATGGTGGCTGCATCCTCACCAAAAACTGCTGAGAAAGAGACATAAATGTGATCCCACCTCTGCCAGAGCAGGTCTTTCAGCCCCATCTCAGGCTACTCTTATAACATCAGTCTACTAATAAAAGGTGCAAGATTACCTCTCCACATTTAGCCAGGGTGCTGTTTTTAAGTGAGCCTTCACCAGGTTTTCAAAACCAAGCACATAGATACCTCTCTTCATTCAATGCTTTCAAGTGAGATGCATGTGGATGATGGCTTATCTCCAAAGTCCCAAGCGAGAGACCTGTGCTGCAGTGGGGACAGCATGTAAGGGACTTTCCTCTTTTTATGTCTTCCACTTACTTCTTTAAATGAATGTCTCCTTAATAGTATGGCTGATGATCCTTAATAGTTGAGACTGTTTCCTTATTGTACAGTTTTGGATCCCAGATCCCAGATACTTTAGAGAAAGAATAGGATGTAAATAACTGAAATCTACTTTTGCTTTTTCTTTTTTCTTTTTTCTTTCAGTTGGACTAGATGATCATTGTAGGTCCCTTCCAACCAAATATGCTCTATTCTCTATTCTATTCTTTTTCATGGGTTCAGTCTTAAGCATAATTTGCACTAGTAGCTCCCCATCCTGTCCTTGGGCAACAGCTTTTGTAAGATTCCTGTCTTCACTGAAGAGTGATTCTCTGATCACCAGGAAAGAAGAGAGAAAAGGACAGTTTCCCCTGAGCCATCATAAATATTTCCTGCCAGGACCCCCGTGATAAGATGGAGCTGGTGATTTCATTTTGCAGCTGCATCACAGAATGGCAAAAAGGAATCATACGGTGTTACTGCTTACAAAGCTCATAAAACCCTATCGAGATCTCTGTCCCCACATGCCCATGCTAAAGAATGGATACGATAAAGCTTGGATATCATCCAAACCCTGCTTTCTGTCTCCAGTTTTCTGTTTTCAGCAGCCGAGCTTTTCAAATTTATACTAGAATAATGTGACCTCAGGAGATCTTTATTTAAACAAATAGAATTAGGTTGTATAGCTATGTTGCTAATGACAGTTCCTGAAACACATTTAACAGCGATTTGATGTTATTATTACAGTTAAGTAGTTTTCATAAGGCCCCAGTTAAATATTTCTCCACTAACTCATCAAGACAAAGGGTCGACCTCAGCTTGCTTTCAGAGTCCATCAATACAGCTCCTTGGGAAGCAGAGGGGCCATTTAAAACAAAAACAAAGCCAAGAACTTCCACCTCCTCCTGTTCCGTATTAGCTAAACACACTGAGCCTGCAGGGCTGCCCGTCCCCTAATGGCACGTAATAGCGGTTTTCATTCTATTTTTAAGGGTAAAGTTCTTCATAAAGGTGAGCTGCCTGCTGGGCTCCTGATGGATTTAAGATCTTGATATTCAGATTACAGTGGAAGTAGCTAAAGAGGGAGGAAAATACATTCTAGTCTTGCTGTTGTGTTCAGCGGAAGTCTAAACACATCAGACATTTTTTTCAAATTAGCATTATTTGTGTTTAGCCTTCATTAGTGCAGTTTAGATTAAGCAGTTGGTTACAGTAAACCCTACAAAAACCGGGCTTTGTTTTAAATGCCATACCATAAAAATCTCTTAAGCTTCCCTACAAAGGGGCCTAAGGGCTATATACTTATAGAGATCCGTGAAAAGGATTAGAAAGGAAAAAACACACATGCTTTTGTGTGAACTTAATTTATATGAATAAGATGAAGCTATTAGCAGGAAGGAAAAAGATTCTGCCAGTAAGGGAGCATCACTGCATTCTGTTGGCATGATGGAAATGTTTTGTAGCTGGGTATTTTCTTCAGAATATGCATATTGCAAAGCTCACCTCCTCTGACGTTGCCTCAGAGTCTGGGGTCAGTACCTCCCATATTCAGAGGCACATGTCCCGTACCACTGCGTGCTCCTCTCAACGTGGTCACCCCGGAAGAGCTGGGCTCATTTTCCTGCCCTTCCTGCAAAGAAGAAGCTGAGAGAAGACACTGGAAACACAGACACATATTTCCCCCAAAGCACAGATACAAGAGACCGGCATGAATTTTTGAGGATGGCATACACATTATTTGGTGCTTGATCTCTCTGGCCTTGGAAAACTCTCCTGGACCCAGGGAAAGGCTTGGGCTGCCAGGCAGATATGGTATCCCAGAGGTGGCCAACAGGATCTCAGAAAGGTTTCTGAGTTACCTGGGGTTTGTCTACTGCCTGGAAAAGTCCTTCTACCCCATGTCCTGCTGGAAGTAGCATTCTTGTTCGTGTCAGTCTGTGAAGATGTCCTATTATCCTGGATGTCCTTGTCCATGCCTTCTACTTTCCCTCTATACTTTTAAGCCTGAACTAATGTAAATCGACGTTCTCTAAAACGTCAAGGCCCATTTCCTTCAATCTTCCTTTCATGAGCATTAAATCCTAAACAGTGCGGGATACATACGGTTTCCTGACTGGCACACAGCGCTCTCTTCCAATTCCAGATAAAATTAACAGCATGAACTGCTCTTCCCTTTATTCAAGGTCGGATTTTTGCACCAAACCCTTGGAGTCTAAAAAAGTCATCAGACACGTCTGGATGGAGTGCTTGGCTGATGGTGGTCCAGGGACCTTGTCAAAGTCTGCCACATCCTCGGCAGCATTTGGCAATGCATCAATCAGCAGAGCTGCTGCAACGGCAGGATGAGTTAACCCCGCACCGGAGAAGCAGGACGCTGCTGTGGGCATCTACGGTTCCTCTCTGTGGTCTAAAGAAGTAATGAGAGAAAAATAAACCAAATTTTGCTTAAAAATGTAAGGAGAGACAATTGAAACCCCTCTATGGAGAATTTTAAAGCAACCAAGGGACCATAGTCTGAGTTTAGAAGTACTGCCTGAGACTGAGTGATTTCAGCGTCCCCTGCAACTATGTGCATGTGTTGAAAAGTGAATAAGCAACATTATGTTTTTCCCTTTGGGGAAAACTCTGAAAGCACTTTCTCCTCTTTAATATACTAAGAGGTTTAAAAGATTTCATGCTACCTTCAGATGTCAGCGTCAGATTAGGATGTGATGACAGAGGACATAAGGTAATGCTGGACAGTAAAATGCCTCTGGCCACCAGCAAGCCTGTCCTCGTTAATTTTATCTCAACCCCATCTCCCTGATTTGTCACTGGCTCTGAATTCTTCAATCCCTTCTCTCCATAAAAATGTCTAGCTGTCTCTTAAATTCATTTATGCCATTGCCTTTTATGACCTTACTTGATAACTTACTCTTTGTTTTTTCCATCCTGAGTAAAAAGCCCTGCCTGAGTGAATTCCCTCGTTGCTCCTAATTTCCTAATTTTGAGGTTACGCAGCTGTCTGCTCTGGTTATTCAGGTCCTCACCAATACGAGCATTATTTTTATGGATGTTTATTTTTTCTCAGTAGCTAAAAAGATTGTTGTGTTGTTTTGTTTTGTTTTGTTTTGTTTTGTTTGTTTTGTTTTCAATGGCAGTTCATTTACTGAGAGATCTGTGGGCAGCCTTTTTCACATTTTTATGCTAGCTGCAAGTTTGGAAAAATTTTAAGAAACCTTACTTTTACAGCATATTATATATATAGCAGGGACTCATTAAAAGGGTTGGGCATGGGCCAGACAAACACAGCCCTGAGTCAGGTTGCTAGCTTTGGCAAGTTTCTTCCCAAAATACTAGTCTTTTCCCATTTTCTACGGATTGTATATTTTAAACCATCCTCCTCTACTATGTCAGCCATGTGATGAGAACACAGCTTCTACAAAAACGTTCCTCCAGGCTGTCTTGATAATTTTTGCAATGCTTAGTATATTAACAACCTTTAAGAAACAGTGATAAGAATACTACGTTCACATGTGTACCTCTACTCTTCACACCTCAGCCTGGGTTATTTGCAAAACTCTCTTATATGCATTTTTTATTTTGAGACTTTGTGCCCCAGTCCAGCTCAAAGGGCATTATTAAGACTTTCTCCATTTCATTTCTGTGCAGATTTCATTGTCTGTCATGGTCAATATATCTTCCCTTAATTTTCAAAGAGTCCAGCTAGGTAGGTCACGACCAGATTCTTCTATAATCTTTTTATATATTTAGACACTGCAGTAAGATCATCATCCAGTCTGCTTTTTCTTTTAGGCTAAATATGCTACAATGTTTGAGTCTTTTTCTCATCTATGGCATAAATTTAACTCCTTACCTTTACCGTGCTGCTCTAAAAACTGACAAAAGTGTCAAAGCTGTAGGTGGTATTTCAATCTTTGTACTTGTGAGTTAATAGATTATTTTAAAAATATGGTGGGTTCAGCTTAGGTACGGTTCCTACACCTTTCTTAAGCAGAAATATTGGCTTCCACAACACTGCTGAGTGTTACAGAAGCTGCTATTCGGGAGCACTAAAAAAGAAAAAAGAAAAAAGAAAGAAAAACATAAAAAAACAAAAGGTGTTGTCTATTCCACCTTGTTATACTGGGACCTGATGGTTATCCTTATCAGCATCCAGCCCATCAGACAGAGGAAAGGATAAAGGCTCAAGGCATTCTTGCTCCTTTATTATAAACCATGCAGACCACAGAGCTTTGGTAGGAAATGGAGTAAATCCTCAGCAAAACAACCTGAGCTCTGGTCTGGAGCATGCCTAATGCTCTCTTGTAAAGGTATTTATTTGTTATAGACTTATTAGTGAGAAGAAACTGGGAATCACTGAACCCATGGATCGCACTGCAACATTAAATAATAATAACCAGTTCTTCTAGTGTTATCTGTGGGCTAGTAATGAAATGACTATGGCCTTCTTTTCAGTGTTTAGCAATATTAATTCCTATATCCCTGAGTTATGTGGAAAGCATAAGTAGAGAACCCGGAGGAAACACTGCATTTATTTGCCAGTACAATCTACAGTCTCATGGGGCTGGCATGGCTTGTACGAAGGAAAGATAATAATGTGTTCTGCTTGCAAGGAAGGAGAAAAGTAATCGGGGGTGGAGGGTATTTACCGTAGCTGTATAAATAAGAACATTTTGATGTTGATTTTGGAGGTAAATGCGATAGGAATTGTCAGACACATGAAAGACTATTGGAGTTTGACGCTCAGTAGCTAGGACAGGCAGCAGCCGCACCAAGGACAAGGTCATGCAAGTGCAAGAAAGATAGTGGGCTAATGACTGTATTGCTATCATTTGCTGCAAGGCTAGCACAAGAGACATGCACCGCGTAGCACTTCTTTAAAATATTTGTTCCTAGCTGTAATTTCATGTACGAGCTGCAGCTGCTTTGCTTGGCTGCTGTATGTCCTTCTTTGGTGTTTTTACAAAAATGGGAAAATTTGCTCAGCAGAAAAGGACCATGTAATAGGTAAAGCACCACAAGCAATTTTTTTTTTAATATTGTCAGACTGGAACTAGCCAAAGATGATAGTTATCAGGGAAAAAAAATGTGGTCATTGACTTGATTTGCTCAAGTTTGGCTGACCGTATGAGCACAGAGCTACACTTTCTCACACCCTCCAACGCATGCTTAAGATCTGCTCCTGAAATTGCATCCAAGTGCTATTCATTAACAGTTTTACCATGCGTATTTGTTTTGCACTGCAAATGATAAGGTGTGAACAACAAAAGGGATAATGCCATTATGGAGGTGCAAGTAGCAGCTCTGTAGTTGTGAGTTTTATGTTTTCATTCAAAGCCATACAACATTTTCTGCTCCAAAGATTTGTCTGCAGTAACGGACGTGCTTGCTTAAAATAGCAGAAAAAATTTGTTTCAGGAAATTTAAATCTGGATTAAACATGTTTCTATGCTAATTAATAAAACATCATTTAAGTATCATCTTGTGCTGTGCTTTTAATACAGATCTCTCACACCCAAGAAAACAGCTAGGGCAGAGATGCGCTTTAAGCCTTATCTGTCTCTGCTCCGGGACTTGAAGTGGCAAGAGATGTAATTTAAGCAGCCCACCCTGGAGATGGCAGCGCTGGCCAGATTTCCTGAGATCCTATGTGTTTTGACTGTGCATGCTTTACTTGAGCAAAACTTTGGTGCAAACCCCGATGGCAGGATTTATAGCAGTAAGCATGGAAAGCCCCCCAGGGCTCCATGCAGCTGCCTTTTGCAGCACGTGCAATAATAGCATTGATTTATCAGTGAGCTCCACGGTTTTAGTAGCTCACAACTGCATGAGGAAAGATGTGATTTTTTGAAGGAAATAAGAGTCACGCCCAGGAAAAGAAGATCTAAAATGGCTGCGAATAATGTGAGAATATGAAGAGACAGGAAAATGTTAATATCTCGCCCTCAGATGGGTTTGCAACCCATTTGCAAGGAAGGAAAGGTAACCAAAAAAAGTTACAGGACCGTTTTATATAGCTATTTGTGTGAAAAAGCAGGTTGTTTGTGTATTTGTTACACATTAGGAAAATGCACGTGCCCTGTGCATGCACCGGCTCCCTCGGTAATACAGCAGGAGCCGAGCTGTCCTGCCTTCAGACGGAGCAGGTTGCCATCACCAAGCCTTGAGCACCGACTGCACAAACAAACAAGGAGGCCGTGTCAGCGCCGGCCACATTTGGGAATTTCTTTGACAAAACGAATTGCCATCAATGGAAAATAATTTATCATAGCTGAACCTTTTTTTTTTTTTTTTGGTAGAAAACACTGGCTGAGCAAACCCTTTTGTCAGGAAACACTTTTTAGTGGCAAGTTCTGTTCAGGATGAAAAATGCCTCGCCTGAAGCAAACTGATACCCAGGACAGTCAACAGGGATGTGCAAGGAAAGGTCCCATTTCCAATGAGTACACCTGTATGGCTCAAACAAAAGCAACTAAAAACCCCCTTTCTGCACAATGGTCAATAACCCTACGGTGAGGGCTTGCTCTTGGAAGATGGAGGAATGGCAGTGCAAGGACATGAGTGTGTGTGTCCTGTGCCTCCAAATGCCAGGCTCCAGCCTTACCAAGGAAAATTATTTAAATCTCAGTATTTCCTAGGAAGGGAAAATTCTTCTAATGAGGGAAATGCTTCCTTTTAGGAAGAAAGTGCTTGTTCCTTTGTGCTTTCTTTGAACAACACCATCCAGTTTTCGATTGCTACCTTTCAGCAGAACTCTTTTAGCCCTACTTTGGAAGCACAGGAGGAGTCAGGGGAAATCACATATGAAGAAATAGATGTGTCTGAGGTTGGAGAAGTTTTTTCAAGTTTGGTTGAATGTGAACAGGCAGAGAAGATCTTCTCGGGAGCCATGGAATCTGATGACATTTCTTGTACCATGTGCATTTGCAGGTTTTCCTCACTCTAAAGTTATTCTGTGGTGTCCTAGAAAACCTGGGCACCATGAAAAAAAAAATCCTGTTGCTTTTTTTTTAATTCAGGAAAGATTGCCATCTTTCCTAATGATATAGTAAACAAAGCACCAACTGAAACAAAAGGACAGCTTTCTTTGTCTCTTCTCTCAAATATGTTACAGTTTGCAGGAAACAGGAATTATCTGGGGTTGTTCAGCCTGGAGAAGAGAAGGCTCCGGGGAGACCTTATAGCAGCCTTCCAGTACCTGAAGGGGGCCTACAGGAAAGCTGGGGAGGGGCTGTTTGCAAGGGCATGTAGCGACAGAGCAATGGGCAATGGTCTTAAACTAGAGCAGGGCAGGTTTAGATTAGACATTAGGAAGAAGTTCTTTACAATGAAGGTGGTGAGGCACTGGCACAGGTGGCCCAGAGAGGGGGTGGAGGCCCCATCCCTGGAGACATTCAAGGCCAGGCTTGATGAGGCTCTGAGCAACCTGATCTAGTTGAAGATGTCCCTGCTCACTGCAGGGGGGTTGGACTAGATGGCCTTTAGAGGTCCCTTCCAACGCAACACATTCTATGATTCTATGATCTGAAACTAAATGAAACAACTATCCACTATGTGTCAACTAGGCAAGAAACAGTTTTCTGGTCTCACCAGAATTTTTGTGGTTCTGGATGTTTGTGGCTGCCAGATGTTGGTGAGGAGATGAGGTCTCGTCCCCTGTTACAAGAGGGCTGTGAAGCCGAGGGAGTTCTGGTGGGTCCAGTCAAAGCTTTTATTTTTCTCAGGTTTCATTTCAGTTTTGATCTTCTAATATTTACACTTCAGTAAGGGATAACAAGTATCAAAACAAAACTAATTTTCAGCCGTCAGAAAACACCTAAATAGGTTTAGAAAAGGTTGCAATGGAACAACTCAGTAATATGCAAGCCTTCCTCTCTGAAGAGTTTTACATCAATATCTTTGTGGAAACAAACATTTTTCTGATTTCAACAGGCCAGTGTTTCTCATTAATAGACCTTTAAAGGCTCTTTCCTAATTCAGACTATTGCATTGACACTGACTCCTGGAAACCCTCTCACTTTAGGTGTTTTGAACCCTCCTAAAACAAAGGTACTGTTTTCTATTCCATTTTCTGTAATAGAGAGACCTGTGGAAAATTGTAATTGTTTAACATTCACTGGACCTTTGTTGCAAAGCCCCAAACACAACAGTTTCTTCTCAGGTTCTCCTAACCCCCATACTTTATTGTTGGGGGTCCAGAAGAGAGACAGAGACATTTCCTCAGGGTCATCATTTTTCACTGGCAATAGGCACAACCAAAAAAAACCTGCGTATTTTGGAATTGTGCTCTTAAATATATGAACCTTTTTGGGAAACTGAACACATGTCATTCAAGCTCCACCAACAGAAGGAGAGCAGCTTGTCCGTGAGCCAACTGCTTCCGCATTTCACTCCCAGTGTACTCCTAAGAATGCCAGTGGGTAATAGAAATCTTGCTTTATTACCATCCTTCTATGTATGGATTAATGCATTCACTACAGCCTTTTAGCAAGACGCCAAGCACTCCCCTGCTCAAGTAATAGACTATAATATCCCTGACATTCAGGAGGAAACAACGGAATACAATTAAGAACAGAATATGTAATATTCGCTGAAATAAAACAGATTTCCAATCAATTAAAACAGACTCTTCTTCCAATAGCACCAGACAAATAATAAATTTACAAAACTAATCGGTTCTACACAAGCTGAGCTAATGAGTGTCATTTGGGTCACATCCTCAAATTGCAAATAAATGTTATCATTTATCAACCTAACACATTACTCAATAAATCTTCTGCACCACTGTTCATACTTATCAGCTGTGTCATTTAATATTCCTTTCTGATTTAGAAAACTATTTCCTCTGGTGCCTGACCCCCTGTAATGGAAAACTACTGAAAACAGACAGTAGCTAATTCAAGAATTGTATCATTTAGAGCTAAACAGAGCTGTGGACAGCGTTGAAATGCTCTAATATTATTTTTTCCTTGGGTCTCCTCCCAGGTTGCAAATATTACAGGCTGTTGAGATAAAAGTTTCATTTAAGGAAAGTCAGACTGTAGGCAACGCAGTAAGAGCTTTTACGATGTGTAAAGTCAAGAAAATGATTCTGCTCTGTCCAGACAAGGAGATTTGTTATCTCATTTATGCAACGGAGAATTGTGGACCCTCCCAATCACAGGCATAAATCCTCCCCATCTCAGCCATGTGATGTCCTGCACACCACTTTGCGTGTGTGCTTGTAGACTGGGGATTTTGGTGATTTCAGCATTTCCCAACCGCTGTCAAGATAGGAATGAGAAAGGGGGACGCTTCCAAACACTACCCCTTCACCGATACCCCACCCTCCCACACACCACTCCCCCTCCCACCAAAAAAAAAATAAAACCAGAAGGGGAAACAGATCTTTTTGCACCACGGGTGATAGCCGGTGGGTCCTTTCTTTCTTCCCAGCCTGCCCCATCAGTGGTATCCTTTCAGGGCTCGCTGCAGGTTTCTGTGCCTTGCACAGACGCAGACCTTTTTCTGACACTTATCCATTCCAGAACTGAATTACCCAGATTCATCTTTTTCATTGCAGACACATAAAAGCATAGGCATACAGCCACTGGGACACATCTAAGTGGGACACCTTGTGACCGACCTTCTTCATAAGTGTCTTTGTTTGTGTGTCTCAAGAGCATGTTTAGATTGACTGTCAAATGCTAAAGGAGTTACGAACTGCGGTGTCCTCTTTGTGCACCCACTTTACAACCCACTGCGTAGCTGCACACAATGTATAGGTACAGCACCACTTTTTACCTGAAGGGCCCTTACTAGCAGTGCACCAGGTAGTAAATGATCAATTCGACAAACTCAGCTGAGCCTGGTGTGTCAGTGGTCAGCTGTCTTAGGTTATTACGTGGATCTAACTCGCTTCTAATTCCCTTTCCTCTAGCTCCTTCTGCCTGCTGCTATTTTTCATCTCCTGCCCCACTTTTGCTCTGACTAGTGCCCTTTCATTAATTCAAGTTCCCCTTTTACCATAGTCATCACTCCTGTCCCTTCTTCTTTATGGCTCCTAATATTCTCATTGGCTTTCTTATTTTTAATTTCACCTCATCTCCCATCCATTCCCTATGACCTCATTTGGTCCCCTCCTTCATTTCCCCCCTTTCCACTCACCTTAGTCGTTACCCTTCACCACAGAAGTCAGATAAGTTACCTTATTCCCTACCCGTCTCTGGCACTAGCACGGCTAAAAGCAAAAGTGAGACAGCCTTTTTGTTGTCAGTTTGAGAATTGTTGTGACAGAAACCCCAAAATGCGAAAAGATATGACTGCTCCAACAGTTGGAAATACACCAGGAACCGGCTAAGTCACCCCCAAGTAGGAGCAGTGGGCGTACAGACCATGTGTGATGATCTCAAAGCTCTGCAACAACTCTCTGCCCAGCTCGGGGGGGCACCGAGGTTTGCAAAGATTTCCCCTTTGGGGGAGTTTTTATTACAAAGTCATCAAAAAGCACCTCTGATACAAGAGGACGCTGCTGTCAAATAACATGTTCTCTTAGGTATAGCTAGTGATAAATCCAAAATCATGTGGCTTAAATTAGGTAGCCAAAAGCAAACATAAGTGTGGAGAGAGTTATAAGCAACTGAAAAATTAGAGGTTGATTATGGAAACTGTTAGGCAACCTTAACTTAAACATATCGTATTTCTCACTACAGACATGCTTCCCGTACCGCTTATAAAGAATTCTAGATCTAATGAAATACTCCAGCATAAACTGGTTTGCAATCCACTTGAACTGACCTTAACATATTAAGTTCTGCCTTATCTGATTTCACTGAGAATGTATGGAAACAAGCAAATTTGCTATTTCTGATTTCCATATCAACAGAACTCAGATGAACATGCCAACACTTCAGCTGCTTGTTTGAACCGTGGTTTTGATCATACTGCTCTTTCAGTGAGAGTCCTGAACGCTTAACAACACTGGAACATCCAAACTGGTATCTTATGTGCAGATCTGAGAGGGAACACTACACTTGACGGTTACACTTATTTTAATGTTTGTTTATATAATTTAATCAACAAAGGAGTACTATAAATGGAATCCAGCAATATGTAAATATCTCAAAAATAGTATGCATAACATTTATGGCACAGCATAGTCATAACACATCAACCACTATTAAAAACACATTTACTTGAATTTTAGGGTTGCACTTCACACTGCTAAATGTCTTAGATATGTTTATCCAGCCATTTCTAATGTAACGTGCAACATTAAATTTAAAGTAAATGCATTTGCAGTGTCTGTTGACCACTTTAACCAGTTTAATAAACCATTCATAATAAGATACATGCACAGGAGTGTTGCATAAGTATTGGATAAATCATCATTATTAAAATACTCAGCCCTCCAACTAAAACGAACATCTTTTCTTTGAATGTTAATATGCTGAAACTCATCGAGTTATAAAGTCTCTTTGCACTTTTGGTAAATATTTTGCTTTGTGTGCCTAGTCTGTGTGTATTGTGTGTGTGTGAGTACTTCAGATGGATGTTTTTTGGCAGAATTTACATATCTACATGCAGCTCACCTGCAATGATAATAAACAATTGCTAAGCATCTTGCAGAGCTTTATCTTTGCTCCAAACTATTGCTTTCCTCTTGCATATAACGAGACCGCCGTTTCCTTAACTAACTCTGTTTCAGCATTTAAAACAAACTCTAGCTTTTAACCTGGAAATATTTTTATTCAGTCATGTTATCTACTTTAGGCAGCTTTTAGGAAGTCTCATGCGAGGTGAACATGCCGGCTATTCCGTGACAGTATCTATTTTCAAAAACACAGAGGCCACAGCTGAGAGCATTCACAAACCACACCTCTAGTATTTGTTATTTTACTCTAGTGCATATTTTTGCATAGAAGTAACAAGTAGATGTCCACCGGGATGTGAACTTTATACAAATCCCCTGCCTGTTTATTCCCTGAAGATATATACTATACCTTTATTCCTTCGCTAAACCATTCTTCATTTAATTACCTCTTTGTGCCACATATTCATTACACCCATGCACAACCAATTTCCTCTCTTTGTGCTTTCCGCTTGTTCGTCTCCCGTTCAATAGCGTGCAGAGCCCCAGTCATTCCCTGCATATATCACTCCTCTTCCTGCCGCAGCTTCTGCAAAGCCTGGCTCGCAAGCTGAGGAAGAGCCAGTTTCAGGAAAAAAAAAAAATACCAACCATTTAACAAGACTTTGAGCACCAGTCATCCGGATTTACTCTGCGTGTCCTTAAGGAGGTATTGATCATAAGGACTCTCTCTGAAATAGTAGGGTTCTGGGCAAATAAATAGGAACAGCAGAGTGGTTTTTTCTACCAGTACTTCCAAGTATTGAATGCTCCATTATGAAAGCCACTCTGGTTATAATTCCTCTCTTATCCTAACTTCTTTCTGCTGCTTGCTATTTTCAGTAAAACATAATAAATAGTTTCTGTGGGGTTTTGCTTTCAAAGATGCAGAATAATGGTTGTGACTTCCCTCGGGTGCCTGTTCACCATGGTTACCTTGTCACGCTTCTGGGAGCTGCTCGTTGGCTGAGCTTCGGACCACAAAGACGTGGCCTGAAGGAGTGAGCCTCTACCAGGACAGGGGAGCAGCTTGGGGTCTCCTAAGGTAGCAGAATAAATTAGAGGGTAAATGTCACTGTGTAAGCAGTGGCAATCACAATTTATGTTTCAAAAAGATATGACATCTGAAGCCCCCAAAACACCCCACCCTTGGAAAGCCAGGCAAATTAACACAGATAGGTATGTAGCATGTCTCATCCTACAGTTGATGGTAGTTATAACTGCAGAACCCTTGACCTTCTTCCCCCCAGATTTCAAAATTTTATCTCTGAGCTCTGCCGTTTCTTAATTTTGACCTTCTTCAACAGTATAAATTAGATTTCAAAAAGATTTGCCCATAGCACAAAGCAGAAATCACAGGATGATGAATTTTAAACTTTGATCGCATGCAAATTAGACAAGAATGCATCAGTATGCTTCTGTTCTGAGAAATGAGTGAAGTCTATTCTCTCATGGTGTAGAAGTCTGACTTGTATGAAGGTACTTTGGACTTATTTAATTATATCACAGAGCAGGATACACTCTACATAGTGTGGTGTCTGCTGACTGAGTTTTCAAGATTAGTAAGTATGCTCCAAAGGTTCTGAAAAACACCACCTAATCAGTGTACTCTCTTGCCACGGATTTTATTGCACATGTTAGTTGGCATTAGCAGTCTGTTTTACTTCAGGCTCTGCAGCATTTTGGACATCTTTTGAAACTATTTCAATAAAGTTTTGGTAGAGCGCTCAGGGTGTTAAGCACATGTTCACCATTAACAATAATGGGAGACATGCACATACTGCTATCAGGACTACATTTACTAATTACCTCCAAGGCTTTGTATTCTAAACCAAATACATTAAGTGCAGCATTTGCCAGAATGCACTTGAGTCTCTTTCATTCATGCTTCTGTTCCGGTCTCTAGACAGACCGAATATTCTGATCGTGTCACTCTTTGCTGATAAATTGGATACAAATGTACTCAGATAATTAATCACAGTCAGTGCTTATTGTGCATCTTTCTTATTACTATGCGAACAGATTTTGCACAGCTTGTAGTTCGTTATCAGATTGCATGAAAACAGTTGATTACCTTTCTTCTCATATAATTACATTAACAGACAAGCCAGCTTCCTTTCTCCATGTATCTTTGACCATGTGAAACATTTCAGGAAAGACTCATCAGGAAAAAGGAACAATATTTCCCATTACTCAGGTTTCATTTACCACTGTCAAACACTGTAAGTTCAGAAATACCCAGAAATACCGTAGAAAGCAGAAGCAAAAGAGATTCTTTTTGCTGTCCCTCAAGTCCAGCAGAGCTAAATTCTGCCCTTAGTTGCACACTTCTGCCTCTGCCTGGTCATGCTCATGGTCACGCTCAAGGAAAGACTCAGCCATGGCTGTTACATGAAGAACCTTTTTCTGTTAAAGCTACTATCATTCAACTTTTCTCCACCTAATGAGGATCCAGGGAGAAAACAAACTACTAATGCGAACCCAGAAACCCGCCTAGACTATTTAGCCTTTTCACTGACGTCAAGGGTTTACACAGAGTAGAACTTGGCTGAATGTCACCACCACCTTTCCCAGGAAGAGTCACATTCCGGAAAACGTCACTACTCCAACCTCCTGCCTTGACAGCATCACTGCTGAAGCAAATAAAGCCTTAACATTCATAGGGTACATTAACACCCTAATATTCACAGTCTACCTGCAAAAGCTTCCTTGGCCTCCCCTTAATTCCTCCTGTTCCCCCCAAAAAACAGAAAAAAAAAAAGAAGAGTGCAGAAGAAACCTAGCTTGATTTGGCTGCAAATATATGGTTTCTGTGGGGCTTTATTTTCATTGTTAATTTATTAAAACATCCAAAATAACCATGACACAGGTTGCAACAAGTCACTGACTTTTACTCCTTATCACTCTGGCTCATTAGGGCTCAGGTTTATTTACCTTATTCAGATATTGCTTTACTCTGTGTCCGTAGTGCTAAGAAAACTGGTTGGGGACCTTCTGGGCATGGGTGCTCTTCTTCCAGCCATCCCGCAGCTCCCTCTGTCCTTTTGGTGTTCCCACCGTGGGGACCTGCCCTGAGCCTCCTGTTTTCCCTGTGACCTGTGTTCTCTGAATAAGACATGGACGTTTATTTCTGGAGCACCTAAAAGAGAGTTGGGGCCTATTTGGACTTAAGTGCTTGTTAATTTGAAAGTGAGATGCAGCCACAGTTCACCCTTTTAATGATGGGTAGAGCGTAAATAGCCTCACATAAATTTATGCTGCTGATTTATACTTTTAAAATAAACTAAAATTGTTACTTGATGACTATTATTTTAATTTCATCTTGTCAGGATGTGTAACTGTTAAATTTTATTAGATTGCACGAAAGTGCACATACAAGATTTTAGCTTCCTTTTTGTGCTCCCATAGTAGATATTTTGCTTTGTATTGAATCTGCACTGTATTATTAATAATTGCTCCCTTTTATCTGATAATTTCCAGGAAAGGGAAGAAAAGTGGCTTAAATTCTATAAAGAAATTAAGAGCTTTGCTGGCAAAAGATTAACACTGTATCGACCCACTTTAGTGTTCTTTTCAAGACTAACATTAAAGGAGAATCCATCATCTAAACCTCCCCTAAATATCGAGCATTAGCCCATCGCTGATATAGAAAAATATTGCTACTCTTATTAAAAGTAATGGTAAACATAAACCAGAGAAAACTTTGTTCAAGATGCTCTAATTGGCTTGATCTGTTGAAAATAAACATAGAACTGCTGTCTCCCAGAACGGCGGATAAAATCACTCCTGTTCTCCCTGTGCAGCTTTTGCTGATGTGTACGTACAGCTGAGCGGATAGATTTTATTCGCTCAATATTTCGATAGGAAAGACTGCCAATCAAGCATTCATTTCCAGGAGATGGATGAATCTGTGCTAGTAAGGGTTGCTTAAGAGCCATGGTTTCTTGTATGTGTTTGTAAGAAGATTCCTCGGTTCAATTCTGTCCCACAGTGCAATTACAAATTCTTGTTTCTTACCATACATCTTCTTTTGTTTGAAAAACAGAATGCCTGAGCTGTTAATATGCTTATTTGCATATGGGCTCTTTATAGCACACACCATAAACCCTGTTCCCTTATGTAATTATATCGGTTCAGCTTTTTCCTAGGGCTTTCTCTCCTTCTCATTATGCCTTCACCAGTGCTAAACTTCTCTGTGTGTGCTTCTAAATTATCTTCTTGGCCCAATCAATGCTTAGAGCTTTAATCAAACTGAATTCATTCTCTGCATTCTTTCTCATTAGTTTGGTTACACTTAAAAAACTGTAGAGACAAATAACATTCATTTCTATTATACTTTGGAATCGCTTCTGGGATCAAACTATCTTTCACACGTGGATGGAGCTGTTGACTTCGCTGGGATTGCACGTGCAGATATGAAAATAGAACACAACGAGATCATTGGATATGTAATAAAATAACGCTTTCAGAAAATTAGCTCTCCTTTCTGCTGGGATAAAGCAGTGGCACAAAATCAACTGTAAACACATATGTACAATTCAGAGCCCTCAATTATTGTCCCGAAGGTTACCTTTAGTTGTCTGTAAATTTACTAGGAGGGTAAATCCCTCTGGTAGCTCTTATGAAGTTTCGTAAACCTTTTATTTTCTTATTAAAGACTTCCCTCTGAAATTTTCAAAAAAGGGAAGGTACCTCATTAACTTTTTACTATTTTGGTATGTCACATGCATGTTTAAATACTTACAACTTACATATATGTATCTCACCACTTACAGCTGATGGGGAAGCAAACCTTTCAATTGGGTTCCACAGTACCAGGTTTTCTCTCATCGCTGCTTTTAACGAGAGGAAAAACAATTGGACTCCACTGTTAATTTCACACATTAAGCAGAATAGCCTTTGAAATGTCTGTATGATTTTTGTATATATTTGTTATGAACATGAATGTGTACTATATTTTTACTGCTAAAATATTGGAACTTTTTCAGATGGCAAATTGCTCACAAGATTTATCCTTGCAAACAAGAGCATCATTATTTTCTTTTTTTTTTTCTTTTCAAAAAGTAGTATATTAAAAGAGAGAAGTCTCTGCCCTCAGATAATTACCTGAGTAAACTAGTTTCATCTTATATCAAAAGCAAGCAATAACTATGTTGCAACAAAAGACATAACCTAGCATAAATGAAAGTGTTTTTAATTACTCCTATGATTATATGAGATGAAGGTAAAAGTACAGCTTCAGGTCTCTGATGGGCAGTATATCTCGCCTTCTACTTCTTGTTTGTGGAAATCCAGGATGTTTCCAATTATGCTATTTCAGGGTATTGGTTTAGATTTCAATAATTTTCTTCCTTTTCTCTGTCTCCTTGCATTTTTTATTTCTACTAAGAGCTAGAATTTAATTTCTTTAGAAGGCCAGCTTTGAGCACCTCACGCTCTATATGTGTTTGAGTTCATATACTCTGGGCCACTTTGAAAACGTGAGATGAAATACTATGGCTCTCTTCTGATATTCTCTGGGACACAACGCGCTCTGACAAATACCTCCTCGAGCCCAAATTACGCTGTTTGGATTAGCAGAGCTTGCTGCATCCCAGGAGGAACATTCAGTCTGGAGGCAGCACAAACATGTCCTCCTCTTCTTGCTGTGTCAGAAATAAAGCCTGGATCAAACATCCTCAACACCAAACACCCTCGTGACAGAAGAACAGATGGACATCCACAAATTAAAATCTCTCTGGAATTCCACTGGAATACTTAGCAGCTTTTCTTTTGTTGTTGTGGTTGTTGTTTTATTAAACAGAGCTAGATTAAAAAGTATCATCTCACTGAAGAAACTGAAAATTGTAATGAGTTTTGTGGTCAGGCAGTAATTATATTAGCTTTCCCTAAAACTGGATATATTCAAATTCTCATCTAATTACCTTTTCCAAATGAAGCACGGGAGAAAAAGGTCATAGTATTATAGCCAGCATATTTTGTTTTACTCTGGAAAGAGTACAAGAATCATTTCAATGGAAGCAGTTTGAGATTATGCTTGATAATTTGTAATTAACTCTCCAGGGTGCTGTGAGGCCTAATTAATTACTTATTGGAAAGCATTTGGAGATCTTTGGATGAAAGTTGCTATAGCAATGCCAAGAATTGTTGTTATTGTTATCGTTAGGTAGTTTCCATCCCCAAATGCAGTTAGGTGGAAAATGTACCTTTATTACCTTACGATATACTACAACCAGGACTAATCTGCTGAAAAGCAGTATTTAACAGCTGAGAATAATTCTCTCTGCAGTGGGAAGCTGAAGATGTTTATTCTAAAACTGTGAATATAAGTTATGAATAAGCCAAATACATAAATTGCATTCAGAAGTTCCACTGTAATAACACACTTTATATTCTCCATCTGCAGATAAGCAGGTTCATCTATTTGTAGAATTTGTCTTACGTTATGAAAGTGTCTTCAGTGCTATGAAACTACTGCATCATGAATGTCTCCGTGTGCTTAGCATCCAGCATTTGTTCTCAGGTCTGGCAACAGGAACGCATCACTTAAACGCAATTAACCCAAATTAATATAATAATAAAGGGTCATGAAGATATTAGGATTCCGAATCAAATTAGGATGATACCTTGGTACAAAACTGAGAAACCTGTTCATCCCAATTTATTTTTCAAACCACTCACATTTGCAGAGCGGGAGACTCACATGTAAAAAAGGTGACGGATGTTAGCCCTTCTCCCAAAAGTTAGAGAAGAAAAGGACAGCTTCAAAAACAGACTCACAGGAGACGTGAACTGGAGGAAGGAACTCGGTTTTGGAGTACGGTCTCTGCTGTTCAGCTGAGCTCTGAGCTGTGGAGGAGTGAAACTGTAAGCCAAGAGCCTTCGGGTGTCTCCAGCCAGAACACAAAAAAAAGTTCAATCTTAGTATAGAAACTGAGAAAGCAATGGTTAAATTATCCTCTGTAACCCCCAACCATATCTATGTATTCATCTTAAGTATCAAAACCCCTTGAAAAATACCTGGAGTCCTGAAAAAGGATCTATTTGTCTTACACCAAGGAGTCCAAGGGATAGGAAATATTCCTGAGGTTTCCTCGCTGTGAAGAGCTAACAACCCGAGAGGCTAAAGCAGAATGCTTTGCTAGATTCTGTTTAGACAAAGAAAAGCCAAAATTTGAAGCTAGTGTCTGTCTTACAAACACAGATCTACCCTGGAGGAGCCCTGCCAGTGCTGTAAAATTGTGGGTAAAAATAGGCACAAATACGCATGCGATCAATGGTACCCGTAATAACTATGTCCAGAAATATGGTTTACTGATAGTAAAGTCTTCATGCGTTCTTCAGAAGGAGAAAGATCTCAAAACGTATTGCTTTAAATATTTTTCCCATGTAGTAATACATTTATGAATAAATCTCAACATGTGCACAAGATAAATACATAACGCTATTTTTTATGGCGTTGAATGCGCAGTTCCCTCAAGCATTAGCTGTCTCTAACAAGCAGGTTGTGGTGTCTCTCTGTTTACCTTGTCAGCAGTATTCATTTCTGTTATCACTCTTCTGGAAGAACAAAGTTTCTAGATATGCCTCAAAGGTGAACATAATTACGCTGTTTACATTGCTATTCCTACAGGGATCATAAAATAGTACTTAGAACAATGTTTACAGTCATCAACGAGGCAGAAATCACTCTGTACATACCAGAAAGGCAGAAAACAATACGCCGTCACTAACTAATTGCAGATGGGACTGCGCTGTATAAAGATCCCCCGTCTCACATGTGATCTAGGTGCTGGGTACATCAGTAGCCTGAAGCGTCCAGCAATTACTCCGTCCATCAAATCAAAATTTCTCTAAGGTGTTTTCTTCTCACTGGGGCCCTGCAGACAATGTAACTTATCGATTTCTAACTTCATATTCAAAGCAGCGAAATAAATAAACCAAATGCAATGAAGCGTGCTTTAACGCACCAACTAAACCTCATCCTTCCTCAATGTCAAACTTTTTCATTTTTCTGCCAGGGACAAACTTAAGTGAAGCCCGTAGAAGAGTTTCCTTTAATTTCAGGGTGTTTGGGGTCAGTCGTTTGCAGTGGGGCTCACAAAAACCAGGAGTGAAGTGGGAATCCTGCAGCAG
This sequence comes from Dromas ardeola, assembly GCA_013398915.1. Classification (NCBI taxonomy): domain Eukaryota; kingdom Metazoa; phylum Chordata; class Aves; order Charadriiformes; family Dromadidae; genus Dromas; species Dromas ardeola. Next base: position 55,989 of record VYZM01012189.1, on the reverse strand, counting down.
GGGGGTTCACACCAAGGCAGCATGGCTGCTGGTGTCCCCCCCCTCCACCCTGCGAGCTGCCTTCCTCTGCACGCATGTGTGCAGTGAGAATATAGCTACAGCAACACGTTTTAAAGTTAGTTCTGTAAAATATACAAGAAATTCTGATTTCAGACAGCATAGCAAGGATAATTTGTGCATTGCTTCTAGATGACAACTCGGAGGCAGCTGGGTTTTAGCACAGAAACAGGTATTTTCCTTATTTATTGATTGCTAATCACGAGTCAGTCTGTTCCATTCAACCTAAGGTAGCTGTGATGTGATCTTATATTCACAGTCTTCCTGTTGTAATATTAAGATTTTCCTGGCTGACACATTACATTCATCATTTGGCGACTTGATAGTCAAATATCCTTGCTATTTGCCGGAGGGAGAGCACAGGGGAGGTATCAGCTCCATCGCACATCCATGGGAACATCAGCGACAGGAGTTCAAACTAATCAGCCGACATCATCAAATATGTATCATAACAACCCAAAAGCTATCATTTTGGAGAGAGGAAAAATAATAAAGGAACTACAGCATATGAAATGCATCAAGGATAGAGCAAAACCAATTTTTATGGGAATCCCTGGACCTTGTCGACACAGCACTGTTGTTTATGGAGGCAGTTACGCTGATATAAACATGCTGCTGATACAAAAGTGTAACTTTTGAAGTTAATCAGAAGGAGAACACAGAATCTTAGACTCATAGAATCCTCATGGTTGGAAAGGATCTTTGAGATCATCGAGTCCAACCATACACACACAAAAAAAACCCTACAATCTCTGCCACTAGAGCGTGCCCTGAAGTGCCAAATCTACACGTTTCTTAAATACCTCTAGGGATGGTGACTCAACCACCTCCCTGGGCAGGCTCTTCCAGTGCCTGAGCACTCTTCCAGTAAAGTAATTCTTCCTAATATCTAATCTAAACCTCCCCTGCCGCAACTTCAGACCATTTCCTCTGGTCCTGTCATTATTCATTTGGGAGAAGAGGCCAAAACCCACCTCTCCTAACCTGGACAGCACAAGGGTCTGGGGAGCCCCGTGGGCAGTCGTACCATGTTGCTGGCCCAATGTGGTCACCTGTGGGTCCCACTGAAACCTGGGGCTGAGGTGGGCAGAGCCTCCCAACACCGGGGTGCCAGTACCAGAAGGGCATCAGGGCACTATACCTACATCTTTTGTGCATATACCATGTGCTTGAAATTACTGTCCAGACACCAAAAAGGGTTTTGTGGAGTTTTAAGTCATTTGCCTTTTTTTTTTTTTTTCATCTGTCTAAGAGTGAGAGCTGGTGAAGTCACTGAGAACAAAACCGTGGATGACAGCGAGGTCAGAGCTTCCACCAAGCTGTGAAGTTTGTTCTTAACACAGCATTTCCAGCTGCAAAACACAGGCCAAATTCAGGGTTACTGCTGTCACACATATTTAGGAGGTGGCAATCATGAAAGAAAGGGCATCAGAGTCCACCAGAGGCACCGTACATACATTATCAATTTCACAACCCGTCTGTTAAATCCTGATCTCTTTAGGCCTGTTTCCAGCTTGACAAAATAAAGCTTCAAGAAGGCAGAGGCATCTTCTCATCACTCAAAAGACTGAAATAAAACATTTTCACATCATGGTTTGCTGTACCCTTTTTGCCATTTATACAGCATGCCACAGTCTCAGTTACTCCTTGAGCTCTGCACTTGCACTATTTACACTGAGGCTGGAGCCAGTGTTGAAACTTTGCAGCTTCAAACCAGACTTAGCAGGTCTCAAATGCTTCAATTTTTCATCTGTCTTCAAATGATTACAAAGAGGCAGTTTTGGTGTTCTTGTCTTTCCGGAACATTTTTCATATTATCCTTTACAAATGGGGAAATATTTAGAAGCCTCCACTACCTCTAAAGCATTGACAAAACCAGTCACTTCTGAGTAAATTTGTTGGCATTTATGCATTTTTTTAATTATTTCTTATTTCATCTTAGACTAAACTCTCCAAGTTCAATAGCCATTCACATGCAAGAAGTCTCAATGATTGTGATGGACTTCTTTCTATATCTTTTTGTAATAATGGATAAATAATGGACAAATTGATTATGTAATTAGCTGTCCAAAATATCATTATACAGCTAGATTTTTTTTTAGCCATCTACATTAACATGATTAAGCAATTAAGATCCACACAAGGAAAAACAAGAAAGAAAAAAAAAGAGGAACTGCTCACAGACTTTCAGACACATGAAGAAAACATGCCTGGAAGCTGGGGGTAGCACAGACAGAAGGCTTTAGTGTGGTGCTTTCAGGTGTCAAATATGACTTGTCCCCTTCCTCTGGAGACCCACTCTCGTTGGAATGACCCTTTTGTTATGGCCCTGACCGCCCCTCGAGTGGAGCCAGAGGCGATGATCAACCTGCGAGATCAAATGAGCAGGAGCAAGCAGCAGCTCCCCTCGCGTTCGTGGGGAGGTTTGTGCACGGACCGTATCCGAGTGCCGTGCTGGTGTCATGTCACCCCAACACATGCTCATCCCAACATGGTCGTCACCCATGAAAACACCCTGATTGCACAGCTTGTCCCCCAGAATGAAGCAAAATGCCTTGTACGTGCAGGTGTTCATAAAAATGTGCCTTTTCAGTCCTGGGGATAATATTTTCATGTTAGACACCTCTTAGTCAGCTGTAAATCACCTCACACTTGTTTTCTCTGGTTTCCTCCTTCTCCTTCCAAATGTAGCCAAAATAATTGCACCCTTCACACCGATCATGTTGCAGCCTCTTTCTGCACACACCACTATTCCCTAATGATTGTTTTCTTTTTTGTTTTTTCTGTCTTTGAGACCAGAAGGGACTCTGGATCGATGTATCCGACCTTCCGTAACATGTACTGAACACTTGTCTTCCAGGCAGGCACTCAACCTTGATATAAAGATGTTGAAATTAAATTTGTCATTTCCATTGCTGTTTTAAATTCTAACTATCTTACTTTTCTGAGTAACACCCTACATTTCTTTATTGCAATCATATTTTAATTTGTATATGGATAAATTCACTCACACTTTCCTAGGTGGACCAAGAGGACTAGAATACATTCAAGAAATCTGTTTCTAGGAAGCTCTAAATTACATTAGCAATACATTTCAGTAATAACAATCAAGCCTGGCTCATTTCCTTGGGATTAATGACTAGCTGGGAGAGCTGATGGCCCCAAGTAGTAGTCATTATTTTATTAGAGATCTTTTTTTGTTGTTTTTAATTAGGCAAAGATTAGCAAAAATCCTGGCTTCTCTGTGCGTAAGAGGAATGAGAGCATCACGGGAGAAAAAATACAACCATTCGGAGTAGGGAAAAGGTCTCTTTCAAATGCTTGATAACCTTTGGTAAGATCACCAGGTTAATACTGTAACACAACGGTGTTTTCTGTGGGTTTCGTCTGTTCTCTCAGTGTTTGCTTTCCTCTGTTCCCAGAGGGGTTTTTTGTTGATGTTTTGAAAAACGCAGCATGTAGATTTTGAGGAACATTTGTAAATATATTGTGCACTTTTAGAAAATGTTTTACAGCAAAATCTTTTATGACGGGTGGCTCTGACTTCAAATCTGTCAACTAGGATACACTGAAAATGGGCGAGGAGAAGGAAGGCTGGAAAATGTCAAAGATATTCAAAACAGAAAAAAAACCCCACACTTGGGGAAACAAAACCAGCAACAAAAAAAAAACCCAACCCAAACAACAATGAAAGAAGAGCCAGAGATTTACAATCCAGTCATTTCAAACCCTCTTACCAGAAAATATTGGAACAAATAGTTAAATTATCTAATTGCAAATGCCCAGAAGATAATAGGGAAATGGGTAACAGCCAACACAAGTTTCATCAAGAATTGTATCACTATTGTGACAACATTCTTCATTGAGAATTATGTCAACTATTTTCTTCTATCACAAGGCAAGATGCTTGTGCTACCTCCATGAAATTTTCTTAGTCTAACACGGCTTCGATGAGCTTGCTGGGGTGGATAGTGAAAAGCTGTCAGCAAACCCACATTGAGAAGGAAGCCAAGAGCGGCCCGAGTGTCAGAAGAGGAGGATTTGGCAAGCAGCCTCTGAGAGAGCTGCTGCATCCTCAGCTTCCTGCAAATCCATGTTTCATCAGTGACCGGTGAAGATCAGAGCACAGACTTATAATATTTACATTTAACATGGAGCAGAAGGGAACTGCAAGCATGCTGGAACATGAACATAAAAAAACCAAACAAGTTCAAAATGGTCTTGATGAATTGTGGAGTTGGTCTGGGGGGGAGAGGAGAAAAAAAAGATGCTATTCAATAGGAAACAGTTTCAAGTTTAAATAAGAACAATCAGCTGCACAAATAGACTAGGATAGACTATTTCATTTGGAAGGCACCTGCAATGATCATCTAGTCCAACTGCCTGACCAATTCAGGGCTAACCAGAAGTTAAAGCATGTTATTCAGGCATTGTCTAAATGCCTCTTAAATACTGACAGGCTTGGGGCATCGACCACCTGTCCAGGAAGCCTGTTCCTATGTTTGACCACCCTCTCAGTAATGAAATATTTCCTCATGTCCAGTCTAAACCTCCCCTGGCACAGCTTTGAACCATTCCCACTCGTCCTATCACTGAATACCAGGGATAGGAGCTCAGCACCTCTGTCTCCATGTCCCCTCTTCAGGAAGATGTAGAGCAATGAGGTCGCCCCTCAGCCTCCTTTTCTCCGAACTAGACAAGCCCAAAGTCCTCAGCCGCTCCTCATAGGACATTCCTACCAGCCCTTTCACCAGCTTTGTTGCCCTCCTCTGGATGCATTCAAGAACCTTCACATACCTCTTAAATTGTGGGACCAAGAACTGCACACAGCGCTCAAGATGAGGCCACACCAACTCTGAATACAGCGGGAAATACAGGATGGCGAAGAGCACCTAGTTAGGGATGCTGTAAAACAGAAAAAAACACGGAGCTCAACCAACAGTGTCTGAGAAGAGCAGAAAGTATGACGAGAGGTTTACAAAATGTGCAACTCGCATGGGCACTTACACGTGGCTGCCATCATTGATTTGGGGGAAAGAAGAGGCATTGAGCTAAAAGACAAAGTGGTACAGACAGTGATTTCATAGGTAAAGACAAGGGCAAAAATGTTTGAGATCAGGCTGATTCTGAGAACAAGTTTTTCTAACCGTACATGACCAGGTTGCTCTTGGGTTTCTTTGCAGCTTTTGCACTTCTTAAAAAAAGCTGTCAAGAAAAGGAAAAGGGAAGAAGCTTTCTCAGTGTGTCTGATATGCAGGAACCACATATCTTGAATAAGAAAAACTTAACCCACTATAGAAAAATTGGTGCGCAAACTTCAGATCGGTTTGATCCTAATTTTCAAAACAACTTATAAATTACCATCGTCTTGTGGATTGGTTTTCTCTTTGTGTGTTATTTGCAGCTTTAAATGTTGTAGCTAAGTAAAATTAGGGCCCGTGACAATGTTGTTTTCAGTTCAAGCAGACTCTTGATGACTTTGTCTTTGTTCACTTATTTGTCTTTGCTTTGTGAAATTATCTGCCATTAACTCATCATGTTCTGTAAATCCTCTGCAGTAATAACTAGATGCAACAGCCCTTCTGTCTAGTCAGTTGAGATTTGACAGCCTCTGTTTGCTAAACGTATCACTTCACTGAGACTTCGGAACACACTTTTCATCGCTCTCCATTCTCATTATCCAGCTAAGGTCCTTATAACATATGGTCCTATTTTCCTAATTGCATTCACTGTTACACGTCAAACCAAGCTAATCTTTCAAACCGTCAGGCTAATCAGTACAAAATGCATGGCCACTGTTTCCGTACATGCTGGTAACAAGAGGGGAACAGGACCTACACAAATCAGAAAATGCCACTGAGTCCCAGCTGGCTTGTTTATTCCTCCTTCATTTTCTAAGATTATCTGAAATGCATCTTCTTTTGCATTTACATTTTCAGAGTAATTTTCTCAGCAGAGAACCATTAGCACTGGTGGCTCATGTCTTACCCAGCCAGACCTTCATTATAAATTATGACATTGGCTAGTGATTCCCAGGAGACAGATCTTAAGGTGAAGGACGAATATTGTAGTATAGAATCATAGAAAAGCTTGGGTTAGAAGGGACATTAAAAGGTCACCTAGTCCAGCCTCCCCTGCAGTGACCAGAGGCATCTTCAACTACAGCAGGTTGCTCAGAGCCCCATCCAACTTGGCCTTGAATGTTTCCAGGGATGGGACATCTACCACCTCCCTGGGCAATCTGGGCCAGTGGTTCACCACTGTAATTGTAAAAAATTTCTTCCTTATCTCTAATCTAAATCTTCCCTCTTTTAGTTTTAATCCATTGCCCCTTCTCCTATGGCAACAGGCCCTGATAAAAAGTTTTTCCTCACCTTTCTTATAAACCCCCTTTAAGTACTGAAAGGCAGCAATAAGATCTCCCCAGAGCCTTCTCTTCTCCAGGCTGAACAACTCCAACCCTCTCAGCCTGGCTTCCTAAGAGAGGTGCTCCAGCCCTTGGATCATCTTTGTGGCCTCCTCTGGACCCGCTCCAACAGGTCCATGTCCTTCTTATGTTGCGCGCCCCAGAGCTGGATGCAGCATTCCAGGGGGGGTCTCACCAGACCAGAGTAGAGGGGCAGAAGTACGCTGTTATTATTATTCACAAGAAAATATAACATATTATTTAACCACCTTTAAGGCAGCAAAAATGTAGAGAAAATCAGTGTGGTAACTACTACTCGGTTGTTGGTTTCTTTTTTGGTAAAAATAAAAGGTAACATGCAGCCTGTAATTTACTTATCATATCTCTGACATAATCACAGCAAGGCTGATCATTCTGCTAAAGCAAGTTAGCTGGGGACATGCAGAGGAAGGTTAGGGGAGATACTGATTTGTACATTTAAACCTACAGCTGTAGACTCTAAGAAACAAAGCCAAAGAAAACTCTGTGCTTGCATTTTAAAAATATTTTTAGTATTTGGGCCAACTGATACATCATAGACAATTCCATCAAAGCTGTACAAATTCAGTAGACCGGACCTAACTTCTAATGCACCTTCAGTAAATCATTGAATTTCCTTTAATCTTGAATAAATGTACCAGAAACCTGAAGCCTGAGCCATCAGCATTCTCTTGAAGAAGCTGCGTTAGCTACATGCTTTGATTTAACCAAGCAAGTTCCAACAGCTAAAAGCAGAATACACACACAGAAGAAAGGAGCTCTCACTGGGCCAATTAGCAATTTTCTGTCTACAAGCTATTTTTCCTAATTCCCCTGTAGAAATCTTACGAGTGGAGATGAGGCTGCTGCAGCTGCACACCCTGAGACCCAACCAGCAGTGGGGTTGAACATGTATTCCCGGCAGGCACACCACAAACACACAGACACAGCACACACATACAGGTCGACACAGACAGTAACGCTCACGTAAACACAGATGGTATCAATGGTCTCATCCCATCTCCTTCTGTGGCTGATCTGGATGAAAGTCCATTCATGGGAAGTATACATACACATATGTGGTGTGGATCCCTCCAATAGCTGGACTTAGACACCTAGTCCACCCAGTAGCTAGTCCTGGATGCTCCTATCTTCACGCTGCCTCACACACAGACACACACACACACACAAGCAGGTCTCCCAGTCAACCTCCAGACCTTCTCATCTTGCCTGTAGCCAGCGTGGACCCCCATCCCTTCAGCAGCCATCCCATAGACCCACTGGTCTCCAGAGCCAGCCCTGACTTATGATTTCCCCCAGCTTTAGTTTCATCCCTCAACATCCCACAAAACATCTTGCGCCATTGTGCCCTGGGTCCCTTCAAGTGTGCGTGGGGCTCAGCCTTTAACCACACTACATAACAAAACCCACTGATTTTCTAAGTTTGGTCTGCAAGCACACCACTTGTGCCTGTGAGCAGCATTCCTCATGGTCTTGCTACACCAGCTGCAAATGTACCAGCGGAACAGCCTGAGGTTCTTCTTCTTCAGCCATCTTCTCAGTGGGCTGCACAAGAGGTGTAACCCATTTTAAATTAAAATCTGGGTGCCAAGGGATGATTGGTTTATAAGATCAGATTCTGAACTATCTTTAAGCATAAGTAAATGTTTCAAATGTAATTAGTGCAAATCCTCAGAAGCCTTCCTCGGAAATTAGTTTCTGTAAAAGCAGTTTAGGAGTCACTCCCCCTTCCTGCTCCATGGACGATCATGTAACTTGCTCCTGGTTACGGGGATCTGGGGTTTCCTGCTACTGCCACAGCAAGGTCTGTTGCCCAATGTATAACAACGAGCAGTGAACGAGGGAAAGGACTGTATTTTTTCATATAAAGGGAACGAATTCAGAATTCAAGGGTCCTGCTCTCATTTCACTCGCACCTTGCACGTCTCAGATTTATTTGAAACAGGAATTGTGGAACTGTCTTCTGTAAAAGAAACCTAAGTACTGCTCCATGAAATGTGTGTATTCACACTGGGACCCTGTTTAGTGCTTTAGTTTGATCTCTAGTCTAAAGTTATATCTGAAGTAACATCAAAGCATGATTTTAGAACAGTTTTTCTTACATGTATTACATAGAGTTGACTTTATACAATTCAACTGATAGGGCTCAGCCTAGAAACCAAGTAGGTAGTTATTTAATGTGAGATACATAGTAGTGCTAGGAAAGGTGAATAGAAAAAAGGTAAAAACTATTAGAAATAGGGAGCAGCCTCCATGTGGGGAGAGATTAAACAGGCTGGTATGCAATCTGTTTGGGAAAGAGATGGCTGAGGTGGGATGTCACAGGGAAAGCTATGAACAACATAGAAAAAGTTAATAGGGAGCTATTATTTGCTATTTTTTTACCACAGAAGAGTTTGGGAGGATGCACTAAATTAATTTATGTAATTTAAGAACAGGCAAAGGGCAGAGTTTTTTTCACACATCCGCGATTAAACTGTGGAACCGATTATTACAGGGTGTGACAGATGCTAAAAATCATAAAAAAGGTTCAAAGGCAATTAAACCAATAAAAGGAAGAAACGCAGTTCTGGGGCTAATCTACATAAGATGCGGATACAACCTCCGGTTCAGACCCCGCTAAGCTGCGAGGGTGAGAGCAGAAGTGCCAAACTGCAGGTGTGCTCTTATTCCTTAGGCGTTGGCTAATAGCCACTGCCAGAGATGAAATACTGAGCCGGATGGCTTCATAGCCTAGTCCAGCACAGCCACTTTTATGTTTTATATCCTGAGATTCCCTTGTACACAGCGGCCTCTCCGCGGGTGGCTCCGACCCTGGCTCCTCCAGAGCCCCTGGCAGGAGAAGACAGTCACATCCCACTAGCAAAACCCCCAGGTGCAGCGCTGAGCGGGCAGCAACCACCTAGCAGTAATTAATACTGGTCACGCAAACTGTAAAATGACTCGCTTCTAAACACATTACTAAAGTTCAGCTAATGGCCGAAAGAAAACAAATTGTAATTAAGAAAATTATGTACTTGTCTGTATTTTCGAGGCCTTCTGAAGAAGAGGAGGAAAAGGATGCTTAGGAGCTTGGATTTTCAGATTCAGATAATTAAGTTCTGCATTACAGGCTTATTAAAATATATTGCCCAAGAGACCAGACAGAATGTAAAATGGCTGGGTACAAAACTCTCAGAGACAGAGAGAACAAAGCTGCAAGGCCTAAATGACCTTTTACTATTCCTAAATATCTTATGATGTTTGAAAATGAAGATTGTGAAACAGATGGAGCTGTTAACGAGTTTAGGAAACAACACGACATATGCTCAGAAGAGCTTTAGGAAAAAGCTTGCGTTTCGTATGAAATGCTGTGGGTCAGCTAAGATCAATCAAAAGCAGAAAGGAAAAAGAAAGGAAAAAGTCATAACTTTTTTGCTATTAAAAGCCAGAAGATACAAAGGCGTAGCTCCAAATCAGCTGCGACTTTTGTTCATCCAGATGGTACCCCCCCCGGCTCTGGTGGACACAATAGACTGCGTATGTCTCAGAGGAAGGGAACTGAAGCTAGCAGGTTTATACCAGAGCTAACTGCCGTGCTTTATGCCTAAATAAGTGAAATCAATTAAATCCAGCAAAAACCTATGGATATTGTACCAGCAGTCAATTGTTGCTTAAGCAAACAGCACTGAAAATTCACAATCTTGTCTGAAAACTAAGAGAGAAATTAGCCTATGCCTTTTCTCAGTGCAGCCTTTGAAGCTTTTTTTTTCCATGGAGAAAACCCAGTAAATTTTATCTGCGGCCAGTGGAGTACTGGGATCTGTCTAACTTCAGTTACTTACTGCTCACTGGAAAACACAATTTTCAGTATGAAAACTTATAGCCTTTTAAATTTAGTGCTAGCCAGCTGGATGAGCAATTCCCTACCTCTTGGGGCTCAGTAGCTTGCTACAACAGCAGATTGTCCACATCGTCGACGTTACCCACTGCTGTCATGACGTGTCCTCTCCGACGGTGCATGGAGCTTTGCAAGCAATGCAGTTATCTGGCCTCCAGATCATGGGAGCTGTGTCGCTACAAAACTCCAGTTGTCCGTTGCACTTGCATTTATGGCGAATTTGAAGAAAACTTCTCTGCTTAGTTTTCAGGCTGAGGAAACGGTCTAGCCCTGCAAAATATATTTCTGGACAACAACCCATAGAGTGGTAGCATATTTTCATGGAATGAAGCCATATATCCTACTGTCCTTCAATATCCTGACATAATCTTCTATTTTTTAACGATGTTAGCATTCAATTTTCTTGACTCTCTATAAGCCATTACTGGCAATTTTATTAACTACAAGACCGAGGGAACCCGGGGCAATAGCTTTTAAAGGGTCTGCTTTCACAGCTCCTGATGAGGAGGAATGCAGCGTTCAGGATTGGTACCCAAGTCCCTGAGGGCAGAGTAGGTTTATCTGCTATCAACTAGGTGATCTGAAAGGTCCCTTCCAACCTAGGCAATTTTATGATTCTATGAACAACTTCGAGTTTTTTTCCAAACTTACAATTTCTCTGGATTTCCTTTCCCCACAACACGGCTTGCTTTGATTTAAACCACTCAGCTTGTTTTCTGTGGTAGGAGAAAAGCTATTCCTAGTAGGAGCTCAGGTGAGGTAGATTAGGGTCCCAAGAAAGCCTGGGTGGATGCTACTTGCATGTGTCTCAACTATTGAACTGGGTCTGTGTCTTGCCAAACCACACCTGACAGAAAGGTTAGATAAACTTTCTGTTACATTTCATACCCACCACCCCCAAAATATAAATGTTAATAATTTATTAACATTTGTCATTAATATTGCAAAGTCAAGCATTCATAAGCCAAGTTGCCTGGGCAACCTTCTTTTTTTGCTCTCTTGTGCACTATATTGACACAATCTGTAATTACACCGTGACATGCTATTATTTCAGTCGGACCCTTGACTCATTTGGTGCACGGATCAACCAGGGCTCCTTTAATGAGTACAGCTAGTCAATATTTTATTTCAGCCCCATTGTTAATTGTGTGGCTGTATCATATTTACCAGCACTGTTTAAACATCGTGCTGAGGACAGACCTGCTAAACTCCTCGCTGACTTTCAAACCACATTCATTATTTCCCCAATTTTGTGTGGAGCTTCCGTTTGATCTTCACATCAGCACCGCAATGACAGGATGGTAACCTGCTAATTTTATTGTAGGAAACTGAAGTACAAACAGATGAAGGTCAAAACGGTTTGCTAATTTTGGATGTCCAGTCCAGGACCTCCGGGGATCTGAATTTTTTAGAGCACTCAGCATTATGTGACATTGGGTACGTGCAGTGCACCCCTCCTATTCTCATCAGCTGCATCTGCAAGTGCTCGGCATTTCCACAGGTCACACACGAGGGTGCCAAGTTGCATACCCAGAAAATGTTGCTGCTGAGTAGGGCCAGCAACTACTATGACTTACAAATATTTTTGGGTCATCTTCTGCCTTTGTCTGGCAAAAAGACAGAAGAGCTACCTGGACTATTTTATCCACATTCTTTGCTTTTAAGCAATAACAATCAAGTGCTGTAGGACAAGCACCAGCGTTGTGCAATGTCCCCACAATTATGAACATGAGATGTCTCTAAAGAAAACACGGGTGTAATGAAAAGAAAGGGAAGAAAAGCAGGCTTTCGTACATGGTGGTTTTGGAGATTTTGGGGCACAGAGTCCCAGAGGTTGGGGAAGAAAACTCCTCTGTAATTTTTACTCAAATTTAGTAAGCTGGGGTTTGGCCTTTTCTTTTTTTTTTTTTTTTTTTTAATCTAGTGCAATGTTTTGAAAATATTTCATTTCAATACTTCAGAAAGAAAAGATCTGTTTTGGACAAGACCTTATTTTTCTTTCCAATAAAAAAAATAAAATCAAAGGGTAAAAAAAAAAAATCATAATTTGAAAATGCTACAAGACTTACCATATTAGGTTGAATTAAACACTCTTTATTGTCCAAATTATTTTGTGTTTCCATCATTTTTACTATTTTATGCTAATTCACTGGATTTTGTCGGCAGTTTCTGCATCTCTTACTCCCACACAATCCCATGCAATTATGTCCTGGTCTTAACAGAGCCAGGCTTGGCCCAAAAAGAACAATACCTGATGCTCTGTTGAATTTGGTAAATAATCTTTTCTCGCTATACTGCAAACAGGGATGAACTGATCCATGCAGTGACCTGTGTCTTTCTCTTATTCCCCTACCTTCTGCCATGTAGCTAAACAAATTAATACAACTTCAAGGCAACCAAGTTCATAAAGGACAATAAATAGTGTATTCTCTTCCCAAAGCCAAAATAATCTACATTTGTTTTGGAACAGTACCATGAATCACTTTAATCTTTCATTTCTTGAGATATTTTTTATTTCTTTCTATAAATTCCATCCTTTCTCGGCTGCACAGTGTCTATTCCAGTTGCATTTGAAAACTCCTCAGATGAGGGTTTTAGTCATTTGCTTTTTGGTGAGTAATTGTATTCATTTTCAGCCAGAAGACGGTTAACCTTTTGAGACAGTCAATTGCCCTCTCTATGTACCTATCGCTGTTCTTACTGGTAGTGTAAGACTAAAACTTAATAACCTAGAAAAGATGAAGCATTAACTTTGCTCTGACAAAAACTCATTCTAAGTTTTAAGGCCAGAAATTTTCAAGGGAATCTGAAGGATTTGGTTCTCAGAGAACTATAGTTTAGTAGAGTCGGAAACCCGGACAACTTAGTACTTATTAAATCAAAGTCTCTATGACTCAGACAACATCTATAGTACTTTTTTCATATTTGATTGTAATAACTACTTGAGTCTGAAGACTATTGCTGAAAGATATTGTAAAATATAGGAAATGCGCAGCTGTATAAATCCCTTTTATCAATTAGAAAATCTTGTTTTGCTTTAGAAAAAGAAACCTATGTACTTAAATGATAGCAATCTTTAACAAGCACACAAGGAGATTGGGATTATCTATAAGCGTATTTAACTCTACATATCTTTGTAAAAATTCCATTAAAAGAAGCATTACTTGCATAACATATGCAAAACAAATATTGCAACGCGATACTCTTGGAATACTACATTTGATAGTAACTTAATAATCTCCAGGTTATAAAAGACTGTGCAAACACAGCAAAGCCATAAATCTTTAACATTTTATATGCAAAATTCTTCCCAGCTTTCTGGAAAGGCTCACAATTAGCCAGACAAAGCTCAAGGTGACCTTTGAAGATGAGAACTGTAAAAACAAAGCGAGGGGGTAGGTTCTTTGCCTGTGTCCTTGTAGTGTGAGATGGGCTTTAAGCACGTATGTTTCCTTCTGCTTTCTCTCCTCTTGACCCTGGAGGGCCACCAGAAGTGCCCTGGCCTGGGGCAGCTGGGACAGCAAAAGACTGAAGCAGATCAGAGAGTGATTAGACTAATGATGAGAAGAGGGAAAGGAGAGGAGAGGAGAGTGGGAAAAGACCAAAGCCTGGCCTGGGCAGTTACCTTCCATCAGTCTGAGACTTCTAATATACATTGGCACAGTCAGAAATTCTGGGAAGCAGTTTTGAGAGAGAGGAGATGGGAGAAAATGAAGATGATGTCTGTGAGAGCTGGTAGGAGACACACAGGTGGAGCTCTTTATCTCAAAGTCAAAGAGAAAAAGAACTAGGTATGGCTTTGGGGACTGGTTTGTTTGGCTTTTATTTCTACCCACTAGATGAAGAGGGCACACGGCCTTTCCATTGGGTTTGGACGTAAAACGGATCTGTAAAATCATTCTTCACTTGACAGACTTGGCCTCGTGGGTGGGAATGGTGAAATCTTTGAGAGAGGTGTTTTGAAAAAAAATCCACAAAAATCAAAAAAAAACAAACAAAAAAAACCCCAACAAAAATCCCGAACAAAACCTGCTTAAGGTCTTCTTAAGTGTAAAATCTAAATAGCCCTGTGTGAGATATGTTGAGCTTCTACCCCTGCCTGAGTACGCTAACGATGATGTTGCTATCTCAGAGAAGAGCATATGTAAAGCTGAAGTTGCATGGTGAGGTGAGTCTCTGATTCATATACTTTATTCTTCCACTGTACATCATGAAAAATCAGACACTGGGAGTCTTATTTATGCTGTACAAAGCAGAAGGCCTTTGCAGCTCCTCAGCTACCCTGGTCTTATCTCAGTGTCTTCTAACCCGCCACGGCATGGCCAACGGCAGCCTGTGGCCAGGAGCTCGAGATGCCCTTCCAGCTCCAATAGCAGGAAGAGCAAACCCCAAAACTGGCACACTCACGGCTCTTTTTTCATCCCCATTTGTAGGAAAAGATCTCACTTCGAGAAGCCTTTGTGTGGGCTTGAAAAATTCTTAGTAAAATTAATCCTTTTTATAAGAGTTCTAAACTCTGAATTCCTCAAATGTTAAGAACATTTACCGCTGACAAATGTTTTGTAGAAAAAGTTTCTTACTGCTAAATCCATCTGCCTGCTTAAAGGTGAAAACTTACATATATTTCTTAACAGCCCCCAAATGATATGTTCTTCTGATGTGTCTGTTTTCAGATGTTTAGTGTTTTGCTGCAATCAAAATTACAAAACTTTTTTAAATGATAGCTCTGAAAATTATATTTTTGTGTCATTTTGATCTTCCTGTAACTGACTACAGAGTCAAAAAGCTAAAAAACATTAACATTCTTTAGGCAGTCATTATCTGGCAATTCTTAAGCAATTTCTTTGCCAAAACTAGAAAGAAATATCCTTACAAAGATACTTAAAAAGAGACAATACCTGCTTTGGTGATCACTCCATGCAAAGCCTTTGTGAGAACTGAATTTAAGAAGACATGCTTAAAGCTGGAAGTCTTTCTTTGTTCAAATAAGAATGAACTGACCTGAAACAGCATTTCGGCTCCTTTTCAAACCCCTGAAAAATTAAAGGTGTAGCGCAAGAAATGTCCTGCATGAAAAAAATAAAATGGAAACTTTCACAATATGCAGTAATTTCTGCCCAGACAAAGGACACGCAACCACCAAGCTCAGTAAAAAATATAACCCAACTGCACATGTTGCAGCATATTAACTAGTCATGACCCGATCCTGCTGGCATGGTAATTCCATGGAAACACTGGGGAAATGACTAAAAAGAAGGGAATGAGGATTTCTATCAGCCAGTGCCTGGTAGAAGCGGTTCCTCATGCTGTGTGATATGTGATGATGCCAGGCGAGCACAAGCCCCTGTGGATAAGGGAAGAGCGCGCTCGGTCCCCCCCAGAGATGCTGGGACACAGCCTCGCCCAAACCACCCTGCTCTTTTAGCTGCTTTTTTTTCCACTGGTTTGGAAGAGGTTGAGTGGACCAAAGCTCTGCCAAGGAGTTACATTCAAATGTGTCTTGTAATGCTTTTATGGAATAATTAGAAGATGACGTAAGACAAAATATCACCAGCTTCTCTACCATACACTTCTCCTGTACACTTGAGGTGGGATTGTGCAACCAGAAAGGAGGTGGCAGTTAATCTTGATAAATGTTAAGAAACAATGCTATGCCATGTGCAATTTTAAATTTTAACCTATTTGGCTGTTCCAAAACACTTCCTCCAATAACTCTTGATTAATTGTTTTCATTATTTTCTTTGATCCCACAGGACTTAGTTGAATAATCAACTTTGACCAATTCTCAAAGTGTTTACTTAGAATAGTTTACTATATCAAACACAGTTCCCATAGCTTTACAAGAAATTATTCTATCCCTTTGTTACCAACTTTGTTTGTCTCTGTAACATCAGAACAAGACACTCTGGGGTGTAAGACATCTTAGCCTTGTCTCTCTAAGGATGCATGCCTGGTCAAGCACAGATCCACCAGGAAATTTGCAATCTTTGTCAAAAGCTCTGCAATAAGATTCTTACAAAAGAGGTGGTAACTGATGTAATGTCCACTTTGTTTATTTTTAATTTCCCATTGAAAGAAAATATCAACGTGAATAGATGGCTCATGCTCATAGAATCATAGAATCATAGGGTTGGAAGGGACCTCTGGAGATCATCTAGTCCAACCCCCCTGCCAGAGCAGGGCCACCTAGAGCAGGTTACACAGGAACGCGTCCAGGCGGGTTTTGAATGTCTCCAGAGATGGAGACTCAACCACCTCTCTGGGCAGCTTGTTCCAGTGCTCTGCCACCCTCAAAGTAAAGAAGTTCCTCCTCATGTTGAGATGGAACTTCCTACACTCAAGTTTGTGCCCATTACCTCTTGTCCTATTGCCGGGCACCATTGAAAAGAGCCTGGCCCCATCCTCCTGACGCCCACCCTTTAAGTATTTGTAAGCATTAATAAGGTCCCCCCTCAGCCGTCTTTTTTCCAGGCTAAACAGACCCAATTCCCTCAGTCTTTCCTCATAAGAGAGGTGTTCCAGGCCCCTCATCATCTTGGTAGCCCTATGCTGCACCCTCTCCAGCAGTTCCCTGTCCTTCTTGAGCTGGGGAGCCCAGAACTGGACACAGTACTCGAGGTGTGGCCTCACCAAGGCAGAGTAGAGGGGGAAGATGACCTCCCTCAACCTGCTGGCCACACTCTTCTTGATGCACCCCAGGATGCTAAGACAGAGTAAAGAAATGCGAGTGACTAAGGCAGATTCCTCAACTCACAATGAAGCCAGCGTTCAGATGAGATCTACCACACTACTACATTGTTCGAATGCAGTGGCATGAGCACTCTCATGAGTTGACCAAAATAAGGAAAAGGTCATGGGTATCATTTCATAATTCATATGGAAACCACTGTAAACATCTCAGGCTTTGCAGTGTTGGCCCGTGCAGGGGGATTTAGCTTAGCTGTGAACATGCCCTGCGGGCACAGAAGAGGCTGTGTGGACCACATCTGCTCTGCATGTCCATGGGATGAGCCCACAGATATGGCTGCATGCTGAGTCTGGTGCAAGCGAGGGGCTTCTCCCAATCCAGGATACAAACTGATTTCTTTATAATCACTCGCTCTCTGCTTTCTTAGCTACTAAGCCAGACAATGGCTTCCTAAAGTGCCCTTTTATTAAGAGTCTTCAGTGTACTCACATTTTTCATCATTATCTGTTGGGGGTTTTCAGCCACTCCTCCTGATCCAGTGCCTGGAAATTCAAGGAACGTGAAATACGTTTGATTCTCCTAAGAAGCTTCAAATACTCCAAATTCTCAGCAAATCAGGCAATGATTATTACACAATTTTCACAAATCATAAAACATTCCAGAAAATCTCCCTTTCTTAATATATTCACGATTTATGAGAAGCAATTATCACCATCAAGCCTTACTTTAGGGCTGCAGCTTTAACAGACTGAGAGCTCTGTGATTTCATTAATAAGCAATAAAAGAGGCAACAGAAGCCTTCCCTTCAAGCATCCTATTCACTGTGAAGGAATCTTCTAGTCTAAGGCAAAAATGTAATGAGGATGGATGATGACAACATCACTGGAAAGATCTTCAGGCATTTACATATTTTTCTGATTCCAAAACCCATTAGAGAAGTCAGGCACATTTTGCACTCACTTTTGAGCACTGCGAACACCATGAGCTTAATAATAAAGAGGGTTCCAAGTCACTGCTAGCGTAGTGCTAAATGCAACCTGTATTTCTCATAGGTTTTTTCCTAAGTGACACTCTTGAAAAGTCTAGACAGTCTTTTTCTCACACATGTTCACTGAATTCTTCCCATTTTGCTACTGAAAAATTCCAGCAGCTGCCGCAGTGAAACAATGCAGCCAAAACCGAACATAAAACTATGCTACAAACCTTCAGTGGATAGTTGTGGGGAAATATCTTTTTCTACAAAAGCCATATTGATAACTTGAGCATCTTGCTTTTATATATCCAAGTAAAAAATTCATATTCCCTGATGGTATCAGGGAATGGCTTGCAGCTGAATTCCTGCTAATATTATGATAGTAGCATTGTAATAGCTGTGATGGTCTTACAATATAAGAGAAACAACGTTTTCAGGGGGAGAGGTAATACCTTTTATTAAACCAGTTGACATAGCTGGAAGAATGACAGCTCTGTGCCCCTGGTAAAAGTTATGTGTCTGAAAATATGTGTTGGTTTTTTTTTTTTCCTCTACTGAGAATAATTGGTCTTCTTCCTACAACCAGTTATAATTAATTTACACCAGCTATATCAGGGAATCCCCTCACCCTCACTATCTCTGGCACCGCCACAGACAGACAATAAAAATCTCACTCTAAAGCGACATCCAGAACTTCTCCACAGCCTTTGGGGTGAAAGTTGTCCAAAAAAGATGGGAGGGAAACAGGACTGGAGTTCTCTGTCCTGGCTTACCTACCCATGGAGGGAGGTGATACATAAAAAGAAATAAACCATACGTTAGGAGATACTGAAAAAAAAACAAGGAAGACGATGCACTGTGTAATCTCTCTCTCGCTGTGCACATCCAGGCTGAGATAGATGCAGTCAGGGCTTTGCACAGAGGCACCACCAACAACTCTTGGCCCCCTTGCACCAGCCTTGTCCCCAGCAAGGAGCGAGGAGCAGGGCTGGTGTGGGGCCGTGAGCTGGTCACCCTGGCTCAGTTCCTGTGAAAAACAAAGCCAGGACAAGGAGGGGGTAACACCACTTGAACTAAGAAAGCCTTCCCTAAAGGAGAGGTCAATATAGAAAAAGACTAAGGGATTGTCTTAGTTGTCAAAAGTGCCATCTTTTAACGAAAATGGCAAGCACAAAGTCACTTATTTTTCACGTATTACATGGCAACACTTGTCTTGCAGTCAGGTATTGCAGGCATGCTTTCAGCGCTGGGGTTTTAATGAGGTGCTTGATCCTTATGTAAAATCAGCACCACAGCCCTTATCCAGCAAGAACTAACAAGGAACTATAAATGGCCCAATTACCAGGCTGAAATGTCATTCACACATTTGTTATCTCCCACACCAACAAGGAAAAATAACACAGAGACACGGTAGCTGAAGGCAAATTGCAATTACTGTTGATTGAACCAGAACTTGTGAAGCTCTTCATGTAATTCAAAGCTTTAAAATTTAATGTGAACTATATTTAGTTTCAAACACCAGTTGGGTTCATTGATATTTTGGTTTTGGTTTGCCGAAAGTCACAATATCCTTATTAATAATATTAGCAGCTCTAAGTGTTGCCTACATGGTGCTGCATCGAATTCTTAACTCCTTAGAGAAGTTACTCTGGGAGCAGCAGCGCTTGGGATGGAAGACTTCTGTGACACGTGGTCCTGGAGGTCAGATGCTCTTCCTCCAAGTCACCACCACTTCAGTGTAAGGCATGATACTCGAAGAAGGGATTTTGCATGTGTGTCTTTTAACTGATTTTTTCTTCTCAAATCTTAATCATTCTGTTCCCAAAGCATACGCTGGTAATCTTTGAAAAACAGATGCTAATCCCATCTAATTTAGATGTTCACATTAGCAGTACTGTAATACTGGAGCATCTAAATAAAACCATCTTCCCTAGAAGAAAAAAAAAAAAAGGCCTGCTTATAATATCATAATCTTAAATGTTATAATAGCATTAAAACATGAGCTACGCCAGATAGTGTGAGTGGCGTGGTCATGGCACGGCAGCACTCAGCTCCTCCCAACTTTCCCAATTTCTCAAGCACACCAGCTAATCCAAGCAGAGCTCTGAAATAAAGCTAGCACAGGCTATTCCCAGCGAGTAGACGTAATCTAAATCCCTCACCACTTTCAGAAAAATAAGGTTGTTTTTTCTCTTTTCTTTCCCATGAACTGCATTATTACTGCTGGATACCTGGATACATATCAATAGGAGATGACGGCATCTGCTATAAAGCACTTTGGATGTAAAGATGAAACAAAGCTGTGCGCTGAATGTCTCATTTCTGAAGCGCTCAGGGAAGATACAGGACGTGTTTAGACACCAGGACTGTCAAGTTTAAAAAGCCTGCTAAAAGAAAGAGGAGAGTGCTTGTATTCCCCCTCTTACCACGAGCTGTCAGTAAATTCGCTAATTGGGGCTGCGAAATTGCTCATTGCTGGTGTTATCTGAAAGGCAAAGAAGAGATAGGGGTAAGGACAGGAGCGGATCAGGCGCTGAAATAGAGGATGCTGTTTCGTGATTCACTTGATTCCGGATTGATCTTACACAGATGTAGATCAAATGTTTGCAATATATTTCTGTTGATTTCCAGCCAAGAAATATCAAGCTGATTTTAACACGTGGTCCTTAAATTTGCTTGCAAGAGCAAGCACATTTTACATTGCACTTTATAAAAAAACTAATTATGGTGATACGTGTATGCAGAGATCTAAAAGCACTGGAAAGAATAAATACGTCTTATCTCCTTACCTTTGTGAGTGATAGTACCTCAGGGTTTTAATAATGAAATAACATTTTTTTACCTTTAGCATAGCTTGTTCCTTCTTTGGATTTCACTGAATTTTGGTATACTGAAGGGAGACAGCCTAATTTTCAGTAATTTTTGGTAAATTGCGCTTTACCACTCATCTTCCAGAAAATATTGAAGTGTTTTATAGACAGACCATGTTATGGACTGTTTTGACTCCAAAGTGCATTATTTCCAAATTAAAATTTGAAAAGAAAAATGTTACTAGAAAAAAAACTGGTTTTCATCAGGACCATATATAGCATGAGAATTTTTCATTAGAATATTGCTATAAAATATTAAAAGCTTTTTAACGCAACAAAAAAATTGCTCTTGAAATTTCACTATTTTTGGTACGCTTAGTATTTAAAACACAAGGAGCTACTTATTGCCATTTAGTGAGTCTTTCCTTTTTCTCATGTTTTTACTTTTGTTTTGGCTTTTTGAAGATTTTTCAGGTGGTGGGGGGGTTGTTGGTTGGGGATTTTGTTTGCATTGCAACTATTAGGATGGAAGATCAAGATAAATTACATTTTCTACCCATCATTTTTCTCTTGGAGTATCCTTTGCATCAGCATTTCCCTCCAGCTAAACTCATGCTTCACCAGTTTTTTAAGCACAACAAGCAATCTCGGGGTTCCCATCTCATAGCAGAGTCAATCCAGCTTGCAAGAGAGGATAATACATTATGCTTTCTACCCTGCACACATCACTCCTCTGAAAATATATGCTCCTTTCTGCTGTTTAATAAGGGAAGCTTTGGCCTTTGGATCAAATGTCACTTGCAATACCCCTTGGAACAGTAGTGTATTATGGTTTTGCTGCAAAATCCACTACATTATGGAAATTTTCCTTAGAAATACAGTGGTCAGTGGTTCCAGAAAAAAAAAGCAATAAACCACAGACAGACACATAGACGACCACTGAGGTGGACAAAGCTACTTCACTTTATTCCTTTTTAAATATCACCTGAACGAAGGTGCCCGGTTTTGGCTTGGGATGGCTGGACACTGAGGTCAAGCCAGACTCAACGGCTTCTTTCCGCTGTCACATAATGTATTGGCAATGGAAAGCTACAGCCAAACACTTATTCTGGCAGCACAAGTTGCATGAACGTCTGCTATAATTAACTGCTGTTATTTATTCTGCTGATCCATCATGTAGTCAGGGCAGCAAGCCACCCCCCACCTCCGCTCCTCCTTCCCCTGGAGCGAGGAGGGAGGGGTGCCCAACTTCCAAGGCTGTAAGCACAAAGTTTCTTATCTCCTCTATTTTTGGAGTATGTTTGTTTGTTTGTTCGGTTTGTTGTTTTTTTAAAAAATAAATATTATTAGAAGTTTTGCCCATCAGTCTAGGTTGTGTAAGCTTACACAGAAACTTAGTTATAACCAAATGAGCAGCACCCCTACTCGAAGTCAAACAAGAACTTAATCCCTTTGCAGGAGTGGTCCCTACATTATAGCCTTACCTGTAGATTAAATTTGCCATAGGATAAGAATTTTCAAAGGGACTAGATAATCCTACGGCCATCCAAGGTATTCAGAGACATAATTAGTATCTCCAAAGAAGCTGGAAGGGAATTTAAACATTTATGTTTCAGGTATTATTGGGCTGGATTGCATTTCGTATCTTTGTATCCTGAGTTTAGGGAAAGAGCTTCATTAGTTTTTTTCAGCCGTTTCACCACTGACAGAGACAGATTACTGAAATATATGGTCTTTAGGTCTCATTCAGTTCCTAATCACTGGATCCTGTGATGCAGTCAGCTAACATTTTTCTCTCCGAGCACATTACAATTTGTAGGCGAACTCGGTAACATTTTCTAAGCTTGTTTAATATTTCTAGTGTGGTTGTCAGTTGGCTTATAAATGTTTACCTTTACAGTGGTTTTTGTGTTCCTCTTGGTGAGTTTCTTCTTTGGAAATTAAACCTATCCATGATCTTGTGCAAAGATATTGCTGACCAGAAGGAGTACTGAGTTTCCTGAGGCCACTTTATAATTGCATTTTGGAATACAAATGAGTTTACCCTCTGAAGAAGATATTTCATTGGAATTCTTCCCAACAAAATTTCTTTTTTAAACGCCATCATCCAGTGCTCATGCAGCCTGTCCACAAGTTAAATAGTATTTTTTGATTGTGCAAAGTAGTTCCTGTATGGGATTCTACCACATAATTTTGGCCCTTCTTTAGAGCCTGCCTTCTCTGAGGATGAAGGCCAGATGAAGCAAAGTTGACATAACCCAAAGGCTGCATGACATTAAGTTGTGCATCACTCTGCAGTGATACTGAAATTGCAAATTCAGAGTCCCTGACTTGCACAGCGGTGAGTCAAATCAAAATACAATAGGCAACAAATTGCAAGCAGATACTATCTCAGACCACCCAGCGTCCCTTTGATCGAGTAATGCTGTCAAGTGCCAGCAGTTATTATTAGAGCAGCCTCACTGTGGGGAACTGGGGCAAAAATTTCTGGAAATGTGGGATTGTTCCCTATTTCATATTACTGGTTTGTGATTTCAAAAGCCCTGCGTGCTAAACCCCCTCAGCATCTCAGAAGGGAGACTTCCACCACTTAATATATGCCCCCCCAGAAAAAATGTTGCCGCTAATAAGTGGTGATTCTCTGCTTCCTGTATTCATGCGTTTTCTCTTGCTTCTTGGTGGCATTTTTCCTTATTGTACTAAAACACACACATATGCACTAGACAGGAGATCCTGATATCCGTTGGTCTGTACCCCGGCACTGCGGTGTCCTCACCACCCCCAGCTGGCCACCATAGACATCTAAAGAGGGGTTTTCTATTTTATCCCCACATAACCTCTGTTAGCTCTTCATTATAGTTTTAACACACTGAATTCTTCCGCTACGCACGTTCATATCCTTTAAAAATTTTTAATCATGATTTTCCAGCCAGTCTAGGCATAGACAGCTCATTTTATCTTTCCGCAGAGTGCATGCTTTGCCGACCCACTAACCATTTTGATAGCTTTTCTCTAAACTCCCTCCAAATTAGTCAACATCTTTCTGTTAATGATGCATTCAGAGTTAACCTAAAAGGTGAAAAAGCATCAGTAAATGAGCTCCTTTCTACGTTAGCAGTGGCTTAAATGAAAGCAAGTTCAAGTGAAAAAGCTGATTTTAATGGTACTAGCGGCTGAGTAGAAGTCTGCTTAGATGTGGAGCCACTAGGCAGATGGATGGTTACATGAATTTTAACAGACCAATATGCTAATGTGGAGATGCCAATAAACAGAACCATCCGGATGAATATTTGATGGATTCAGGATAACTTCATAAGGATTTCAATTTCATTAAAAAGAAAGGTCTTGGAAATTAGAGAGAGACAGAAATGCGTTCTCTTCACGCTGCTTAAAGAGAATTGTGGTGGGTTTTTTCAATCCAACAGCATGAAATATTTTAAGACAAGGCATAGTGCGTATGCGGTCTCTGTATCTACAGAAATGTCAGTCTTCAAGGAAGGACTGAAATATTGATTCTGCCTGCAGCAGAAAGGACATTTGGGGCAGGGGACTTGAGGTAGAGAATGAAGTGTTCCGAAATACTAGTAGGGAAAAGCAGTGCATTGTGATGACTAGGAACTACATGCTATTCCTCTGTATCCATAGACTGCCATACAATTTCTTTGGTGTTACAAGTAGCATGGAATTGTGTGGAATTGCTGAGGTTATAAAAAATTGTTTGGTGCATAGAGACATTTGTTTTCAAGTTAAAATTGTATAGAGTTCTGCACATGCCTTGCACCTAGCACAGTGCAGAAATATAAGAAATTAAGTATCCACTCCTTAAAAAACTCTGCTTGCAAAAACCAATAAACAGAATGCTAAAAGTGAGAAAACATTAAATGCCAGAGTCTAGAGCCACAATTGCTAAAGTAAATATCTTTTGTACCTTAATTACATGAGTACTAATTCCATGACAAAGTGCTTCTGGTTGGGCTAAAAGAAAAATATAAGAAAAGCAACTTAGACTCAACATAAAATCATGAGAAAACTTCTGATGCTTCCCACAGCTGAGTATTGAGCTCAAAACACTTACGGAAATTCATAAGAAATTATAACTTCTAATGAAAAAGAAGAGGGTCCTTGTAAATTTTTAATATGAACTACACAGACAATTACATTAATAAGACTTAATTATACCATGAAATATTTAGTGTTTTTCTCTATGCTAAATATTATTTTGAACATAGTTCTAGAAAGAACTGAAAGCTTAAGAGGTACCTAGAAACGTACCAGGAAAGAGTAATAAAAAATAATTTTGACAATGTATTCATACTATAGACCAGTATTTCCATCTTTGCTTAAAAAAATGGAAATGTTTTGGTCAGCTATTGCATTTTAGTCTCTTTATAAATAGAGACATAACATAATAAATATGTTGTGCAATATGTTTAATAGAAAAACAGCTCATGTATTATAGATTTCATTTTAACGAGTATATCACAATCTACAATTAACATCAAAGTTTTGGCAGAAATGCATAACTATTTATTAGTGTCTACATTTGCTTTGAATTACGCCAAAACTAACCAGCCGTATATTTACTATCATCCACAATGTGACTAGCTAATTAATTCACTTGTGAAATACTATTTCCTAAATTGTATGCTGTTGCTATTTTTGTTATATGGCTCTTCAGTCTAACACTACTTTATAATTAATAGATGACAAGTTTCCTGCAGGAAGTGCATTGGTTTCTGCTCATCCTGGTCCCCAGCCCTGATCCTGCTCCAGTGTAGGCTACGTCCGTACTGACCCAGAGGTTGGGCTCCCATTCCCACCCAAATGCCAGCCCTGGCTTCCCACATGTGCCGGGACTTTAAACTGTAATTTAAGCACATTACCAAAAGCAGTGGAATACCCTTAAAACAGCTGTAATTGGGTAAGCACGTTGTTATTCTTTAGAATGGGCATTTCTAATGCCATGGCAGTCTCCCCTGTGGTATCTGAAGCACTGTACAAGACATCTGCGTCTCAGACCCACTGATTTCACTGATATTCATAAGAAGTATGTGCCAGAACACAATCAAGTAATTTTTTTCACCCTAAGCGTGAAAAAATACTGTATGCATCTAATGTGGCCAATGTCAGACACCCAGACAGGGGCCCCAAGGGTTTACCTAACTTCCAGGTGAGCGTAGGGCAGGCAGAGCATCCGGGGCAGTGTGCTGGAAATCCTCTGGGATCCCATAAAAATATGCAGGACAAATCCTTCCCGGGGCTGCCACCTCCTCCTAAATGGGAATGAGTGCTCTGGAGGCGACCCTGAAAAAATAGCCATCATGTTTTTCGTAAATGGGGGGTCTGTCTTTACATTTAGTACAGTTAATCTGTGTACAGATTCATATCTATGCAAATTTTTAATATGTATGTGCATAACATGTATTTGCATATGGACACACACTTATCTATACGTGCGGATGCACACATAGAATCTGTACGGAAGCAAAGCCTCCAGCCTGTGCTGCCGTACCCGCTTCCACATCAGAAATACAGATTATTCAGATTTCCACAGGGCACAATCACGATTCGTGGAAAACAGAGGAGCGGCGTGTGGGCACGGAGGGTGGCCGTGCTAAGATGATCTCTGCTTTCCGCAGGCATCTCCACGTCCAGGGTGCCATGTGGTTTAACGGCACGGGGTTTGCAGCCTGATCCCCTGCACCGATGGGGTTTGACACACGGACGGGGGAAGTGGTACGCTGTTTATTCAGCCCCAGCAATTCTTAATGTTTTATTTAATAATTTGTCACAGGAGGAGGCGCTATTATTAATTTTTAATACAGAACGTGCATGCCGTTTCGCTACGGTAAGCTGTTTAAAAGTTCTTCTCTCAGCACACACAAGTTGTGATTTCCCGCTTGTCGCAACCTGCCTGTCTACCTGCTCTCACAACAGCCGCGGCACCACAACTTCTTCTAAAATTGCCTTTCTATTCTGTTTTATGGATTTTCTCTGCCCTTTTCTACCACTTTCTCCTGTCTTTTTCTTTCTTTTTTTTTTTAATTTTCTCATTTTTATCTCTTTTTCTTTTTGTCTACACCACCTCGTTAGCTTTAATACACCGTATTTCCTTCTACCTACTCTGCCAGGCTGCGGTTCTGATTTGTTTCTTTTCCATTTTATTTGGAGGCCAATAAAGGAGGGAGCGGAGCGTGTGGCCCCACGTGCACAGGGGCTGGGAGGCAGCACAAGGGCTGGTTCGTTGGAGCCTCCTGCCCCACACGCTGCGTGGTGGAGGGGCAGGAAAGAGGAAAATTACAGCCGGGGAGCCTGTAGCTCAAGGAGAGGAGCTGCAGTAAAGCATGGAGAGCCAACAGCCTGGCCTCAGAGGAGACGAGCAAATAAACCTGCCCGGGGATGAGAGAGAGAACTGCAATTTGCTGCAGCTCAGAAACTCCGAATTAACCAAAGCAAATCCCACAAGCCAGCACGGACCTGCAAGTGCGTGGCAGGGGAGGGAGGAGGAGATGCTCAGAAACCCTTTTTTGATGTTGTTCTGACTCAGCTCACTTCTTTGAGGGTTTTTTTGGATTTGTTTTTTTTTAAAATGTAACTAGGCAAATTTGAACTTCAGGGAAAAAAAAAAAGATTTTTTTGCAGGTTTATTTATTTGTTTGTTTATTGGTTTTGGTTTTGTTGTTTTTTTTTTTTTTTTAATTTAAAGCACGCTGTCCTTTCTTGGAAGCTCAGAAGCAGAAAAAGGCAAGTGCAGACCCACCTCAGACTGAGCTGGTTTGGGGTCCCATCACATCTGCCCTGGGAGACAGAGACAGGTATGAGCAGAGCTGGTTCCCTGGTTAGTGAACAGAGCAGTGGAAGAGATCCAATTTTGTCAGATCAGAAAATAATTTAAAATTTCTCTTTTTCTTCTAAATGCCTATGAGGGTTAGGAATATAAATTCCTCAAATTTTCACGTATTCAGGCACCTGCTGAGCCACTGTGACACACCTTGTGTTTAGTGAAAGCTACAGTTTAGCTTTAATAAGCACTCCCCACTTCTATTTCCACTCCTCCAAGCAAGAAACCAGGCACAGTAGACCTCACCTTTTCTTTATAACGTGTGGGACAATCACCCACGCAACTCTCCCCACTGGCGTGCAGCAAAGTTACCCCCTTTGGACCATCAGCCCGCGGTTAGAGACAGCAGTCTGCTGCTGTTACCACAGTCTCCATCAGGCTTTGCAAAAAATTTCACAATATTTGGCACCCCCAAATCTTGAATTTTCTTACCTGGGACACATTGCCATGCACATGGGCAGGAGGAGAGAGGCAGAAGAAACTGCTGGGGCCAGTGCACCACGGTATTCTTGGAGGACACTAGGTTCAAATTTAGGCTTTAAAGACATGGTGATTTGAAAATAAACATCAATTTACCTTGCCACCTTACAAGCTTTTTCTAGAACACTTATTCATGATATAAATAAATCAATTAAACATACGTCTTTGTTAACTTTGCTGTCCCTTAAAGGAACTTTCACAGCACTAAATGCCTCTAACATTTTGGGAGATTATTCTCATTGCAGATATACCTTATCCTTAAAATTGGAACTATTCTCTCTCAGTGCCTGGACAGCCACTTTAGAGTTGATCTGAGCACCTGAGTGCTGCCTCTAAATACTAATACACATGGTTGTGGGTTTATTTATTTCACATTCTATGCTTACCAGCCATCATCACTGCATCACAAGCTGATGTTCCTCCATCTCGGCCAGAGAAGGTAGTCCCATAGCTACGCCTCAGCCACCTCTTCTCTGGATGTTCTTTGACTTAATCAAATTGTTTTGTTTTACAGGTAAAAAATTAACCAAAGCAAAGACACAGCAAAGAAAAGCAAAGAGAAAACATACCAAGTAACCTGCTGACAGCTTGGAGTGTATCCACCCAGAAAGCCATGATGGCCTATGCTTTTAACAGCAGTTAGATAATTTTTGTCACCAGTAAAAGCATTTGTAGCCACAGCATGGAAGGAAAGAATAAAGGCAACACAATCCCATGCTCCAGGCAGCACAGACAGATACGGGTGCCTCCCACCTCTGGACCTCTGCGAGGGAGGACGCCTGAAAGTGGTGGGAGGCTTTGGTGGGCCCAGGGTCTAACCAAGTACAGCACATTTTATGTTCTGAAAACAGAGGAAAATGAAAGTCAGTCAAGTGCAAGGAGGAGAATTAAAAACAGGACAATTTTGCAACTAGCAGAGGAGAAACAAAAATAAGATTTGGCTAGAGATTGGCTTTAACTGGGAGGCAAATCCAACAGGCGCTAGTGATAGTCTTTAGCCATTATCCCTACAGTGACAGAGAAAAACATCAAAATAGATCATTTCCTTTGTGTCTGGAATGTGCCTTTGTCCCAGCTGCGCACACACACAACCTGGGCTGGATAATACAACCAGCTTTATCACGGCACTGATGCTCTGACAAGGAGCTTTGTGAGCAAAGCAAGGGAATGCTTATCATCGTAGATCTAGTTATCAGTCCTAAGAATACCTTCCATTTTAGTTTGGTCATTAAGATGGATTCATTCTGCAAATCTTTCCTTAGTACCAGGCTAAAAATAAGCTAATGCTTCCCTTTCACCCACACCATTTCTGTAGCATACAAAATAGTTTGATAGACACATACATACATATATACAAAATGGCATTTTTCACACACAAAAATTAAAGAAAGCGCAGTTCTTTACAGTGAGATCTGAGAAGCCCGAGCTAAAATAGGCGGGTTGAATTTAAAATGTTTTCTGCCATAACAAAAAACTTTTCCAGGGACAGATGCTCAGATAAATCAGCACAGCCCCTCTGAAGTGAACTGAGCCATGGCTGAGTGCACTCCAGCTACAGATTTTGTCCATATCAGATACCTCTGCAGACTGATCCTGATCCTGGCAAAGTCAGCCATCAAATCCCATCTATTTTCAGTAGGGCAGGATTGGTCCCGGCGTATAAATACAGTTGAATTGCCAAAAAGATGAAGGAAGAAAAAGACGTCGTAAAGTTCCTGGTTTGCTAAGCAGATGGGAGAAAGGCGGCCAATTATAGCATAAAGCATCATTTCACTAAAAGAAGTGTGAGAGCTGGAAGAGCGCTGAACAGAGGGGATTTTGCTTTGCCATGTGTAGTCTCTGGGAAACAAAAGGAAGGGTGTGACTGAAATGAAGACAGGCAGAATGCAATATTTTCCTTTGATGTGTAAACAGATTTAATGCAACAAAAATCAATGAGGAAACTCTCCAAAGGAGAGTATTTTAATGTGTTATCATATTTCACATAGATTTCATAAAAATTCAATTTCAATTATAGCACAGTTTACAAACAGCGCTGTGCCTCCCTGGAAAACATATGGCCATCAAAACTTCAAACAAAATACTGCCAAAGTCGCTCATAAAAAATAAATAGCCATAAGCCAGTGTGTTATTGTCCTTTTAATGTTTGTTGAATGCCTATAATTCTTCTCGTGTCCGCCTCGGTTGTCAGCTTTCTGACACTCGGGTCTCCCATTCGCACACCTCCCCTTGAAGATGTCTTGGAGCTGGCGCTGTATTGTGAGCAGTGCTTAATTATTTTGGATATTATCTTACGTCTCCAGCTGGGCTGCTGCAGGAAAAGAAATGAAATAACCACACACACACCCCCAAAACAGCGACACAGAAGCAGCGGGGAGATGCTGAGCCGAGGCGTGGGCCAGCGCCGCTGTGGCTGCTGGAAGAGGAGAAACCGGCTTTACCCCAAAAAACAGCAAATGGTTTCCTGAGAGCTCTGGGCTCCATCCACCAGCTCCTGCTTTGATAAATTAACAACCCCCTCCATAGATTGGTTTGTCCAAGCCGGGCAAGGAGGCTTGCCGTGGGCCACCTCGCCTCCAGCCCCACCACAAGAGGCAGCACGGAACTGGGCTCTGGCCCCATGATCAAAGCAAACATTCTGCACACAGGTAGGGACTTATTTTTCTACTTTTGTCAAGGGATTAGATCAAAGTGAATTGTGAACTTTTGCAGTGCTCGGTGCTGCTTAATACACTGCGTTGTGCAACAAAGGGGCATTTACATCTTCCACAGAAGTTGTTAAAAATAGTTCAAAACATTCTGCGTTGGCCTTGCAGCTGGCTCTTGTCACCTGGGCTTGGAGTTGCAAGGCGGATAGGAATGAGGGTAAAAGTCCAGGCAGGAAGGCAAAGGTGGATTTGGAGAATCACACAGTCAGCACACATGCAGCTTTGACAGCAGCACGGCCCATACATACCCCAGTGGCCACTGCTGGGATATGTGTGTGACAAATCCCTTCTCACACAGCTAGGATATAGGCACCATTTTATGGAAAAGCAGCAAAGCTTTTTCCCCACCTTTATCATAGAATCATAGAACGGTTAAAGCTGGAAGGGACCATAAAGATCACCTAGTTCCAACCCCCCTGCCATGGGCAGGGACACCTCCCACTAGACC
Source organism: Dromas ardeola (assembly GCA_013398915.1). Taxonomy (NCBI): domain Eukaryota; kingdom Metazoa; phylum Chordata; class Aves; order Charadriiformes; family Dromadidae; genus Dromas; species Dromas ardeola. The sequence continues at coordinate 24,659 of VYZM01012189.1, read as the reverse complement.
AGGCAGCTCAAACCTCCATCCAACCTGGCCTTGAACACTTCCAGGGAAGGGCCATCCACAACTTCTCTGGGCAGCCTGTTCCAGTGTCTCACCACCCTCACAGTGAAAATTGTTTCCTAATATCTAATCTAAATCTCCCTTCTTTCAGTTTAAAACCATTACCCCTCGTCCTATCACTACACTCCCTGATAAAGAGTCCCTCCCCAGCTTTCCTGTAGGCCCCTTTTAGGCACTGGAAGGCTGCTATAAGGTCTCCCCGGAGCCTTCTCTTCCCCAGGCTGAACAACCCCAACTCTCTCAGCCTGCCTGTGTCGGACAGGTGCTCCAGCCCTCGGATCATCTTCATGGCCCTCCTCTGGACTCACTCCAATAGGTCCATGTCTTTCTAATGTTGGGGGCTCCAGAGCTGGACACAACACTCCAGGAGGGGTCTCACAAGTGTAGAGAGGTAGAATCCCCTCCCTCACCCTTCTTTTGATGGAACCCAGGATGAGAGAGGCTTTCTGGGCTGCAACCGCACATTGCCGGCTCATGTTGAGCTTCTCATCCACCAACACCCCCAAATCCTTCTCCTCAGGGCTGCTCTCAATCCATTCTCCCCCCAGCCTGGATTTGTGCTTGGGATTGCCCTGATCCACATGCAGGACTTTGCACTCCGTCTTGTTGAACTTCATGAGATTTGCATGGCCCCACCTCTCAAGCCTGTTAAAGTCCTTTATCTTCAAGAAGAGTCAATACGTCTCTCCCTGCAGTTTCCAACTGATGGAGAGATGAGGTTCTTCCACCAACAGCCAAACTCTGCCCTTTTTTCAATGAAGACATTTATCTTTTGTCCTTTAAGAGCTTCCTGATGCTGGATGGACACCAGCATGGACAAGTGAAGGGATGCCGTGGTTGGAGGAGGAGAAGGTGCCCCATCCCTTGCTGAGCTTTTTCCCCTTTGTAGCCCCTGTGGAGGGTGAAAGGGAGGGCTGAGGGGGAGCTGCTATTGAGAGAGGGCTGGGGGCAGCAGGGCAAAAGCAGCATGCAGGGAAGAGCCACCCTCCAGGGCAACACAACCTAGCACCCTTAGGTCCCAGATGCGTCTTGGAATGTGGTGGGGAGCTACTGGTTATGCAGGTTTTGCAGGGTGCTTGGGCTGGAGAAGGAAGCTGGTGGTGGAGGGAGGTGAATATGGAGCAAGTGCTGATAAAATACCAGGAATGGAGCAGAAGAAATGAAAACCAGAAATATATGGAAGAAGGAGGATGTTATTGATAGCATTAGAGAAGTATAAGCGTGGGGGAAGAAAACATGATGTATGCTGGCAAGGGAGGAAGAGCTCACAAAACCGATGTATTTCAGCTGTGAGAGAGAGGACAGCGTTCAGCGCTATTACTTTTCATCAGTACACACCTGTCGAGGAAAGACTGTGCGATGTGATGGCAGGCAGCGGTGCCGGCTGCGCCTCCGTGAGGGTGTTACAGCTGGTACTCGCAAATTTTGCTCTGCTGTCACTGGAAAAGGGGACAGACATCCTACATAAATATAAAGAAGAAGAAGAATCATTTCCTCCTTTCTTAACAGTAGCCTGCCCTTAGGCTAGAGATTTGTTTTTTCAGAAAGGATATAAAATATATCATCCCTACCCTCCCATTGGCATTAATGTGTTGCCTAAAAACATGCCTGGTCCCGACTCTAGGATGTGTACCCCTTGGAGTAAGGCCAAACACCCACATATCTGTCATTAGGATTTTACAGGTAACCATTTAGCGTCAAGGTTTTCCCACAAGTAGTTCGTCTCCTCACTAAATGAGCCATTTTGACAGCTTCTCGACCATCTTTCTAAGTAAGCTCTTAAGGGCAGTCTGGTATTATGGCTCCTCAGCATAAGCAGCCACCAGCTGTATGGTTTTCATCACTTCTAGAATAATAAAGACAAAAAGGAAAGACTGATTTTTTTGTTGCCGTTTTTCCTATTATGAACAATAGTATCTAAGTGCAAAGTAGATGTCGTAGGAATGCCAAAATAGGCGATTCCACAAAGGCCTGAGAAAGTATAAATAATTAAATGTTAAATATAAATGCATGACACTTTCAAGGTATTTCAAATCAGCTTCATCAATAAATATCCTTATACAGAAAGATGAGTCTCATAGCATCTCCTGAAAGAACTTACAAATGATCGGAAAAATCAAGTACAATTACAAAAGCAAAAGTATCACAGTGCATAGGAATGTTCAGTTCTGCACATTAAATATTCCCCTTACAACCTACCATCTGGGTCTCTCCTGTGAGGGCAAATTTATTCCAATAAAGTCCAATCCTCTATTTAGAGATCTATAACGTCAAGGTAGCTTGAACCCGTAAACCATGAATTCACACTGAGATGAAAGCCCTGGAGGACATTTGTAGACATGCACATTGACCCAGCCTCACCCCTAAACACAAAAACCCAGAATCTGCAGCAGTTGTGGGTCAGATATAATGTGCCTCTTTTTTTTTTTTTGTCTTTGTTTTCCTCCTACCCCGTTAGCTGAGCACTGTCTCACCCAAGAGCGGGCAGTGCTGGGGTGGGTGGCTCGGGTGTCAAGAGGGAAGGGGTTTGGGTCTATGCTCTACAGAAGCCAACAGGTATTTGGGAGTGATCTAGTGCATGTACAAGAAAGCACTGGGCTAGTATCTAAATGCTCTTAAATATTTCACAAAGAGTCGTGAAGAGGAAATTGGCCACCTTGCTTACCTTACCAACAGCCGGGCTGTATTAGCTGACAAATACAGTGAGTCTCTAAAACGCTAACAGAAAGGGAAAAGTAAAGAAAAACAAACACTGAGGTAATGGATGCATAAAAGCACCTTTGTTAAGGGATAAATCAGCGGCCTCGCTCTGCATGGGAGGCGGGACTGGAGCCCTTGGGGGATGGTGCTGTGGGCTGTGGAGAGCAATGGTATCTCTGGGCCTTCTAGGAGAGCACCACTTGTCCTCAGGACAAGGCTGGGGGCAAGGGAAGCAGCTCAGATATGTCACCTCCAGTTCGCTAGCTGCTTCTGAAAACCCCGGCTAAAGCAAGAGAGAAATATATCCTTTTCCCTTCCAAAAACTCTCCAAGGATCCACAACAGTAAAATTAGAAAGCTCTAACCTGACATTTATAAAGAGGACTAAAAAATATTGTGGTGGTGGGTAAGTAGTTGGTTAAATCAGGCTGGAGGGTCAGAAAAATTACATTTCATGTGATGAAGCACATCTGAGAGGAGATACCAGTGGGAGGGAGGAGCGTTGGGTCTCACGCAGAGCCCCGAAGTGGCCAGGAGGCAAAACCCGCTGCTTGCCCAGGATGCTGTGGCAGCCTGCACGCTTGGGCAATGAATGGGTCATGCATAGAGGGAAGAGAGAAAGGAGCAGAGGACACAACTATGGACCTCCAGGTAAGGTGAAGAACAAGAAGTAGCTTTGCAAGACCAAGACAGACTTGCAAAAACTTGCAAGCTCACAGGCGCACCAAGAGTTGACATCGCACTACCACCATGGGAATCACTGGGGAGGGCTCCTTGGCACGAGACAACTTTTAGGGAGCTGCAGTTACCCCCAAAGGCGGCTGGTTTTGTGCAGGTCAGCCGCCGGCACGCTCTCCAGGAGAGGAGCGAACATGTTTGGGCCAGAGCTTCCCCGCCCCGGCTGAGAAGGTGGGAGAAGTCACCGTGTAAGAAAGCTGTGCTGGACTTCAATGGAGCTGCCCATGGGCAAATGTGAAACGAATAAAAGGCAGATGATGGAAAGTAATTATTACTTAAAAAGAGTTCAGTACAGATGCGTTTAAGACAGTTACGAAAGACAGGATTTAACTTCTGTTCCAATAAAACCTGTGTCGAATGACAGCCAAGCCCAACACAGTTAATTAAAGCGCGGCGCTGAGACACTCATACATGGAAAGCAATAAACAGCTTTTGCAGTTGATTAAACAGCAAAGGATGGGGCTTTTAATTTGGCACAGGAGATATTTGCTGTAAGTACACCTCAGAGTCGCAGGTATTACTGCTCCAAACAGGAAGGTTTGTCCAGCTTACCTTCCCCAAGCCAGGGGCAGCGAGAGCACAGGTAGGGACACATAAATGGTCATCACAGCCCTGCGACAGCGAGGCCTCAACGAGGGTGGACGTGGCCATGAGCGAGTTTGGGAAGTGGCTGGCGCGTGGAGCAGAGACGTGCCAGACCTCCGAAAGTGGGTAAAAGTGTTTGGAAATGGACACTTGTTTTGTTGCAGTGGTTTGGTTTTTCCTCTTCCATTTCACAAATGCTCCTGTTGGTTTCTAGACAGAGAAAAAATGTGCCAGAGCTGAAAAATGACTTTGGGAATGCAGAGGCTCACTCTTAGAGCGCCTGGCTTTCGTAGTTCGCAGCTTTCAGCCATCACCCTCAGCAACAGCCAGACGTGCCATGTGGCAGTCAGGATACACAATAGCACAGTGCCTTACCCCAGCTTATTCTTACAGACAAAGAAAGAACAACAGAAAAGCAAGAGGAGCATTATAAGCATTTCACAGTGCCCTGACATTAACAGCAGCCTCCTGCAGCCTTTATTCCTCAGCAAATAGTTTTACTGAACAATTTACCAGCGCCACGAAGAACTAAAGCTAGGCGTGGGTGAATTTTTGTTTTCCACCTCACTGGGTTCATTAAGCATGATTAACCTTCTACATGAGGGTGCCGCCAGTTGTGCCTTTCACCGCTCTGTCGTCTGCTATGCCACAACCAGCAGTGTCACCGTCAGCCCGGGATTTGTCAGCATAGTCCCACACTTACAGAATATTTGGACGGATAGGACATACGCAGCCCAGATGAAAAAGTGTAAGGTGGGAAGGCAAAAGTTTTGTTATGCATCTTCTTTCTCTGTTAAGCGACAGCACCATGTTTCCCAGCTGTATCTACATGGTAAACAGTGTAGGAAATGAAATAAGAGGAATTCTACTCAAAATATCAGCTGCAAATGCAAATAATAAATATAATATAACAACATAATAATATTTATAATGCAATGCAATACAATGCAAGCTGCATACTAGTGTCAGAGGATTGACAGCAAAGGAAAGAGAAGTTGCTGGATACAGGGGCTCATCAAATATAATTATCCCTCATGAATGGATAATATATATAAAACATTATTATGTGTATAGGATCTGGACTGCTGAAGGAGGATAAAAACCATCTGCTTGTGCCAGGAGGAGCAAGGGGGCAGGATGGGTGGAAAGGAAGGGAGACATTTTTAACGACCTTGTGCTGTTTTCAACTAACAGCCAAAGTTCTCCCGGCTCAGGAGCCAAGCAGGGCCCCCTGTCAAATCTGTACTGAACGTAAAAGTAGCAGAGAAAAGCAGGAAATCAAAATGAGCTTTAGTAATGAAGCTGCACTTTACTTTTCGTAACAATGTTTTTTTTTAAAAGGTATGTCAAAGAGGATTGAATTTGGATCCATGAATATGGCAGTAAGTGACGTAACAAGTTAATTAAATTCTCTCTGTCTCCCAAGAACTGATTTTTTCCCTCTTCCCGCAGATATACGCTATGTATTGTAGTCTTGGTTGAATCCAAGCACCCACTTTAGATCAACCAGTTTTCCTAGTGAATATACTTTGAATGGATAAAAGATTCTCATGAGCAAAAGTTATTTAGAATGAAGAAGATGGGAAAGCAGAGACAGTGTGAATCAGTTTGAAATTCTTTTCTGTGGAATTGTGGTGTCTGTATAGGAGCGTTCCTCACCAAGACCAGCCTGTGCTCTGGGAGGTGGGGCATTGCCAGTCTCTCCCCTTTGGGTAGTACTAAGTGTGGGACAGCAAAAAGCTCCATTAATGCACAGAAGAGCCCATGGGACCAGAAAATGGCCAAACTGTTACTTGCAGGATTAAATCAAGGAGGGTCCCAAGGTGTATACGGGAGACATAAGTTTTTCTCCAGGCTTTGTGGAGAAGATGGTGCCACTGACAGGATGACAGAAGACCTGCTCTCTTTTCGGCCTTTGGCTTGTGAGTATCATTTCACATCCAGATGCCCATCAGCAGCGTCCAAACAATGTTCATTACAGTGGCATTATTATTATTATTATTGTTGAAAAATGGAAGTAAACAAGATGCAAACCATAGGGCAACAGGGCTTTACAAGCACTTCAAAATACACAATTTTTCATTTTTTTTCGCTTGAGTACTCTCCACAGCAATATTGTGTGTTCTTACAAGGGTTTCAGACTGCAGATTTATGCTTTAGTGCGAACTACACTGCTACCTCCAGCAGTAAACTTGGTTCCGAAGAAAAAAAAAAAATCTCATGTGTCTTGACTGCAATGTGAACCTAAAAAAAAATCTATCATTAAGAAGTGGGTTTGCTACACAGAATTTTGAGCAGTCTTTAATTTCCACTGTACATTCTCACACACGCTGGATGGTAAACTCCAAGCTCGCACACGAAACATCCAGAGACAGGATTTTAAATCCTAGAGCATAAAGAAGCCGATTTAATCAGCTCAAAGCATGTTGATAAAATAGTTAAGTAGATTACATTAAAATTCCACACTTACAATATTTTATGAGCGAAGCTGTTTAGTCCTGTGGGTGGCATTTTTCTTTGCCGTAGTCTAAGGAACGCACCACGAACAGCTGTGTTATGTACACTGAATACATGTTACTTATATCATAATAACTGCTCGGCTCCTGGCAAACTTGGAATTCAGAGTACCCATAAAGAGCAGGTTATATACATAGCCATTTCCTATTAGAAATTTAATTACCCGAGACCAGGCTATAAAACCCAGAAATTTTATTTCTTGCCCATGTGCCTGGACTTTAGGAGTCATCCGCATGTTTCTGTGGCACAATAGCCCCACACATTCCCAAATTCCTAAAAATTCCTAAAAAGATGAGTGTCGCCACATCTCGCACTGACACAAGCAATACTTACAGAAGGGTGTTTTGATACTCAAATGTGAAGCTAAGCAGCACCACGAGCAGTATCAAGTAAAGCAGGTCCATCTCTGTAGTGATCGCTGCCAAGTTCCCCTCAGCTTGGCATGCAGAATGGGTATGGAGAATGCTTAAAAGCATTCAAAACTGAAATTACATGAGAAAAAGTAGGATAATGGAGCACTTTGCTTTGCAAGGCTGCTGTAGGTTAGGTCAGACAACGTTTTCAATGGAAACAAACAATTTCTACGAAGTCATAGCAATGAAAACGAAGATGCAAGATGCCTTTATCATCATAAACTTCCATCTCCCTATGTATTCTTTAGAAACATAACTTCTCAGAAACTCCAGTACTTTATGAGGTCATCATGACCCCCCGACTGCCTCGAAGCAAATATGGATCTTTGCGCAAAGCGCGTGGGCAGCCCATTCCTCAGGAGGGAAGCGAGCCAGCCGAGCCAGCCGTCCTCCGTAACTCGTGTGCCTGATCCCCTGAGGAGGTCCGCATGAAGTGGAAGCAAGAGTGAAGGCGAGAGCCGTCAGGAGGAGAAATGACAGAATTTCAATTCCTCGGGGCCAGGGAACAGCCAGAGTGGTGGCGAGGGTGAAGAGGGAGAGGAGGGGACTGGAGTGCAAGTTAAGGGTCCCCGAAACCAGCTGCAGAGAAAAAGGACGTGATCGTTGCGATTCCACAGAACAGACCTAATGCTTTATACAACTATATCGTTTACACAGAAGCATTTTTTCCCCCCTTCAGGAAGGCAATGTGTGGTCGGGGCATTCCTGGGGTTGCTCTGCGTACCCACATTCACTTCTCTTGCCTTCTTTTCTGACCTCTGAAGTCCCCTCTTTGCCGGGGAGTGAATGTGCTTAAAAGCTGAAGGAGGAGTTGGGGAACAAACCCAAAAGAACAAGAACAGAAAACCCAAAACACCTCACTAGAAGACTTGGGAACAAGACAAATCACCAGTCATTTGAACCAAATGGTTAAATGGGTCTTTCTTCCAGCTGCCTCACGGCCTGACTCTCTGAATCCACTGGAAAATTAGTCATTAGTGGGTGTATAGGAGGAGTAATAAAAATACTTCTTTTTTTTATTGCACAAATACAATGCTATTCTTTTTTTTCCTGAAGGTTAACAGCATTCAGCCATTTCCTAAATGTAACACCCCCAAGCACAGTTCAGTTGTGCACCAAACTCCTGGGGTATTTGTTGACTTTCTACCACCAGCAGCGTGCGTGGTAAATACCATGCATTGCTCTTCCTCAGCTTTCCCTGACACTGAATCTGTACCAAAGTACGTCTGCATTGGTCCAGGTGTTAACTGTTCTCTCCCTTTTTTTCATCTTTTGGCTTAATTGTAGCAGAGGGGAGGTGGCAGCTGAAGGAGAAACCTATGGATTTTGAGGCAAAGTGCGTGGAGTGGAAGCTCGGTGGGAGTTGGATACTTACCTTCTGCAGTAGCTGTGCCTCTCAGTTCACTGCCCGAGCGTTTTCTGCCGCCAGCCGATCTGCAGTTGCACTTCTTACAGTCAGTCATTAGTGCTAAACTGTTAATGGACTCACTCATCTCGGGAACTACAAATGGAGCACATCATTGCTTTCTTGCTGATGCCATGAGTATCATCAGACAACTTAATCACATGCGTACCTGTGGCTCTGCATTTAAAATACAGTTGAATAATGTTGTACCCATTAAGTGCAGCCCGTTACATGTGTAAAATATGTGACTTGCAGCTTACCACTGTAATTTTCATCCTAGAAAGTGAAATGGTAGTTTTTAAATAAAACATTATTTTTATTTAAAAACATTACAGGTGTTTAGGGGGGAGTTTGTGGTGGAATGTTGCACCTCTCAGGAAGTTTTCAGCCACTTACGAATTGCTTTCCTGTTGAGCCCACAGAATCATAGTCCCCGTGTCCTGAACGTCACGAACTCCTAGACTGAACCCTTGTATAACATATGACCCACTAGAATTAAATCTTGGCTGAATTACAGAATTGTCTGTTTAGAAAAACATTTCGTTTTGATCTAAAAATTTCTAGTGAGGAGATTGCATCAATGACCCTCGGTGATTTGATTGTGAGGTAAATACCCTCTCTGATCGAAACCAAAACCTCAGAACTAAACAAAAATAGATGTCTACCCTGAACATCATCAAATTTCACTCATCTGATTCTAAATTAATCCCATGGATCCCAGACTCATCTAAACCCCTCTAGCCTGTCTCATGGAGGGCTCTGTAGACTCCAGTCAATGACCCCTTAAGCTGTTCTTTGTAGTAAGAAGTTTGCAAAGACGTAGGTATTTTTTATCAATGACCATTCCAGTCCCACAGCTTAGCTATGCCCTTCCTGCAGCAGCCCTGTTCAAGATAGTCTCAAATTTCATAGAGATAGTATTTCAATTTATTACACTTAGGAGTTTGTTGCAGTATTGGCGTTCCTGATTCATTATCTGCGTTACGGACCTGACGCTTCAATAGGTTCAGCCTGCTCCTGTGAAATAAGGCAGGGCAGGGGAGTCAGCAGAGACCTTCCTTCAGGGTAACGAAGCTCAAAGGTTTCTCTGGCAGAAATTATTAGGAATTCTTTGTAGGACCAAGTCTTGTTTTTATAGGTATAGATATAGTGAAATTAGATACATTTTCTGTATTAGATACACTAGATAGTGTTTATGTGATTCTCTGATGTCCAGAGATTTGCAGAGAAATTACCTCTTGCCTTTTTTAGATATGGATATAGCCTCGTATTTTTCTCCTGGACTGTGAATATATTTGCTCACAGTGCCACTTAGTTTGAAGATTAGTTTCTTACAGATCGTGCTTGGCATCAGCGAGGGATCAATGCATGTCTTCATTTACAGACTAAGATTTATAAGCAAAGAAGTGACAATTTAGAGTTCTGTGTTCATTTAGCTGCGGTAAGGAGGAGACAGGAAGGAAAGTGTCTCCACGAGTCCCATGTCACTCACGGACGTTTTCAGATAGCAAAAGCGTGGTCCAGAGCTGCAGTGAAAGAGGACAACGTGGCACTGTTGGTCTTCGTGCTGCCACCGATAGTCTGGTTGGAGATGCTATTCCAGCAGGCTCCTCTGTGCTCGTGAGACATGGAGAAGGACCGAGATGTGCACATCCCAATGGCGTCATCTTCTCTGCTTCGTTTTAACTCTTTTTAACTCTACACTTTCTTAAAGGCTGTAGAAAGATGCATGGTTTGTCCACAATGGATATGACAAGCATCTTTAAACTTCAGCAATGGAAATTGAGACGTATGCATGACCAAAAAAAACCAACCAAACAAAAAGACAGCAAGTGCTGGAATTGGTTGTTTAAGGACATCATTATCACTCTTCAAAAATGCTGGAGAAATACCTGCAGAGGCTGCTTTAGCTATAGCTGATGCTGTTTGGGAAACCCAGAGAGGGCAAGATGTCCCCCCTGAGGTCCTGTCAAGCACTGTGATTCTGTGTTTGTTATTCTTAATTAAACAGTTCCCTCCCTCAGAGCTGTCTACACGGCTTCTGCATCTGTCACGAGTATGACTCACTCTATCATCCAAATCTTGCAAAAACATCACAAGTTTTTAAATTGCAATTCAAACTCTAAAAGTACAATAAGTACAAATAAAAAGAACAGTTCAGTACAAAGAACTCTATTTCATATTATCCGTGTGCGTGGAAATCCAGTTAATTTCCCTGATTTTTTTTTTCAGTCTGTCAGTGTACTGCTTTATAGAGAGTACGAAGTAAAAAACCCTAAGAAAACATAAAGAAATAGAAAGGCATTTGAGTACTTTGGAATATGAATTAGAAAGGGTTGAAAATTTAGCAAATAAGATGCTGCTGATCTCTGAGTCCTGCAGTCTTTGGATAAACAAAGGTACTCTCTAAAATAGGTGAAAAGAAGAATTAAAAGACTCTCAACTGATTCTTTTAATATATGTAATAAATAATGTGATTTACTGGCTAGACTCCTTTTCTTGTTTAAATCATTCAAGGAACTTGAAACATTACAGTTAGCCAAAACTGGCTAGTAAATAGGTAAGTACTGGGGTGTAACTCTGTTTCCACTTGCTGCACTGGAATGCTCCTGGTATTTTTCATATTCAGGCAGCAGAGTCTGGGACACCTAATTCTGGACTAAGCCCCCCTTGTGTAGCACGCCACTGTTATTTCTGATGGTGATCCTTCCACAGAAAGTGACTCATCACAAAATCACTGTAACAAGAGTCCCTGCAGGTCTTCAGGGTTCAGGTGCGCTCTCCGTTGTTGTTCAGCCCGCTGGTGAAACCTTCTGGTTTGATAATGGAGGGGAGGAGACTTTGTCCTCTCTTTTGCCCACCTCGGAAGTGGCGCCTGTGGAGACAGCCCCTTCTCAGTGCACAACACTTGCTCATGTAGCCCAGCACATTTTGCACGTCCCCCAGAGGCTTGTCCCAGATTTAATCTTGCTCTCTGAAACTTGCTGTTACAAGATCGTGTAGGTGGTGTTCTTAATTAAGAAGCGCATCGTTTCACTTCCTCTGAGACACAACTGTTGCTTTACTAGGTCAAGAGCTATCTCCTTTCCTGATGGACTAATTAACTGCTCCTTGTCCCAGTGAAGGGTAATGCTTCCTACTCCCTCCCCTTTGGAGAGTCACCGAGCACATCTCAGCGTGAAGTGCCCTCTTCAGTCAACTTTCATATTTTACATCACGCTGTACAAATAAACACGCTCGATGCAGCACCTAAATAGAATTTCAGCATTCGCAGGTTATTGCCTGTTCCCGGCTGATGCGACAGCAGTTACCCACACTGGAGTGACAACGCGTGTGGGGTGACTGACCGCAAAATTTTTCTCTTTGGTAGACTCTAGCAATTGTTCTGATAATAACGATGTCCACGAAAATAGGATGTGATACAGTAATATGTGACAAGATTCAAGCTGTCATACTGTGTTTATTGGATATGGATATTTAAACAGACAATATAAGTGCTGCTTTTTGATTCCGTTATCATTATAGTCAATGTTTTGCTATTTTGTTTAGCATTAATGTGCTTGTTAACCTAAATTATTTTATTCCTTCATTAAAATATTCATTTTTCAAAAAATATATTTTTAAAAAATTCTATTTTATAAGATATGAGAAGAAAATTCTTTTAAGTTATTTTCAAATGTTAAAATGTTATTCACGTTTTCAAATGCTTATAGCAGTAGACACAAACGCTAATGGATGTATGAACTTCTTAGCATGAAAAAAGGGGGTTGCCTTACTGATCATAGTCCCTTAAAAGCAATGTAACATTGTTTGTTTCAATTTTGATATTCCTTGATATTCCTGTGGCGCTATGGTCCAGTCAGAAGTCATTAATCAGGACTTTTCAGTCACAAGAGATGCTGTTCAATCCTTTAACACTTACTAATTTTATAGCAAAATGTACGATGAGAGCAGTCATGTAGTTCGACAGATATTCTTAAAATTGGGTAGACAATATTTTGATTAGGCCTATGGACAACTGCAACTTTCCAGTGTGATTCAGTTTTGGAAAAAAAAATGTCGAGCATTTTGCTGGTCTACAGAAGTGGGGCCAATACAAACATTGACGGTGGTGGTGTCCCCACCAGTCCTTCATACGGCACGGTGGGACACGACGACGTGTAATCCGTATTTCTTGCACAGTCTTTCAGTGCCTGACATTACTTCTTAACTGTCGCCACACTACTGGAGGATTACTTTCAGCTCTTCCACGTGCTGCGTCCCAGTGACCTTGCATATTTAATCATAATTGGAAGTCAAGTGACTTTTACGAGACATGAATGTTAATTAGCTTTCAAATTGCTAGAGAGGGTACTTTGTCTGGAGTTCCTCTGATTGTGATAATTAATCAGTTGTGCGAGGTCAGCCTCCTGTCTCGCACAGTTCATTGAACAGCGTCTTTTCAAATATTTATAAAGATGTTTTAGTACCTATCACTGAAAGCCACATTAATGTTTTAATTTTAAGCAGGAAAAAGGACAACCTGATACTGTCAGACACAACTTTGGTGGTATATATAATAGCTATCTCAAATTAGTCTTTTTATTATGCTTTATTTTATTCATGTTCATTAAGAATAGGCAAAAAAAGATATCTGATTCTGCAATATAGGAAACAAACTGAAAAAATGAATTGAAGCTACAATTGCAGAATGATTTACATTAAAATACTGTTCAGGGCAATGAACTATTAAGACTTCAGGAATTTCAAGATGATTAGAATAGCTAAATGTATGCAGAAAATCACCACACATCTTTCACAAAGGCTTAACATCATCTGAAGTGTCAGATAAGACGCATCAGGGCAGTAACAATGTATGAACCCAATCACGCACACACAGACAAAACCTGAAGAAGGTCACTGTCTTTTTATGACAGAACTATTTTCAGACTGCCTATTGAACTACAAAACCCTAGAGGGTAGATAGAGGGGTTTTTTTAACCAACGTAGCTCACCACAGCCAGTTGAAAGGCCACCAAAAGACCGCGGGACCTCCAGCCTGGCGAAGCAGGGGCTGCACACCAGCCTTGGGGAGCTCACACGCAGCACGGCTTTTACTGCACAGCCACTCGGATTTTGCTGTACAAAGCATCCTGCTTACTATGTAAAGGAAGTTCAAATGACTATCACGGATTTATAATTGGAATGTTGTGACTCCTGCAATAAGGACAGCAGTGCAGCATTGCATACTTTCATACCTTATGCTATTTCAACCGATGGACTCTGATCAGAGGAGGATGCACTGGCCACCTTAAAACTGCCTGGATGTTACACTCCTACTATGAAAAGCAGCAAACAATACAATCAGACTTTTAAAGTAGAGCATTTACGAGCCTACGCACTTACAAGTGCAGGATATGCACACATTACATTTTTGGGTGGCGTAGGAGGACAAGAGAGATGTTAGGATCTAGGAGAAGGGTAACCTTAACCTGATACACAAAAGAGACCTCCCATCCCACCTTATTCTCACCAGTCTGTTCTTCCTTAAGGAATTTCTATTGGGCACCTCCCAAACTGATATTGAGCTCCTTCCTCCAACCTTTTTCAAGGCTTCCAGAATATTTATCAAATTCCCGTAGGCTATGGGAGCTAGCTCCCACAGGAGATGAGGTTTGCTAACTCTACAGCAGCAAGTTCTGGACAAGGATGTCAGCTACTCAACTAACACCAAAGCTCTTAATAAGATCTAGGCTTCAGAATCAACAGATAAGAATATTGGGGTTTTTATTTTGGGGCTGTTTTGTTTTTTTTTCTATTTTAAGATCACAGCGGCAGCGTATAATTCCAGAAAAGGTCTATCTGCTATGCTTCACACTTGCCAACTTTGGGAACTACTGTTTGAAATTCAGGACTCATACAAGTCACCAAGAAGCATGTATCCCAGTAAAAAGGGCCACCTATGACCTATCTAATGCCATTTGCCAACCTTAGAGGACACCTAAACTGATTTATCAGCATGCTGCTGTCAGATACCATACAACAGCAATCACCATGGTATCTCAGAAAAACTCTTTCCATTAATTATCAAGATCCCCTCAGATACCCAGGCAGAAAACCACTTTAGAGACTTGCTCCAGCAAAACGCAGGCCGGAACACACTCATTGCATCTGAACAACATCATCATTTTTCTCTGGAAAGAAAGGTCACTTACCTGGCACTGCTCTTCTTTAAGATGCTTTGCCTATACATACGCTCACATTGGAATGATGATGTCTGTCTGCAAACACTGCAGGAAGGGTATCCGTAAGTACATGTCTAAGTCTTTCACTGTATTTTTTTAAGATTTCATGAAAGGAAAGAGGAGCAAACATTCTTCTCTTTTGCTTTCAATTAAATCACAATGTGTTGCATGCATAAGATGGGGCTATGAAATACATATAGACAACATGCCTGAGGGGAGAACCAGAGTTTACCCTTATCTTTATCAGCTTCTCAAGGGAAGGTGCAGACTGCTCACCAAAACAAAGGGGAAGAGCATCCTCCTAGGTGGAGTAAGACCTGTTACAAGTGTGAATGGAGCTCCAAACAGCTGCTCTAACCATGACAGGAGCCAACACATTTTGCTCGAGTCTGACACACAAGCCCAGATACAGTCAATTATGCAGGGAAACAGTCTCCGAGCTGACAGCACACGCCGTTAAGTTCTCAGTCAGAGGTGTGGGTACTATTCTTTCTGAGCACCATGAAAGAAAGGCAGTGCATGATAACGTCCACCAGTAGGACATGAGGTCTGGGACAGAAGACAGAAAGCTCCATCTGACATGTTCTCTGCTACAACTTTCCTATCGGGTGTGACCGCTGTCACAGCCAGCAACAATGTGCTCTTCAAAGGTTCATTCCTGCCTTTCTAATAGACCAGGACTCCACCACCCATAGGACTGGGATACCCTATTAGCCTTTCGGGTGATGCCCAAACCTTAGAGTCATCAGTGGAATTAAAACCTCGTATCTTAACACCTGATGTAGGCGTCGGCCTGTTACAGAGCTCAGTGTGTGGCCCCCACACAGAGGCCACCAGATTTAGACATCAGCACTTCCAAACCCCTTCCCCAAGGCTCAAGTGCGATCCCTTCCCAACCTCTTGAGCTATTCAGGTGGCTGAACCCTGATGTGTTGAGCAGATCATCTCTTCAGTCAGTGCTGCCACGAATCTACATGTGCTTACCTTATTCTGTTTCTCTCTAACAAATCATCAAACGCCTACTTCTGTGGCACAAGATTGCTGCTTAGGCATTACCGACACGAAACCCAAGTGAGAAACTGTTTGACTACATAGCTTTTTTTTCTGAAATCTTTTGAGATGCCAACTCTTGTAACATTCAAAATTGTTTATTTAAGATTCAAAAAAAATTCAGTAACCAGCTTGTATAATCCGTTTTTTTTTTTTTTCCCCAGGTTGAACACTCACTTTTAAAGAGCTTAACAGCAATCCTAAATTAATATATCCCTTGAGTTTCCATGGCAGTCTCAGACCTTCCTTGCTACTCACCTGTGAAAATGAATTTTTACTCAGAGTAACTACACATCAGTTCTGATACTATACATATTGTGTATATGTACAAATCTTGATATTTAAAAATGACCTTTTTTTTGTTTTTTGGACATAAATGGATCGTTACTAGTGGAGGTGGTAGTATCATTATCTTCTTTCCAGGAAAAACTCATTCAACATCCTCTTGAGGCCAGCAGACAGTTCCCTCTATTCAAGTACTACTTTGAAGACCACTGTCAGAGGTCGTGAGAGTCACAACATCTACTAAGCAATGTGCAGCTGCCATAGGGAAGCAAAAAGATGCTTTATGCTTCTTTGCTCCTTTTTGCCATCTTACAATACGAGCACTAAATTAGAAACCTTTATTTTCATCAGATCTGTGTTTCACACATGTGGAAATGGTAACCGCGATAAATTAGAGAACTAGGATGATAAATTACCATTCCCTCCATCAGCCATACTTCTGCCCATCTAAGAATTGAAAAATTACAAGTGCCTCAATATCTTTGCAGAGATGCCCAGGGCTAGACAGACAAGATTCACCGTTGGTCTGCTTGTTCCATGTGAAAAATGTCTTTATTTTTAAGGCTGATTACCTTGAGGACCTTCTATTATCACTGACATTTTTTTCCTTTATCATCTTCTCATCCTGCAAAAAGGGGGATGCAGAAGATACTTGGTTTTATTCCGACACCTTATGCACTTTCATGTGAAACAAATTTTCTGAAATATGTTTACACAAAATTTTATCACATATGTGACCGCACTGATTCTGGTCACTAAGAGCTTGATAAAAATAAAATAACTACTGTTATATTAGGACCTTCTCCATAATCTTACTGATTGATAATAACGTTAGGTAAAAGTTTTAAAGGCATTCCAGTACAAAGCTTCCTTCTGCAAACATCAAACCCCACGACTGTCTTGGAAATGAAAGACCAGTTAAAAAAGGCACATCAAAATAAATATTTTCAAATGCGCTTCCCAGCGTGTCTATCAACAGGACTGTATTCATGTTGGCAATCTTAGTTGTGTGAAATGACTAATCAAAGTAGCACGAGCATCATCCATCTCAATTTGTCGTTTTGAACTTATGTTGTCATAATTTAGTGTTTATGCACACTCCTGCACAGAACAAGAGGTTCTATCACAAGACAGAGTCTCCACTGCACTGTTGGTACCTGTAAATATACTAGTGTAACCTCTGTGGAAAAAAAAATAAAATCCATTAGACACAATTACATAAAGAATTTTTTTCATATGTTTTGCGTAGAGCTTCTCCATTCAGCAAAGAATTTAAGAACATAGTTTGCGATGGAGCACATCAACCTTGAAGGTTACATGGGTTTTCTTTGGTTGGTTGGGGTTTTTTGTGGTTTTTTTGGGGGTTTTTTGTTTGTTTGTTTGGTTGTTTTTTTTTATTCTGTTGAATGAAAATGTGGGTAATGAAAGTAAAAAGAGACATAGAGCCGTATCATGGTCACCCTAGCCTAAGAGTAAAAAGTAAATGAACAGTGTATTTCAGGGTTAGATTTATCAGAAGTTCCATTTCCCTGAAAAATTTTAATACCTGATATTTATGGAACTCACAAGCTGCTTCACATTGCTACGAAAAATTATTAGTACTGTGGAAGAAAAATTTTACCCTGATGAATTCGGTGAAATAGTACAGAACTAGCATTTCACATGAAATGTCATTAGTATCTTCAGGAAAGCAACCACAAAAAGCCTTGCAACTATACCCTGAAGAGACAGATGTTTTAATCAGTGATACAGGCACATTTATCCAAATTTTTTTCTTCGTAGCTTATGTGAACTAAAAACACACATGAACCTGTGGCATTACTAAAAGCAAGAAGGCTACGGAAATGTAGAAAGTTAAAAATTTTTCTTGTTCCTTATAAAAATTTATAGAATTTCCTGACCAAAATTATTTTACTGAACTTATGAGGATGCACGTATAGGTTATTGATCAGGTTCTAAATCTTACACCCTCCAGCTCCTTGTGTGTTTCGCACAGCTACACAGCCTAGGGATTCTGAGGCTGTTAAAGGATTGTGAGAAACAGTTCCTATAGAGAACTTTGGTGAAGTAAAAACCAAACAAACCAAAAAATCCATTGGGGATTATTACACCAATGTGTGACTTACAGATCTCTAAGGCATGGCAGTGGTAGAGCTCAATATCTCCATCAAAATCCTGCCTATAAACTTAAGACCAGATTCTGATCTAATATAGTATCTAATAGCTCCACTGACATCAACTATGCATTTCTAAGAAAATAAAGAAATTTAATTTTTTTAAAAATTAGTTTACATTTAAGCAAGTGTAAAGTAAATTAAAATGTCTCACTGAAAGGAACATGAGACACCACAATAAATAAATTTCATCCGGTCCATATAAGTTTTCAAGATTTCAAACTCCTGTTGCTTGTATACTCACTAGTTAAAATTTATTTCTACCCAAGTATTAAAGATATGAAATTATCTGCCAGAAAATAAACAGTAATGTTTCTGAAAAGACCAACTACTTACACCTCATCACAACTGTAATTATGCAAAAATTGAGGGCCAAATCCATCTCTGATGATGTCAGCGGAATAAAGGCAGAACCTGTGGAATCATAGCTGTATGGTATGAAACTATTTAATACAGTATTTTTATAGAAAATAAAATAGTTTTAAAATTCTATTGACATAATATACAGCTATACACCTAAGTTATCCAAACATGTGCAGAGCTGCAAAAACACTGAAATAGAAGTTGTATAAAAAGCAAAAATAGTCATTAAGAAAAGGAATTTAGCCATTTGTACAAAGTAATGTTCTCTCCCTTCGATTTGCTCTTCTTTAGTTTTCATTTTATAAGTTAAATTTAAAAATTAGTCAACACACTGAATTAAGTATGTAGATTTTCATTTAAATAAATCAGTCAACAATTTTTTTATAAAGTATTTAACACTTCATTGTAGAAACATAGGCAAAATGACTATTATAACCAAAATGAAAAATACTGTTCAATTTAAAAAAATGTACTTAAACAAGAACCTGAAAAAGTTTATGATATGCATAACATTGTTCAAGCAAAATTGCACTAGTATTACATAAATCAAGAGTTTTATAAAGGCCCCAATATGGCAAAGTTTAGAAATAGGTAGTATGCATGCACAATAGTACAACAAAAATCTTTTATAAAACAGCAGTTATTTTTGTAATGCTTGTACAAAGGGAATAAAGAGCAACCACAAACATATTTAATCTGTTAGGTTAATATATTATGATAGCTAAAAGTCAGTCATGTCTAGCAGAGGAAGGAAGAGTCCTCCACAGTATATGTGTGAATAAGTCTTTTGTGCCTTTAAAGTTATGTATAAAATATTTCGATTCAGTCCAAACCTGAAAGAAATTGTATTCTTTATTTCCATCAAAATTAAAAAAGGTGAGTCAGATTTTTTTCCTCTTAGCAACAACAGAAAGCAGACCAGGTCAGAGCAAACGCTGGAAACTGATACTGATGCTTTTCACTTTCGATAATTGGATTTTGATATTTAACCCAGACTATTGAAACTCAGGCTCAGGTAAGGTTTCACTAATACGCAATTTGGTTCTGTTTTACCTCAGCAATATCACAGTTTATATTCATTTAAAGAAACTGCTGTGTTTTGTATTCTTTTATACCTCTAAACAGGTATGACTTTTTTTCTGATTGTCAAAATTGAATGCTGTGATCATCTGTGTGTGCTTAAGGTTTGGGGTTTGGTTGTTTTTTTTCCCTACTGCTTGGTATGTGTTGGGGAATTACTAATCCTTAAGTAATGCATGTGATTAAGTGAATAAACATATAATGCATGTGTAGGCAATGCCCTCTTGTGCTCTAGGGTGGCTACTGTCCTACAGGACTGTTGGAGTTCATATGCTTTGTCCCACAGCAAGTAAGGTTTCAGCTTCCAAGAATATATCTTTACTATGTTCTATAAGGTTTTAATAAATACAAAGCTTGTTTACATGGTATATATGTTTAGTATATCATGTACAGTCACTGAATTTCTGAAACATAATCATTGTGTTCATGCAGATCATTAGATGTTTCATTTCTATAGTCTTGTTTACTTCTTGGCAACCTAAAGCTAATTTAAAAGCAAGTTATGTTTGTTTGTGAAAAGTTATCTAGCTTTATCAGGATCTGAAGAGAAATTCTAATGGGCACAAAGAAGAGAGTAGACCATTCAATCATTCTTTCACCATTTAAAATAAACAAAATTACACACTGTACTACAGCTTCCAGACTACGTAATGAAAAAGTGCAGATACCATCTTCATTGATTAAGTAGAACCAAAAAAGTTCATAGAAAATAGATTGCTCATTTTCACGCTACAAACGAATATGTTGTTTGCAATTTTAACAAATTTAAAGGTGTGTTATTTCAGCAGCATTGTTGTAAATTGTACCGTAGTGCAGTTTCTTTTTCATAAAAATACCTTACAAATGGTCAGTCAAAAGTCATCAGCAAAAGAAAAACCCAGAAAACAATCAACCAAACAGAAAACAGAGGTAATGCTGATGCCAAAACAATTATAATACTGTTGGTACATAGAAAAGTAATCCTTATATTTTATACATTTATACAGAGTATAAAAGGTTACAGCAGATTATGCCACAGTCTCCCTTATCCCAATATCTATTTTCTTTGGAAGGAGTTCTCTTCTTTCATCAACACTTGCTAAGGAGTTTCGACAGTTTTGTCCATCCATGTATAACTTTGCATATACTGGATTGGCGTAATTTGTTGTCTGCAGAGAAATAAAACATACATTAGATCAGTCAGACTAAACCAAAATAAACATTTATGGAAATGGAAATGGTTTTGTTAAAGCAAGAACAAGTACACATAAAATATAACTGGACATATTTAAGAACCTGGACTTCTTCAAATCTGATGAGTTAATTATTTAGTTAAAAATTAAATTCATGATGAGACATGCTCACGGAATAATCAATGACATGACATGCAGCTATGATATTAAAACCATAAAAACAATGACAAAAAAACCCCAAACAAACAAACAAACTTGAAAAATGTCTCTGAAATTGGCTTGTCCACCTTATTACACTGGAAGATTTCGGAATAGATATGAAGAAGTCTATAGAGAAGGTGCACTGTGAGACCATGTGACAAGTTTAACAGTAGAAAACTGCAACCAACAGTTTCCATATATTACCTTTTCTAAGACATCAGCATCCCATCAATAGCTGACCATGTTTTCGAATTCTGTGGCCCAAATATACAACATGATTTGACCAAAAATTCAATACTTTTGGAATGTAAATTAAACTTTAAAAATAAACCAGCATAACTCTTAATATATCATAGTAGTTACAGATTGAGAAGTATTTTCTCAACAGTTTTGGTAGTTTGGACTGTAATAAAAAACTCTCCTGAAATGAGTGGTACTTCAGTATAGGCCAAGTCCATTTTTAATTCTGCAAAGCACTTCAGTGTATAAGAAATCTCCTGAGTCTGACACAGAGAGCGATGTATAACATGGGCGAAAACTCACTCATGCTGAGGAGAAAGCACTATCCAAGTTTTATCATGGAAACATCTCCAATAATGCCTTTATACTCTGTGCCTTTATCGTCTCCTAGAAGACCTTTGCTATACAACTAGATGTTCAGCTTTTCACCTATAATAACTGGAAAGGGTACTTTATGGTGCAAAAGCTTCCCCTTCCTCGGAACTAACGAAACAGCCCGGCTTTGCTTACACAAATACTGAGTGGAACACCAGTAAGCTGTAAAAGAGGCAAATTAATTTGTTTGGTGTCCGTAAGAAATGCCTAAACTTTAAATTACCCAAACCATAAACTGGTAGGTTTTCTTGACTTGCAAATACACCCAGGGTAACAAGGAATAAAAGATGTCTAGAATCTTCATTCTTGCTTTCCCTGTTGGTCAATACCAATTCTGAACCCAGGATTCAAATATTCCTTAGGCTGGCTAGCTGCGGCAGCTACTCATTTAGTTAGTTAAAAGCTGCCTATTCCATTTATTCCAGATGACAAAGGGATTGCTTGGTGTTTCACACTCCCGTGGAATGGAGGCAAAAAAGGCGAGTCACATTTATTTAAAAAACAGAAAGAAAGAAGCAGCTGCTTTTCTGTATTAATGGAACATAAATGTGCAATCAACGGCTGTAGTAATTTATGAGAGCAAACTCTCAGTTACACCTGTCTATCCCCATTGAATTAGAGATCTTTACATTTGCCACAATTATTATGATCAGAAATTTAGGCAAACAGAAATTTAGTTTTATTTCAACTGACAGGGCGCTTTATTTCCTTGACAATCATTATTAAGGATGATAACCACAATGGAACAGAGACACTTGGCATCTATAGAGTGCCTTATGGAGCTATTAAAATTATATATAATAGTAGGCTCTGTCTCATGATACCTGTTTGAGTGGGTACTGATAGCACGATGCAGTACAGCGAGGTACAGAAAGTGTCTGGAGTGACTTGAATAACAGAAAGAGTTAATGTTAGAGATGGGCATATAGTCTAGCTTTCATCATCCGTGGCTTTGTGCTCCATCAGAAATATACCCTATACAAACTTCCAAATACAACATGTTACAATCATGCAAGAATGCCAATGGCACAAAAGATGAAGAGATATACTGAGGCACATGGAAATGAATGTCATATTGATGTCCCCTTTTAATATTTTAAATTTCAATGTTTGCAAACATCATGCTAAATTGTAGTCAAATTCCCACGTGTTAGAAGTAACTATTTTATGATAAAAATTGACTGAAAGCTGAACAATCGATAATTGCATTGCAAATATTAAAGGAAATTGTTCATTTTAGTGCGTATCAAATTCCTCTAAAGTAATAGTACTTGTTTTCATTTATTAGGGAACTTCTTTCAGTTTGAAAAATTTCACTAAAGGCCTGTAATTACACATAAATTGCAAATATATCAAGATACATGGCTGTGAATGCTACGCTAAACTTGTATAATGCAACGGCAAAGCATCACATTGTTTACTGGTTTTGCATTCCTTTGCAACGACACGTTTGCAGCTTTAGATCATGTTACAATGAAGGGTACGCAGATGAAATTTTCTATGCGGAGAGGAACCCTTTATTCCAAATAGGAAAACGTATTATTTACTGTCATTCTTCTTGCCATTAAAAGAAGAAAAACAAAACAAAAAACAAACAGAAAATGCCTCTACTCTAAAACGACAGACAAACTTTCTTTAGAAAGGGGCTGCGGTGGAATGAAATGGATTTGAATCATCATTTCTCACCCCTGTTGATAGTGGTCCTTTCAAGTCAGAGTTTAGGTAGATTGATGGAGCTGTGTGGGGAAGCTTGAAGGCAGTGGGCCCTCCCCCTATGTATCTGGCCTGTATAAACAGAAAATTTTAGTTTCTGTGCTAATAGAGCATCTTCCACGTGTACTTATCAACACTGTTAAATAAACAGTGCACTGATTAAAAACATTGGTTTAGAGTGAACTACAATTAAAAAAATACATAGCTACTTACAGGCATTCTTCAGCGTCAAAAATTCTTGTATTCAATAACAGAATAAAATGCAGCATTTTAAAGTCGTTTTCCATCAAGGATTAGAGGCAGACTTCACAATACGCATTGGCTCAGTTACCCTTCCTCCAGCGAGTAACTCCATTTTCAGCTTACCTCTTGTATTCAGCACACTGACTATGTGATTCAGCGATGTCATTCCTAGAGCTAACAGTAATCCGGTTATTGCTTTGTCAGAAATGCCACAGAATGATGGCTGCCCTTTGGTGTATGTCTGATTACAGAGCTCTAGGAAAGATATCGCAGCATTACCCCGTTCATCCCATGTCACATCACTCAGGGAGTTCAATCACTGAAGAGTGGTGCTGCAGAAGCGACAGCATCTTTTACAAGAAAATGATAATACTTACTAGCTTTGTGTAAACATTTAATCTATCTATCCAGCCAGGACTCTGAATTCTTTATGCTTTTGCAAGTTTTCATATATGAAATAAGTTTTCATGTATAAATATGCTCTTTCACGCTTCAAAAGGTAGACTGTACGATAATATATTTCCATCCAGTATTTGCAACTAGACTAAAAAGATAGGTTACAATTTGGCAACTTAAGCAGATATGTCTATGAAGGAAAACTCATTTTGTAGTTCAGTTCTAACTCTGTTTTGGCAAAATGCAAGCACAAGGAATACTGTCCATCAGCACGCATCAGACTGCAAAACAACTGTTAATATATACATGAAGTTTATTCTAATGAAATCCAGTTTGCCTTTATATTGATAAATCTAAATGTCATTGTTTTATGTTTCTATTAAGTACATTTAAAGTCAAAACCTTTGTAAGACAAAATAGGTAGTGATTTTGCCATTAGAAAAAGAAAAAAATTACCTTTTCTGCATTTACAGTAAAATCTGAGGCTAAAAGACCACCTTCACCGTGATCATGGCCCA